>VDFB02105785.1:165899617-165974925 GCA_007258455.2 Sequoia sempervirens | reverse complement strand
TTTAAGGGTTAAGGGTTTAAGGGTTGAGGGTGGAGGGTAGAGGGTTGAGGGTTGATGGTATAGGGTAGAGGGTTGAGGGTTGAGAGTAGAGGGTTTAGGGTTGAGAGAGAAAGAGGGGGGTTGAGGGTTTTAGGGTTTAGGGTTTAGGTTTTAAGGGTAGAGGGTGTAGGGTTAAGAGAGAGAGATAGGGGGTTGATGGGTTTAGGGTTTTAGGGTTTACAGTTTCTGATTTAAGAGTTGAGGGTAGAGGGTTTAAGATTTAGGGTTTAAGTGTTTTAGGGTTTAAGTGTCGAGGGTAGAGGGTTTAAGGTTTAGGATTTAAGGGTTTTAGGGTTTAAGGATCGAGGGTTTAAGGTTTAAGGGTCAAGGGTTGAGGGTAGAGGTTTTAAGGTTTAAGGGTCAAGGGTTGAGGGTAGAGGGTTTAAGGTTTAGGGTTTAAGGGTTGAGGTTTGAGGGTAGATGGTTTAAGGTTTAGGGTTTAAGGGTCAAGGGTTGAGGGTAGAGGGTAGAGAGTTTAAGAGAGAGAGGGAGGGTTGAGGGTTTAAAGGTTTAGGGTTTACGGTTGAAGGGTAAAGGGTGTAGGGTTGAGAGAGAGAGAGAGGTGGGTTGAGTGTTTAAGGGGTTTAGGGTTTAGGGTTTACAATTTAAGGGTAGAGGGTGTAGGGTTGAGAGAGAGATAGACGGGGGGTTGAGGGCTTAAGGGTTTTAGAGTTTAGGGTTGACAATTTAAGGGTAGAGGGTGTAGGGTTGAGAGAGAGAGATAGATAGGTGGCTGAGGGTTTAAGGGTTTACAATTTATGATTTAAGGGTAGAGGTTGTAGGGTTGAGAGAGAGAGAGGGTTTATGGTTTAGGGTAGAGGGTAGAGGGTTTAAGGGTTGAGAGAGAGAGAGGCTTGAGGGTTTTAGGGTTGAGGGTTTAAGGGTTTACAATTTATAGTTTAAGGGTAGAAGGTAGAAAAATCTATTTCACTCCAACCCCTCTCCCATTGTGAGGTCTTTCCCCCCACCCTAACTGGATAACTCTCTATCCCTCTCAAGTCTCTATCGCTCTTTGGTCTCAGTCCCTCCCATGCTACTAGGAATAATCTCTCTCCCATATCCCCTCTCCCTCTATCTCAAGTATCAATCCCTTCCTCTTTACATTGTGAAAGCATGTCAAAGCACCAAATTTGGTGAGTGCCAAATGTGTTTTTCCTTGAAACGGTAAAATAAGGGTTGACCCCATGATTTAGGCCCACATGCTTCTACTTTTTTCTGGTTCAACGCTTTATTCGACACAAAAATTCCTTTTTTATGTATTTGAATCCCTGTTGTACCAATCTATGCTTGACCCATCACCTTTTTGCCACCAATTTGCATGCTAGACAATGTAGATGAAGAAATTTTGAAGTTTCTACATAATTTTACATTATCTCAGGTAATATATTCATTTTGGTAATATTGAAATGTTTTTATTTGGTATGTTTGTTTATTTTTTACAATAATCTAAATTCCTTTAATGATTTTATTAATCATAACAATTGGACATAGAATTCAACATTGAATTAGATGGTAGTTGCATAAAAATGTTTAATTTTTATGAGTTTGAAGAAAAAAAATGAAAAAACATGACATAATTTAGATGAATTTATGTTTAAACTTATATAAACGACATCAACTTAACAAAAATTTGCTTATGAATTATATTTGCATTTCTTATAGTAGTCCATTTCTAGCATGCTTATATAAACAAATTCAACTTAACGCAATTTTTTTTGTTTTGTTTTGACAATTATAGACCATTCATTTGATGATTTTATTTATCTTCATTGTTACACATATAATTGAACATTAAATTCATTATTACTAATGGTTGTGGGAAAATTTTTATTTTCAACTAATTTGGAAAACCTAAGAGTTTTCATCAATGTTAATGTGCAAGTTTCCATTAATTTTTTTGTGTGATAAAAAAATCAACTTCATCATGTGCTTAGATAATTTCAAGTGACTCAAGAAATAGTTGGTTTAATGCAAGTTTTCATTCATTCATACCATTTACCGTTTTGAGAAAAAAAGGGAAAATAAGCACAAGATTCTCTAGTTTCCAAAGGTGGCAACAACTTATACCCTAGGTTTGACACAAGTCTTTGGAAGTACCTATTTTAGGCTTTTAGCCATAGTAGCGAGGCAATGAACTGTTTGATAAAATTCTTTGGTAAACATGTATGAAAAATGTGGTAGCATAGACAAGGCAATGAATTGTTTGAAAAAATGCCTCAAAGAAACATGGTCTCATGGTGATGGAATGGCATGACAATCCATAGCAATTTGCATGTCATGGAATTCCATCACCATGAGACCACATTTCTTTCAGGCATTTTTTCAAGTAGTTCATTGCCTTGTCTATAGTATTGCTTGCTATTATGCTTTTGATAGCTTTTTTCCAAGCATCCATAGCTTGTTTGAAAGAACTTGTTTTAGGATTTTAGCCATAGCAACAAGGCAGTGAACTATTTAAGAAAATGCTTTGGACATGTATGAAAAATGTGGTAACATAGACAAGGTAGTGAGCTATTTGAAAAAATACTTTAAAGAAATCTGGTCTCATAGAATGCCATGATAAGAAAATGCAATTGGCAAATGCTCCTACTTATTAGTTATGCAATGTGAAGTAATTGCATAACTGCTTAGGTTGAATTTGTAAAAACTATATTGTAATTGAAATTTTTTCATCTATCAGCATTTAGTTATTAGTTATGCAGTGTGAAGTAATGATCTGACTTTGAAAGATTTGCAATAAAATGTAATCAACAATATGGATATAAACTAAAAATTATTTTTTACAATTCATTAGTAAAAATATTTATTTTATTTTCTCTCTATATCTCTATATGCTATGTAAATACCTTTCAATTTCAAAATAAATAGTTTTTATCTCTTGTTTTACAATTTTTTACGTTTTTGTTAAATATGATTTTTTCCTGACTTTTTCAAAAACTCTTATACTTTTGGTTTGTCGATTTTTCCCCAAAATATTTTTCCTGCTATGCATTGGAAGCATGAAGCATACACATGAAAACACACAATATACATGAAGTATACATGTGAATAAGTGAAGCATACATGTGAATAAGTGAGGCACAAGTAATTGAAGCATTCCAAAGGATACAAACCACCAAGAATGGAGCTTATTTACACAATATGCTTTAGATGGAGCTTATTAATCAATCAACAATAATTAATTAAGCATTAGATGTAAACAAAATCCATGCCTACAACATTCAAGCATACGATTTACACAATACATATGATAACATCATTCAAGAATGGCAGTAGCAAAATACTATTTTTTTAATCAAAAAGCCGTAAGGCTATACAATGATATATATTGATAAAAGTATATACAATATATCCAAAAAATCCATACAGGCTTAGTACAAAGGATCCATATGGACATAAAATGTCACATATATATCGATAGTACAAAACATATGTTCCAAAATGCTACATAGGCATACAACCAATGACCCTAATACAATCATTTTCCTCTAGGGGAAGGAAATAGATCCTGTGCTGCCTTCAAAATTTGGCTGGATGGAGTGACTGTTGGTTCTCTGGTCTTTCAAACATGCTTGCTAGTCCTCCTCTCTTCACTTTGGACCTCCAACTGATACAATAAAATGTAAAGATGTTAATACATAGAAATTGACTTGTGGAATGACATGTAACAAAATATAATCACTTACCGCATACATATAGTCATCATTCACATTTACATCATTACCACATCCATGATCTAGAGTGACAACCACCCGTAGCAACCATCAAGATAGAAATTAAACTACACAAAAGTATCGTGAAAATTTTCTATAATAGTCCATAAAAGAGAAAATATAATGTCAAATCAACTAATCTATTGCATACCTCTCTCAATGGATCAAAACTAGCTATTGTTGCAACAACTCTTTGGTCCATCGTGCCACCAACATCACCAGGGTTGTCTGATGTCAACATATGCAAATGGTAAATGAAAGAGTAAATGGTAGGGTGAACTATTAAATGGTAATGGGATATGATTAGGAAGGAATAAAGGAACAAAAAGTGAATTAGTACAAGATAATGTGACATGATCAAGGAATACAAATGCAATGTTTTTGTTTCTCATCAATTTTTTAGATTTGTATACACAAAATTATGAAAACTAGCTAACATTGTTTTACAACACCATTAATGAATAAAGGCTACTTGAGTGTAATTTATTTGAGGAAATGAATCGTGAGGTGTGGAGGTTGAAGGTCCACAGGAAATTTTTTGAAATCCAAAGCATTTTATGAGACAAACATTCAAATATAATATTCAATTGTTCAAATGCAATATTAATATCTTTAATACTAGTTGCATACCTGTGGACTCAATGCCAAGAATGAATAAGGATCTATAGGAATGAGACACGTCTCATGAACACTCTGATCCTGAAATTTCATCATATCAAAATTCTACTAATTTACTTATTCTTAAATTTCAAAATATAATTTAATAAAAAACATTAAATGAACTTGTTGAATTTTACCTAAGTGTGAATGTCGAATGTATCATTCAAAAAATCATTTGTGAAAGCCATCGCCTCTGCAATTGATGTAGGTTGTGTAGCTACATCCCAAGCACTTTGATTTAATCATACGTGCAAACTACACCACAAGTGCCACAATGGTGGGGTGGAGCTCGGGGCCTACATGTCTCCTCCACACCAAGCTCTACAAGAGGCCTCACACACTAGAAAATGGTTTGGGTGAGTGAGCCAATCAACTCTAGTGTGTCCACCTCTACACTATCCTTAACAATGGAAGGAACGACAACATGCTCCACCATGGGTTTGGCCAAGGGTCTCGGTGCCAACTGTGGATTATATCGTGTAGCAGGTCTATCATGTGTGGAGCCTGCACCTCTACCTTGAAATTCTAAGATGTCAAAATAATTTGGCATCTTATTGAGGACAAACTCACAATAGAGTTTCCTAAAAAAGTATTGTGGTACCTCATGGTTATTGGATGGAGGTTGGTCAAATACCATTGACCACTACTCCTAAAATTTATTTTTAATTAACTCATGGTGGCACCAATGGATGGGGAACCTCTTACATGCATGAGAAAAAGGTGTGTTGGTTTTCAGGTCTGTAAATAGGGCACACAAGTTGGCTTTGCTATTTTTTTATTTTTTAACATCTAAATATGACAAACCACTAGCATAATATTGTCTCATCTCATGCCTTTTATTTGACCAAAATTTTATTTTCTCGCTCATTTCTCCTACATGAGATACAATTGACTTCAATGATTTAGCAATTCCTCTCCTATAAGGGTGGGTTTTGACATGCTTGGTTAATCTTCCAATTAATTGTTCAATGTCTCTCTTATTGTTTTCAATTTGATTTAGAATATTTTCTTGTGCTCCTTGAGGATGCCTATGAATTGATGGAGAGGTTTCAGGTTGTTCTTGTCTAGGAGGCTCTTCTTGAGGGGGTGACTATGAATTCTCAATGTTTTGAGGTGGAGATTCATTCCCCGAGAATTAGAACAAAATTTTATTATAAAAACCTATTTCAATCTGAATTCTAAATCAAATTCAAAATAAATAGAATAAAACTACATACCTCTTCACAATCTTTGATATCTCTGACGTGTTGGCGGCATCCTCG
Source organism: Sequoia sempervirens (assembly GCA_007258455.2). Classification (NCBI taxonomy): domain Eukaryota; kingdom Viridiplantae; phylum Streptophyta; class Pinopsida; order Cupressales; family Cupressaceae; genus Sequoia; species Sequoia sempervirens. Next base: position 165,969,251 of record VDFB02105785.1, on the reverse strand, counting down.
TGAAAAACAGCAAGCTAAGTATGCAAATAATGGATGATATTTCACGAGCATGAGCTGTAGACCTCAAATCCTCCAATCCAAGCTATAGGTTGAAGTGAAATGAGGGTTTGAAAGGCATTTTTTGGTTTTATTTGAATTTTACATTTGGTGTGCGCCAAATGGCCAATTTCGGCCTCTTTTTGCAATTTTTACCAATTTGGCACCAAAATTGTGTCACAGATTGGTGCACTTACCCATATCTTGTTAAAAGAAAGGGGCACATCTGATAAAGTTGACCAAGTGACAAGTGTTGAAAAGACACCTAACTACAAGAAGGGCACATCTTGCTGAAGGTGAATGACAAGGTTGACAAAGTCTAATCCCAGGAAGGATGCATCCTAATAAAAGACAAGAAATAGGACTAAATGAGACAAATGACATAATGCCCCATTTCGATACAAGATCAAGGACCAAATTAGATGATTAACGATAAGATGATTGATTGATTGAAGGATGAAAGATTTTGTTTGTTATAATTTGTTTGTCGATTCATGATTTGATTTAAATGATGATTGCTTGCTGAGCTAGAACAAGACTAGACTCGACAAACCCTAAAGGACTGAACTAGGTGGTCTCAGGGGCTCATCAATTAATGGCCTTTCCTACGTTATACACACAAAGACCTCGTAGTTTGACACAACTTGGATTTACCTTATTTTGACAAAAGATTGAGTCGTGAGTTTATTTGGACAACCTAAAAGGACTAACCTAATGTCTTGGGAGCTCATTTAAGATGAGCCTTGCCTATGTAGCAAATGCATAGAGACAACATAGTTTGACACTACTAACACAAACTAACTAAGACTCAGACTCAGACTCAGACCATGTTTTGGGAGGTTTTGAAGTTTTTTGATGTTTTTGGATTTTTGAAGGTTTTTCTGATTATTTTTTGGTCTTTGATGTTTTTTTATTTTTTTGGATTTTGATGTTTTCTTTTTTTAAAATTTTTTGAAGGATTTTTTGATTTTGATGTTTTCTATTTTTTTTTGGATTTTGATGTTTTTTTATTTTTTTGGGTTTTGAAGTTTTCTGAAGCTAATACCATGTGCTATTTTCTCATGAGGACATAAGTCAAGGAATTTCCCCCAATCAGATATGAGACCAATTTATTATGTGCAAGGGGTAGCGGTGAATACGAAGAATGATCAAGATGCTAAATGTTGGTGGTTCTCAAGCCTTGGAAAGGATGATGAAGCTTTATTATGAGCGAATGACATGTGCAAATGAATGAGCGGAAGGATAAAAGACCAGATGGAGTGATAGTAGACGAAGGAGCATAGATTGACTACACATGGCACATGTTTTCTAGGTTTTCACCATGGTACTTATTGAAAGCGCCATCGAAGTGGTTTTCACTTTTCAACAAATTATTTTTCTTTACTATATATATATTGATTTTTTCATTTTTTTCATTTTTTTGTTGTCACAAAGATGCCTGTTTTCTAGATTTTCATCAGGGTGACTTTTTTTTTTTTTTAAATTTTTTTTAAAGGGATACTTTGAGAATCAAGTGTAGTACTTGCAAAGGTGCATGTTGTTGATAGGTTTGAACAATGGTTCTCCTTCAGGAATAGAATGCTGATAAGCTCTAGATCCATAGATTGTCGTGACAATGTCTTGATCCTGTTTGGATGACTTCGATAGATGAAATGATATGATCTAGATGATGAGTGTAAGAGGAAAATATGATGGACGATATATGTGGCAAACAAAAGAGGCTAGGATAAAATCCCTAATGTGCACACTACGTGGGCCATCAGGGTTCAGACAAAAAGGAGCTTGGGTGAGCAATGAGCTAGAGTATGTGAAGGGGTTGTCATCAAAGGTACATTGAAAAATATTTCCAATGGAAGTGTAAAGATGTGATGAATTCATGAGTATGGATGGATAGAACAGGACATATGGAATGAGTGAAGGTGATGATGACAATGTTGGATCAACAAGCTCTTCTTTTGGAATTCTGCTTTGATAGATGCCCCCAGTTATTTTTGATGGAGAGGCATAGTTGGAGATAATTTTTTTCTTACTTTCATTCTTTTGATAGATGTCCCCAATTATTTTTGATGAAGAGGCACAATTTTTCTTTCTTTCAGTCTTGATTTTTACTTGTATCTTTGACTTGCCCAATAGCTTTTGAATTTGGCTAATGAACTTTTCTTGATCGTTCTTTCTTTGTATTTTTTCTTTTGATAGTAGATCTCCATTTGTAAAAGGCACTTTCACCTTTAATTATTGATATTTATCTTTATTCTTTTCTTGATATATGACTTGTTGATCCATGTCTATAATGCAGATGGATGTGAGTGAGATGGGTGAAATGGATGGAGTGATAGGAATGTTTAATGTATGGCAAGGAGTGACAATGCCATCAATAGAAGCTTTGGGACTATCCTTTTCAGTACTGTTAACATCAAAGGAGGCTTGCACATCCTTAACGACTTGACAAGATGGCTTAATAGAGGTGACAGTAGGGGATGCATACCCTAACCCAAGGTAGGAGGGATGGAAGGATGATGATTGGATATCCACAATGAGATCATGATCAAGGAGTGGGTTATCATGGAAATGGGAGGATTGAGTGGAAATGGATAGGGCAAAGGTGGATGTAGTATTAGGATCCCAAAAGGTTTCAATCTAAGCATGACCATATTTTTGTGTTCCTTTTGCAGTTGTCTTGATGACATTATTAGAAGTTTGAACCTTCTCGAAAGCAATAACATTATTATTTTCTGGTAAATTATTCATGGAGTATTCTCCACATCCCATATCATGGACTTGGACCTTAGGGTTTGATGGTGTGGTGAATGAAGTGGATGATTTGATGAGGTCTGAAAGATCAATGTAGCAGGATGAAGTGGAGGATGAGGCCTCTCGATTTATGGGCACTTGATGCTCAACAAATCCTTTTAGGTTTGAACAATATTGAAAAGGATTAGGGTCACCTAGACTAGTGATTTTAGAGCCATTGTGTGGGAATTTGAGGCATTGATGATAAGTGGATGGAATAGCCATCATGACATGAATCCATGGGCAGCCAAGGAGGAGATTGTAATGTAAATCCAGATCCAAGACATGAAATAATGTGTCCTGTATTACTAGGCCAACTCTCATAGGAAGTGAAATTACACCTTCAGAAGAACATTCAACATCATCATAAGCTTTGATTATAATTTTGTTGGTTTGATCAATACAATTCTTATAGTATCCTAATGCTTTCACTAATTTTAGTGAGCAAATATTCAGACCTGCTCCACCGTCTACTAGGTCTCATCTAATCTTGTGTGTATTAATGCATACTTCTAGGTGTAGGGGGCTATTATGATTAGATTTTGGTGCAGAAAAGTCTTGTTCAGAGAAGATGACAAGGTGTGACATAGCTAGGTATCCAACCATGGCCTAAAATTCATTGACATCTAGGTTTGCAGGTACATAGGCTTCTTGCAAGGCTTTATCAAGGATGGATCTATGTTGTGGTGAGATGCGAAGGAGCTCCAAGATAGAAATTTGTGTGGGAGTTTTCCCTAGCTACTCTAGGAGGTTATATTGACCTTTTGGTTGGGGATTTGTTGATGGAACTAGAATAGTTATCTTGGTTCTATGAGTGGAAAAAACACAATCTGATTTTGGATTGTTTATGGTGATACTGGCAATGCAATTATTAAAGGGTGTCACATTAAGGGTGATAGTATTGTAATTATGTATGACAGCTGCATAATTGGCATTATTATTGTTGTTCCTTGAACTAGAGGCTTTTCCTTTATCATATTCTTGCAAGGGAATCTTGAATATGGTATGATCAACATTGGTTTTTCCTTGTGAATTATCAATTGAAATGGTTCCATCTTCAATAAGGTCTTGAATGATATTCTTGAGTGTCCAACATCTAGGTGTCTTGTGCCCTTTTGGATGGTGGTATTCACAGTATTCATCTTCTTTCCACCAATCATGTTCGATCAATGAAGGTTCATAATTTTTGGTGTCTAGTAGTGTGATGACGTTAGATTGCAAAATCTGTTTGAGGATTGATTCGATAGGCTCACCCAAGGGTTGTATGTTCTCTTAACGTGGGGAGGACCTCTTCTTTGTTGATTGTTTTGGACAAAATTTAGCATTTGGTTTTGGTCTTGTGTTTGGGTGTTTGGTGTGCTTAATTCATTTGATGAGGAAGGAACTTTAAGTTGAATGATTGGAACTTTGGTTATCAGTTTGGCATCAACAACTCCATTGTTTGTGACATTTTTGTTTTGGAACCATTATTTTCTTGTCATTGTTGGGTTTTGGATTTTCTATGTTTATCTTGACCATTCCTCTCACAATAAGACCATTCTCAATAAGGAAACCTTTCTCAAGAATCTCTTCAAAGGTTGTGCAACATTGGATTTGAAATCGACTCATCAATTCTATGTTAAGGTTTTCTACAAACATGGTGACAAGTTGTCTTTCAGGAATGTGACAAGGGAACTTGCTAACCAAACCTCGCCATCTCTGGTAAAATGAGGTAAGTGATTTCATTTCTTCTTGTTTAGTTGTGCTCAATATTGCAAGGGTGACAATTTTTAATGTTGAAGGCAAAATGATTGATGAATTTGTCAGCTAGTTCACTCCATGTTTTGAATCCTGGAGGAAGGTGTGCAAACCAATCTAAGGCTGGCCCTATGAGGTTTCATGGGAATAGTCTCATCAAATAGGTAGGCTCATATGAGACTCCCATACATGATGTGTTGAATTCTCAAATGTGCTCTAGTTGGTTCCTTGTCCCCTTATACTTAGGCAAAGGTGGTTTTGTGAAATTGGGGGGAAAGGGTGGCATGTATAGATTTCAATCAAATGGAAAGGGGCACAATTCCTCCACAGAATAGGTCTTATTGTTGGTCCCCAATTTGATTTTTATCATTTGTTTTTCAAGGGTCTGAATATGCTGTATCAAATAGTCAGAAAGAGATGGTGTTGCATTGTTTTGGTGTGATGTAATAGTGTTGGTGTTAAGGTCATATGTTGAATTTGGATTAGGATTGATGCCTTGTGACATGAGACCTTGTTTTTCATATGGATGTGCATTGTTTTGATTTGGAATGAAATTGGTGTTTAGGTTTGTTCCCAAGTTCATGTTTGCATTTGGTATGGTGTTTTGGAATGGATGTGTAGACCCTTGATTCATGCTTGGGTTTTGAAAATTTAGTCCTTGGTTTGCAAATGGAGATGTGTAACCTTGATTGATGTTTTGACATGAAGGTGTAGGCCCTTGATTTATTTTTTGATGTGGGGGAATGTTTCTTTGGTTGACGTTTTAAAATGAAGGAATGGTTCTTTGATTGAAATTTTGAAGTGAAGGTGTAGGGCCTTGGTTGATATTTTGACATGTAGGTGTATGTCCTTGAGTAAAGTTTTGGAATGAGGGGATGGAACCTTGATTATTTTTTTGGAGTGATGGGATTGATCCTTGATTAGTATTTTGATTTAAGGTTCTTTGTGAGACAATGTGAACCCTTCCAAATTTAGTTGGTGGATTTTGACTTGATGAAGGTGCACCTTGAAATTGGAATGAGAAACCTTGATTTGGTTTTGAAGTGTGGGTTTAGGACATTGGTTTTTGTTTTGAGTTAGAGAGGTTGGACCTTGTGATGTGGAACCTTGATTGGTGTTTTCTGGTGTGAGTTTAGGATATTGGTTTTCATTTTGGATCAAAGGAGTATGACCTTGTGATGTGGAACCTTGATTGGTATGTTGGAAAAGGGGGTTTGTAAAGGTTTTACCAATAGAGTTTGAGGAATTCCCAAGTGTGAAACTTTGTCCTTGTGTAGTGATATTGGTTTCCTTGTTTCTAAATTTTGAGATGCTTGGGATGTGTGTAGTAGTGGTAGTCATGTGTGTAGTTGTACCAAGAGGTATGTTTGACATTTTTTGTGATGAGGGCATGCCAAATGCAAATGAATTTTTAGTTTCTTTGTCTATAATGGTTGATACATCAAAACCTTGAGGTAATTTGGCCCTCTTTTTAGCTAGTGCGTAGAAGTATTTGTTAGTGTTTTCACTAACAAGCTGATCAATCATGTTCAAAATTCTTCAGTTACTATAGGATTATTCAATTTCTTCTTGGGTCAATTGTTTGTTGAACTCTCCTAGGCTCAATTTTTCCCATATTTGGTCTCTTGTTGATGTGTCTCTTGGAGGTGTAGAATGATTTGAATCTATTCCAAGGGTAGTGTCATGAAAAGCATTGCTTGAAAAATCCGTGTTCTTTCTTTTGGTTTGGGACCTTGTTTGAACCATATGAGACTTTTGCAAGCTCGGGGATAATGCAAGATGGCAATGAAACTACGCTATGTTTTTTGGATTTTTAGATTTTAGGATATGAAAATGCAAGGATGCTAATGCAAGGATGATAATGTAAGGATTATAATTTCCAAAGGATGGGAGATAATGAATGCTAAAGGATGCTAAAGATTGATTTATGATCAAGGTGAGTGATAAAGTGACTAGATGATGCTAATTGAAGATCAAGGTAATAATGCAACTAAGATTAAGATGAATATAAGCTATGTTTTTGTATTTTTGGAGGATAATGATGCAAAGATAATGAGGTTAATGGATGCAAAATTATATTGATAATAATATGGTGCAAAGGCTAAGGTAAAGTGAAATATTTTTTCATATTTTTGGAATAAGGGTGAAAAGTGCAATCTAAGCAATATGAGTCTAAATGAGAGCAAGGAAATGCAAAGAATTGCTAAAATCTTAAACACAGGATGGAAATCAAGGCAATGTGAACCCAAGGCAACAAATTCGAAATGTCATTGACCATAAGAAGATAAATTTGACAAAGTAAATCCAAGATTAGGACACAAGCTTAAGACTCAAACTTGATAAGATGGAAATGCCAAGAAAATGACAAGGATAATGGTCCAAGATGAATATGTAACCAAGAATTTCCCAAAAGCTCAAAGGTCTCCCCATGTTCAAAATTTGAAGGTCCAAATGCAACCTAAGAATCAAATTCTAATTTGTACAATGCAAAGGATGGTAGAATGCAACCTATACTGCAATGTATTTATAATGGGGATGATAAAATGGGTTAGTGAATCTTGCAAGTCTCTGGTTTATCAGACAAAGGTCGCTATGAAACTATTTTGGTCAAATTTTGGACACAAATTTTAGAATTTTTTGTTTAGCAGATAATTGTGGCTCTATTTCTAGCAAATGCATTGCACAGTTGTGGTTCAGGTTATCAAATGTGACTCTATTTTCAACAATTGCATTTCATAAAGAGTTGTGGTTCATAGTAACAGTTGTGGATCTGTGTCTGATAGTTGCAATTTTTTGAAATATTGTCTTAGCAGTTTTGATGTTTTTGAGTTGGTTTTGATTCAAGTTTTGATTATTTTTGATGAAATTTGATTGGAAAACATAGAATATAGTATCAAGCACTTGTTTTTGGTCTGGTTTGATGTGAAAACATTTTATTTTTAAAACAACAAGCACAAATTCTAGTTGGAAAGGTGTGTATACTTGGTATAGCCCACTGAAATACCCCGAGCTCAATGTGAAACACTTCTCTCTTTTGAGAGTGGATAGCTTAGAAGTTTGGTGGCACTAGCTCCCCTCCACAACACTCACTTCTCGAACACACCAACTTCGAATTCCACAAAGAGGAATTTTCTATGTCTACTCAAGGGAGTCAATAGTGAGTAATCTTTGGGCATGATATTGTACCCTATAGTATACCAAGCAACGATTGAAAGGCTAGGCTTCTAAAAATAAGAGGTTTCTAGTAAGGGAATCCGGTTCAGGGGTACTATGATAAAATCCCTTAAGAGGCCTCCCAACACTTAGAACAAGGGATTTTTGCATCATAAAGATACTGGGGGAGGGCTATCACGTACCACTTCCCGTTGATTGTAAAATTTCCTTGCAATCCCAAATTTATATAGTGGTTTAGAAGGACTTGGATTTAGCCAGTTATCGCTTGGGTCGTTCCCTTGGGGTGAGTACTTTTTCCCACCAAGGCAGGCCCTCTAATAGGTAAATAAAAAAAAATGGTTCTAGCTTTCTGATCACCAAGTTTGCACAAGGTGAGACGATAATACCTACCATCTTTCAAACACTAAAATAGTGATTCATTACCCTCTAATTAAATCTGCATGAGAGAAGATAGTCATTCATTTTATGCACCAATTGAAATGTTATCTAATCTAAAGAAAACATGATTTGGTGGTTTCAAAATAAATCCTTGGACACATGAAAACCTGCAAAACCACACATTAGTAGTTTCTCAAAGATATCTTGGACCAACAAAAAGCTACAAAAACCTAGTTAGCATAAAAGGTTAAAAAAAAAACTAAAATTTAGAAATTAACACCTAAACTAGATCAAAAAAACAAAGAAACTGAACTAAATTAAAACTTAAAGAAAACTAAACTAAACTTAAAGAGCTTGAGTTTTTTGTTGCTTCAAGAGAAACAGTTTTTTGGGAGATCCACTCCAAAGCCACACAATGAAAATAGAATATTATTAACCATAAAGCACTAATCTACTTGAAAACCCAAATGAAAAACAAAAGACAAACTATAAATTAATTTTTTTATCAAACAGACAAATGTGTCATTCTTTTCATCAATTGCGTCGTTGCGTCGCATCACACCCGAGCGATTGCATCTCACTTTCAAACACAAATTTTCTCGCCTATGATATCTTCAACAAATGCATCATTTATGGTCAAATGTGTCACTATGACAATCAGTTGCATCATTCCTTGAAAAATGCATCACTGTGTCTATCAATTGCATTGTTTTGTACCTAAAATCTACAAAAACACCAAAAAAAAGTACAAAAATTGTAAAATCCTATCCTTCATGTCGGCTTCACCAATGTAAAATGGTTTTAGATCATTCCTAGCCTAGATAAAGTGACAACCAACACCTCTAAGCTATAAACCACATCCAAAAAGAGAAAACAAACAATGAGAAATGAAAATGAAATTCATTCACAAATAAACAATCCCCATTGTAGTCAAGCTTCACTTCTCTTGTCTCTCCTATTTCTCCTTTTGCAATCTTTTCCCTTAGATTTTGAAGTAGACTTGTGCAAGTACCTACAAATTGTAAGTAGAAAGTTGGAGATAAAATGTATGTTAAGACAAAAGTGGGAGAGGAAGGTTGCTTTGATAGACAACCATTCAAATGGATAGATGAGATTAATCTTCTAGAAAGATTCCAAAATCAACAAATGAGGATTGATGCACCAAGAATATGCTATTCATGGAAGGGTTATGATAGTTATAATGGTGGCACAACCGATGGCTATGACACCCGACGACTATGAGAGAAATAAAGGCCATGACAAAGATTAATGAGTAAGGCATCTTTGACCAAAAGGGAGGCATAAATAAATTATTCAAATTATTTATTCGAAAAAGGGAAAATGGAGGAAATGGAAAAGTGGAGGATAAATAATTCATTCAAATTATTTACTTGAGGAAAATGAAAAAAATATATAATTAAATCAATTTAATTAAATGGGGAGAGGTGGAAATTACATACTAAATTTAAATTAATTTGAATTAATTATTTAATGGGGAGAGGAATGACACATAATTAAATAATCTTGACAATTATTTAATTATAGAAAAATGAAAAGGTTGATGCATAGACAAATAATAATATTTTTTTATTCTCTGACTATAGGCAAACAATAAAAAGATAAATAATTAAATAAATAATTATTTATTTAATTATTGAATAAGAGGAGTGTTAGCGACACAATTAATTTATTTAATTGATCAAGATAGAATAAATATTAGAAAGTGAATTAATTAAATAATTAAAATTATTTAATTAATAGAGGAATGTGATCAGGGACAATCAAATAATTAAAATTATTTAATTATGGATGGACAAGGACCAAAAAAAATGACACTCGTAGACTTAGGACATTTTTAAGTGTCTACAATGTCCACTATAACTTGGGATGATTTCATTTGTAGTGGTAAAATTTATGGATAATGGATCCTAAGCCTTCTTGAGACAATCATGGATGTGATGGAAATGGTACTAACAGGCCTTAGGGATCGATTGGTAGAATTATTAGATCCTTAAGCAAGTAATATGTTATCTCAACAATAGCTCCCCATCGAAAAAGAATCAAAAAATAAAAAGTTAACCTCTCTTTTATTTATCTCTTTCCCTTTATCTCTTATCTCTATAAATCATTCATATGAACTAACTATTCAAAAGTTATTCTCTCATTTTCTCTATATCTCTTATCTCTACCTCTCTCTAGCATTGTCTCTTTCTCTCACTTTAGATATATCTATTCTATTCTCTCTCTTCACTTCTCTCATCCTCCTCTCTATTTTCCTTAATCTTATCTTTATTTATCCTATATATTAGAAATATATTTAGTGATTTAAATTATATAATTTTATAATCTATATATATTAAAAATGTATTTAGTAATTTTAAATTATGTGGTTGCTTGAATTGATTTTTACCATCATAAAATAATGTTTAATTTTTGGTGCAATGCAATGAATTTACCATGGCAATAGGTGCATATACCATTGAAAATGTATGCCTCATTGAACTTAATTGAATTACTACTCAGAGATCATCAATAGTGGCATGGTGCAATGGTTGAGTTGTGTTGTTATTCTTTCCATTAAGGATCAACCCCATTGGGGTGAAATTGTTGAGAATTTATGATAGGGATGAGGTCCCCCACTTGTGACCTCACTATTTCATAGCTTCTCGTAAAAAAGGTTTACCCCTTTTTAAAAAAAAATAAAAAATTCATAGAGATCTAAAAATATCCAATTCTTGATCCTATCCTATATCCTAATTATTCTTAATTTTCTCTAAGTCTTGATCCATTTTCCTCTTGGTTCTAACCTAATTTACTATGTTCTAATTCCATATTCATGCCCCCTTCCACATAAATGTAATTAATTAAATTTTCTCATATAACCATGTAAAAATGAATAAATAAATTAAAATATTTATTTTATTTATCACCACTCATCTCACAACTATCTCCCAAATTTAAATTTTAAATTAAATAATTCTCAATTAATCTCCTCCTTTGATATCTCAACTACCCAACCAACCTTATCTAAGCCATCCATCTCTCATCAAATATCCACCACTGACCTCCCTCCTTGGAAACATATGAATCAACCATCCATAAATAAATTTGAGAATCCAAATTTCATGTATCATTATGTTATCATCTTGAATAATCAACCACCCTCACTACAATGCCATGCTTTTAGTTCAAGCAATCAAATTCATCATTATGAGCAAAACCACCTTCATGGTGGAACAAGAATCAATATGGGTAAAATTATATATATTTTTTGCTCTAATCAAGGTCACATTAAATGTAGATTGTAAGGTTTCCTATTTACACTTATTTATTTTTGTTTTAGTCTAAGCATTTTATGTATAGATTTTTGGCACACCCCCTTTCTACATGATTAAATTAATTTAAAGCATTAAATCCTTCATGAATAAAAATAAATAAATAAATAAAATAAATTAAAAATTTATTTTATTCCTCACCACCCATCTCATAACTAACTTCTAACCATCTCTAAAAACTTAATTTTAAATTAAATAATTCTCCATATCCCCCACCCTACATCTCAACTACCCAACAACCCCAATCTATGCCATCCATCTCTCATCAAATCTTCACCATTGATCTCCCTCCTTGGAAACCTATAAATCCACCATTTGTGAACTATTTTGAGGATTTGAATCTTTGCATCACACTATGTTTTCGGGGCTTGAAAGATCAATCATTGTCACTACAATGTCATGTTGTTATTTTAAGTAGCCATATTCATCAATATTATTAGAGCAACCACTTCATGAAGCAATAAGTGTATTATTGATTTATTTTCTCTAATTGAGGTTGTATTAAGTGTATATTGAAGGGTTTGATATTTGCATTTAATTTTTTTGGTTTTGTCATATATTTTATGTATACATTTTTAGCATGTCTGATAGAAATCTTGTCACTCTTTAATATTTATTTTTGTAAGTTTCACTAACCAATTATAATTTGTAATCCTTTTATAGAGAAATTAAAGGGTGAAATTTTACAAGGATTTATGATCTCCAGAAATTTGAACAAAGCCCTAGTTTGAAAATAATTTGTAATATAACTAAGTGATTGAGAATAATTTTACAAAACAATTATTGCACTTTTAGGATCCCCTAAGCAAGGCACTTCAAAAACATAAGATGCATATAATTGATATTGGGTAATTTATTTTAATTTTATTATTTTAAAATATTTGTTTATATCTTGCAAACAAATTATAAATTTTCTTAGATTTTTTAATTAAAGTTGTATAAGAATTCATGAAACCTACTGTCCAAAAATTAAATATCAATGATCAAACTTGTGTGAATTATGTCAATTTTATCATTTATCATTAATATTCTTTTTATTTCCCAAATTAATGAATTCTTCTAATATTCTTACATTTTTGGAAAGCGCTTCAAATTTTAGCAAGATTTGTTCTTGTATTTTTATTTTTGAATTAAAAAAAGTAAAGAAACCACAATTAATTTAAATATATGGTAAAAATCTAAAATTTTCAAATTAAACGCAATATTCAATCTTATGATGAGCATATATTTTACATACATTTATTTTTCTATGTCATAGCATTATTGTTTTATTTTATAGTGTTTTCATTTTCATTCTAATCTATCTTGTAGAAAAAAATTGGTCTAAGATAGTCTACAAACTAGTAATTATTTGTATTCTAACATCACTTGTCAAAGATTGATATTAATTCACTAAATTATGCACATTTTGTTTTTTAAAGGGGAATTAAATTATTTTCTAGGTTTGAGAACATCTAGAGTGTGTATTATCTCACATTGCACTACAAAGTGATCTTTGAGACCAAGATCACTCTTCTAGTTCTATTTTTTTGTGTTATCCCAAGGTTCTTTATTTTTATATTCTGTCCACATATTTTTGAAATGATCTTGGAAATCAAAAGAACTTAGATTTATTTCCTTTGATAGGCATTTCCTAGGTATTTCATCACCATAGGGGGTAAACTCAAACATATTTTTTAAAAAGATATGTAAAGGAGGGAGAGTGAAATTTGTACCTCAAAACTGAGTCATCGTAATGTTTAACAGATCTTTAAGACCCTTGGTTTTCCAAGACTTGTAAGGTAAATAGACAAGGAGAGACCCTCCTAATCTCCTTAATGTGAATGAGCCCTTCATTCAAATATTTCCATAGTGAACTTGTAAATAGTAGTCTAAGAATTTTTTTTATCATAATTTAGTCTAGTGCAAGGGACACAAATCATCCCATTGAAGTTAATCACAATATTATTTCATAATGGAGAGATAGATCTAACAGTGGGAAATATTTTTCTTGCAAGGTGTTGGTGTTACAATTCACACCTCTAGAGTGTGTATTGGCAATGGACAACTATGCACAGTATGTAATGATTGCTCTTCAAATTAGGAGGGGACACTCCCTCTTGTGTTGATATGTGTGAAAAATTAAATGATCTAAATCCTATCTTTTTGACTCAGCTGGAAGAGGCACAAGGTTAAGAAACCAAACACATTGCAGCTAAGGATTTTCTCTAGTTTTGTAGATCTTTAACTAAAACTAGGCTAAATGCTAAACTATCCTATTTCCTCAAGAAACAAAGCATGAGGACATAGGAGTAGGGAATTGGTATACGATAAACTCTATAAAAGGATTCCCAAGGGGGTAAAATACTCTATCTGAGGTGTAGGTTGAGATAAAGGTTATTGAGAACGACAACAAATGGTAAACTAGTTTCTAGGATTCCCAAGGGGGTAAAATACTTTATCCAAGGTGTAGGCTGAAAGTAGGTTATTAAAAAAAAACATTAAATGGAAAGCTCAATTATAGGATTCCCAAGGGAGTAAAATACTCTATCCGAGGTGTAGGCTGCAAACAAGATTACTATGAACAACATCGAATGATAAAATTCATCTCTAAATTTCCAAGGGGGTAAAATACTCTATTTGAGGTGTAGATATGAAACAAAGCTTATTAAAACAAATACATTAAACAATGAATAGGAAAAAGATCATCCAATATTATTCTTAATCAAAGTGAACCAATACAGAATAGCAATACTAAGGTAAGGTTGCTCAACATGTATGCTATTACGTGAAAAGTTAATTACAAATGAGAAAAGGTGCTTTTATTTATATACATCAAAGGTGTAGGTAACCCTAAAATCACCTTGAGTCAACAATCAATCTTGCAAGCATGCAAGAATTTATTGCTAAACCTAAATAAAGGAAACTATACATTTAATTGGAAAACTACCGTCACTTAACCAAAACAAGACTAAACTAACTGGACATGTGCAACATGCAAGTCCTTATTAGAAATGAAAGATAACTGATAACTAACATCAATTAACTAAATCCTAACTGAAAGTGTCACATCCTCCTAGATATCTCTGAGGATGACATAAACATAAATGAAGTCAAAAATTAGAACTCAAGACTTATGTTGAGTCTAACTGTTGCTTCTAACTCTATCCTCGAGAATAACTATAGGATCTAACTGAGTGTCTATAGTAAACTTTCGTAGGCTATCACCTCATCAAGGAACTAGTCGATTGTCTCATCTTCTGGTACTTTGACATTTTCCATAATAATAACTTGCTTGTTCAACTCCCTCTCACAATTTTGGATCACCTTCTGACACTCTCTAACCTCTCTAGTTTCCTTTTTGAAACTAGTTTTCATCACTGAGAAGTGATCCGACTTGGATTCCATAAGATCTCCATCAAGATTATCATGAAAAAGCTACTCAAACTCATCTTGCACTGTATCAAGTTCAACATATGTACCATCTTCAAGAAGATAATGGCACGGGATCTGAGTGACAAAACCACTGATGAGTTTGAGAGCTCCAACAATATCTTCTTTGAGAGCATCCATCCTTGCAGAGATTCTCTCATACATTTCCACTTTGAAGAGATGTTGTTCTTTCCAAGTGAAAACCTTCCTTTTATCTTCATCTGTTATAATGGTGTCGTATGCAACTGCTAACTAGGATATGAGTATCCAGTCCTTTACCTTTCCCTCTACTACAGTCATTTCAAGCTGATGAACTCCTTCACAAAGATCATATGCTTGGTGCCTCAATTGATATAACTTTGTGAGAAGGTATCGACCTCCAATAATGAATTCTTCAACCCAATTTTCCAAGAGTTTTCCACGATTGACTAATGGATCCAACTTTTGTTGTTTTATAGGTGTCCCTTGAAGGTGTGGAAGACTAGGTGCTTTTCTTGAGTTTCCATGAATGAGATCAGAAATATATTTTCGGAATTGCTTGATTTTAGCCTTAAGAAGTGCTTTATCTTCTCTATCTTTCATGACTCGCTCTTCAAGATTACTTGTGACAACCCTAAAGAGGCTCACTTCTATTTTTCGAGTGCTCCTTCCAAGATTAGCTTTGACGAAATTGAAATCACCAACTTCAACTTCATCCAAGGTCTTACCCTCTGGTGGTGTAGCAACTTCAATGATGATCTCTACTTTAGGATTTTTCTCTACGTGCACCTACGTCTTGATTTTCTTGCTTGAAATTTCCTGATAAGGATCATCAAACTAAAAAAAATGAAGCTTATACAAAGGCTCTCAACTTTGTCTTCCCAATGATCTCTCAAGCCAACATGAATGAAAAATGTTATCTTCTCGAGGAGAGACTATTGTTGTTGTATCAACCTTTGATGGATCAATTGGTGTTGAGGCTTCACTAACTAATGATTTTGGCTTTGAGTCTATATCAATGGGAGGTGACTATGGTAAAAATGGTGAGCCAAGAGATGAAGAATGTGCTTTAACCTACATAACTGACTCTATTGGAACCTTAGGCACCCTTTCAACCTTCTTTTGCTTCTCCTTACCAGTGTTCCTTCCCTTTGTGTTCTCATTGACTCTAACACCTTTAGGAGGCTCCAAGATAACCTTAACTCGATGCCTCAATCTTGAGGTAGAAGGTAATGAGGAAAACCCTATTGGTAGTTCTATGTCTGGAACTATTATACGCCTTCTCTTACTCTCCAAGAAATGCATGCTAGTTTTGATAACTATCTTTGACAAGTCCTCAATTGAAGTACTCTCCTTGGCGTACCAATCTGGTTAGTGAAGTGGCTGGCGAGCAACTTGAACTTTGATGAATGAGCTAAGTAACACCTATTCATCATCATCTGAAAAACCCTCAACATTCTCTGATAGGAAATCAACAAGTTGAGCAATAGTAAGTCTACAATAATGACATCAGTGCACTTCGAATTCATCTTTGCAATTGGCCCAAAATTCCTAAAGTGTTGGCCTGTGTGGATTACTTCAATCCAATCGAGCTACATAATGACCGAAAGGATCATAAGAATTCCTCTTGATAAGATACTTGAGGTTGAGTTTCTCTAACTCATTCGTCATTAACTTGCAATCAGCGACAGTCTTGCATTCGTAAATACCCCATCCAAAAGGAAAGGTGAATGTTGTCTTGTGGTGATTGTGAAGAAAAGAGTGAACCTCTCGAGCTTTTCTTAGAAACTCCATGAATAAGACCTTGTCTAATGGGTACCTCGGTAGCATCATAGGTTCTCTGGTGTAACCATACGCTCGGATATATGTGAAAGTGGGGAATTGAATGAACCAATCCAGCCAACTCTCCAGTGTTGATTTTTCCTTTGGAGAAATCTTGATGTGCATTTCATTATCGAGGTCTCTAACTGTATTCATGAGGAAGTGATCATTCACTGCTTTGAAATCCTGTTCAACCTTTGAGAACTCCAATTGTGAGTAATATTCGTGAACATGCTGAACGCCAAGAGTTCCATTGGTCTTCGAATGTCTAAAATTTTCTTGAAACACAATTAAGTAAACTTGGAAAGAAACCATGTGAAACTCATGGATTTTGAGGAATCCATTGTGTGGACACATAAAAATGTCCTAGACCTACAAACCACATTTTTCTATGTCTTATCATATTTCATCTATAGTCTAAATCCAACTATTAATTAAATAATTCTTAATTATTTAATTAATTCATGTCTTTTACTCATCATGACTAGTTAAATAAATAAATAATATTTATTTATTTAAATGTGTCGCTAATGTCTTATGTCCCTCTATAATTAAATAAATTCCTAAATTTATTTAATTATTATTTGTCCACCATTTCCTCCTGATTATTTAAATAAATAAATTTTACTTATTTATTTAAAATACATCATTAATTTCTAAAGTCTTCTCATAATTAAATAAATGCTTTAATTTATTTAATTATTATCCACCTTGGCATTTTCCCCATTTTAAATAAAATTATTTATTTAAAATAGTCCCACTTTCTAATTTTCTCTCTCAATAAATAATTTAATTTAATTATTTATCGTCACATGGTCCCATATTTTTGAATTAAAATAATTTTTAATTAAAAAATAATAACTTTCCCTCTTAAATCAAATAATTTCTATTATTATTTGATTTTCTAGCTACCTCTTTTTCTGTGCCAATCTCATCTCCTTTTCATATGCATTGTTAACCCTTTCAATTTGATTTTCTCAAATTGAATCCTGTCCACTCATTTTGAATTTGACCTAATGTTTCCCTAACCCTAATTTTGGGTTGTCATAATGAATCTTGTTGATTGACTCTAAGGCATTTCTCAATCTTCAATCTTGGCCATTCACCTAAAATTGGATTTTCTATAAAAAAACAATTTTAGTCTCATTTGACATCTCCTCGTATCTCTCTCACATTGGCAACAACATTCAAATCCTTCAACATTTGCTTTGGTCTTGGCATAGTGACATATTTCTCACATAAAATGTGAGGGAAAACTACATATTGTAGCAAGTTGAGAAGGTGTAATGGAGTTCAATCATGGAGGTTGAAGACTTAAGGTGATATCTTTCTTGTTTTCATGTTATTTCCTCCTTTGTTCTTTAGTATTACTTTGGGTTTTAGTTTATTTAGCTGTTAATCTACTAACCTCTATTTTTCCCATAGTTACATTGGTGAACCCAATGCCAAAATCGTGCATGTTCATTTTTTCCATAGGAATTTTTTGTGTTTTGCAGGTACAGGTACAACCGCGATGCAATTCTTTTGCAAAATGACACATTCGATATTTTGTTGCACATTTGATTTTCCGAACGATGCATATGCTCTTCTACGACACATACACCTTACATAATGATGCATTTGTTCAATCATGACACATTTTCTTTGTAGGTCAAGGAATTTTCCTATCAGATTCTAGTTTATTGACCTGAGCCGCATTTGTTGTGTAGAGTGACAAATTCACTCTACTGTGACACATTCATCTGGTAATTTTTTGCATTTGGGTTTCTCCAGAATTTATCTAATTTCTCTTTACAATCTATTAGTTTAGAGGTTTTTTGGTTACTAATGGGATGTTACAACATGTGGTGTTAAAATTTCATGGGTTTAAGACATCCTTTTTAAGACTACTAACAAGTGGTTTTGTAGGTTTGATTGTCCAAGATTTTATTTTGAAACACGTGTCTATTCCTTTTTTAGATTCAAAAACAATTCAATTGGTACTTTAAAAAGAACATTTTCTTGTCATTTGCTTGATTTTTCTTGAAGGTGGTAGGTGATTATTCTCTCACCTTGTGCATACTAGGTGATTAGAAAACTAGACCCATCTATTTTTGTGTCACCCTGATTCAATAATCAAAGTATCCTCTCCCCTTGCGCACTTGTGCAATCCTAGGTGAAATAAAAATGATTATTGAATCTAGGAATTGGGCCTTCCTTGGTGGGAAAAAGTACTCACCCCAAGGTGACTCAAATCGGTAATGAATCTCTTTGTCCGAGCTACCCCCACCAGTATATAAATGTGAATCCTAATGAAAACTTAGGATTACGAGTGCAGATGTGTCACACAGACAAGTGAACTCCCCAAAACCCTATTGAGCATAACCTCTTCAGGCTGGAGTTCCTCCTTATTGGAGCTAATATTTCCGCATGTGTGGCCACTTGAATGGGGTCCCTTACTAATTTTTTTTTGTCTAGTTACCAAAATCCTATCCATTTGCTAGCACAACAATGGTCATTGTGAAGGAATCCACATTCTTGCAGTTCTTAGTAGAGGTGATTAGCCTGCCATGAGATTTTTTTGGGGGCTGGAAGCTTGGTTGACCTAAGAAGTAAGTGCATTGTAAGGGGGAGCCTGTGTGGCCAAGATTTTGAATTCATCTGCTAAGAATAAGTGCAGTTAGGGAAACCTACTTGGAATCTAGAAAATATTGTCCTTGCCTAACCTAGGATTTTACTTGTCTTCTTTGTGCTTAATCAAAGACAAAATATTGTGTTTTCCAAGTACTTTCTCAAACATTCAAACAAACAAACACCATCTCAAAAATTTGGAAACAAACATTTAACTTGAAACATTTCAAAATTTGGTCAAAATTGCAAACAAACTAGACATTCATTTCGTCTGTAACAAATTTGCTATTCTGTGCAATGCATTTGACATTATAGACCACATTTGTTGTTTTCTGCACCACAATCACCCTGATGAACCAAATTTTCTATCTCAAACACCGCATCTGACCTGCTATATTGCATTTGCTGAACTGTAAATCGCATCTCTTGTCCAACATATCACATTTGATTTTCTACACCGCATTTGACAAACAAGAAAATCACATATGTTTGTCTCATCAAACCATACTTCGTTCAAACCTGCGACACACTTGCTCTCCTAAAACACATTAACTACTTTCAATGATGCATCTGCTTGCCATCAGAAAATCATTGTCAAAACCCAAGAACACTATCAAACTGTTACAACACATTTTCATTTCTGGGATGCAATTGAAACCTTAAACAATGCATCTAACATATTGCAATGCATTTGACACCTGAAATGATGCAATTTCCTAGCAAACATAAAAATCACTATCATAGTCCAAATCCGAAACCAGGCACTTTCAATCTGTCTTTAAACACCTTTTCTTAGTGGTCTCTATCCAAAATTAGAAAAAAAACATAGCTTTAGTTTTGATTCATACCTTTGCATTTTCATTCTCTAGACTTCACTATCATATCTTCCATTGACCTTGATTTTATTGCTAGTCAAGTTGAATACGAATTGCTCTATAATCATCAATACCAATAGGCATATTATTTCAAAAGAAAATTCCTCTGATCCAAAAACCAATGTCCTTCCTACCACCAACCCATTAGTCCAAGTCTTGCATCCATCAACCCTCACTTTCAAATTTCCCTTAACACAAACCCTGTCATTAATCCCCAACAAATGTCTAATTATCACCCTTATCCTAACTTTGACAAGGGAAACCAACTATCCACTAGTCCACCTATCAATCTTGCCCAAGTCTACATATCTTATCAACCATCTACCAACTCATGTCAAGTATCCACATCATACCATATCAATCCTGTCCAGGTCTCCACATCCTATCTTAGTCAACCTTACACTAGTCCAATCCCTGTCTCCATGTCCTATCCTATTCCTTCGTCCACCAACCCCTTTCAAGCCTCCATATTTTCTCCAAGTCCTCCATTCATTAATCCTTTGCAAGTCACTCCATCACAAGCCACATTTACTCATGAAAATCCTATCATTGTCCAAGGGAAAATCCCATTTAATAAACTTGAGGATACATGTCAAAAAAAAAGTCTAAAACATGGAATCATAACGTCACCTTCATGTCAAGACCAAAGTAGTCCATCCCATGACCCTATCTTTAATTCCACACGTCAAAATGAAAGCCCAAAGCATGAAACCATAATATCACCCTCATGTCAAGACCAAAGTAGTCCATCCCACAACCCTATCTTTAATTCCATCCATGATGGCATCCAAAATAAACCTACCCTTGACAAAGACTCCATTCCCAATCATATCATCCAAGACAACCCCATCTTTGACCAAGACACTACCATTGACCAAGAAGTCCAAAATGATCCACTCCTTGACCTTTATGCCATTCATGATCAAACACTTGACGATGACCCTATTTAGGCCCTGACTAGTGACACTTGCCAAAATGAGACACTTGCCTCTATGGAACACATAGACGATATTCCTCTAGAAAAGTGTCTTCCACTATGGATATATTTGCAAATGATCAAGCTATAGATTAATTCACTGGAATCCATGACAATGACCATAAAGACGGTTTTGAAATTGACTTGGAAGCACCAAGAGAATCATTTGAATTTGACATGTCACAAAATTAGACCAGGGATATCAATCATAAAGCTATCACAAATTTCAATGAAGCTAAGACACCCTATCAATTAGGATCTTCTAATTTTATCAGAGCAGACTTTCTCATAGATGAGAACATTCCAAGTGATAGTGTCCACATACACAATGAGAGGTTAGCATCTTCTTTTCAAAACAAAAAATACCCCATCTTAAATAGAATCTATTAGAACATGCAATAGCAAGGCAAATGACTAGGAATACATGAGCAAGGCATTCAAGAACCAATATAGCTTTAGGAAAATTACAGACATCAAGGTCTTGGCTATTCCTCAATTAGAAAATCAAACAATGTTAGTGGTACCTCCTCGATATTGGGGGAAACTTTATTTGATACAAGCGTCAAAATAGGGGCCATGAGTAATCCTTGTCATAAGATTGCTGCCAACACCCCATCCACCCCCACCATAAACCATCATCCCATCATGAATAAACCTTCCCTTTGGAACCAACAAAAACAAAATTCATACAAATCAAAAATTCAAAATCAAATGTCAAAGGTCATTTAATCAAACAAAAATTCAAGTGGACAAATGAAGTTAAAATGGATCCCAAAGATAAGTGGATCAAGCAAAGAAAATATGTCAAAAGAAAAATCCAATCAAAATGTGGAGCCACAAGACAAGAGGACTCCTACATATAACAAATGTCCACCTCCTTCAAAATGGTCATCAAGCAAGGCATATAAAAGTGTTGGTTCCAAACACCATCACTCCAAATTCCATCATCCACCATCCCAAGTTTGGAAAATAAAAAGTGATTCATCTAAATGTCCAAACAATTTGTACACATCTACCATCCTCCATCATAATCTGGCATGTTGTCTAAAGTCCAAAAATCTCACGTCACAAATCTGTCAGATCTTGGTAGCAACTCTTTACCATAAGGACTCTCATGGCACTCGCAATGTGCATATTTTGATAAGGCCAACTCTAGTATCAAAATGAACCACAAGGATATCAATCAATTTTCTACAAGCACTACAATCTTGACAAGGCAACTGCTTTAGAAAGGTCTCATGGCACCAGTCTCTACATAAGACCATTAGTAGCTTCAGAACAATCAATGGTCAGCTAAGGCATCAAGGTCATCCAAAAATATTAAAAAATATTAAAAAATTAAACAAAATAGGAAAGAGAAAAATTCCATCCAATGGTGAAAACCTGGCAAATAGGCATCATGTGTAAAATAAATTATCTATGTGGACTTTTACACTTGGGGAAAGTCATCTCATTTTTCATGCCTTCCTCATGACATTGACATTCGTCCATTTAATCCATATCATTTCCATCCATTTTTCCCCACCTACCTTGATCTTGACATAAAACATGCAAACATAAATCATGCTTTGTGAAAATCTTGACATGTCTATCCTTTGGTCATACACTATCCATTAAATATCATGTCATTACTTTCATAACTACATTATCCTTATGCGACATAGTCCTAGACAATCATATGATAATTCCTTTAGTCTCACATCTCTCGTCTTTTACGAAGGCCACCTATCATTCTTTCATGTTTGTCACCTATCTTGGCTTTCCCTTGTCAAACAGTCTAAGCATACGTCATCATCCTATCTAGTCCTAACCAAGTCATTGCTAATACAATGAGTCTAATCAATACAAGCACATTATCCAAAACATTCTTTGATTTTGTTCCTAGCTCGACTGTAGACCTTAATCTTTTAGTCACATTATTGTCATCCTGACATTGTTTTGGGATATGTCCTTCCCATGTCAAACAACGTTGCCATCACCTGTCAATTGGTATTCAGTTTGACTAGGGGCACAATCATGTTTGTCATTGGATTCTCATGAGTAGGCATCATTCACATGCATTTGTTGCAATCCTCTCAAAACATGTCTAAACCATCAAAAATACAAAAAATCATAAAATATGTCAAAATCCAAAAAAAACCATAAAATATGTCAAAATCCAAAAAAATCATAAAATATGTCAAAGTCCAAAAAAATCATAAAATATGTCAAAGTCCAAAAAAATCATAAAACGTCAAAAATCCAAAAAAATCACATGTCAAAAACACAAAAACATCCAAATAACTGTCAAAATCCCAAAAGTAGAGTCAAAGTTTGTCATGTCATTAGTATCAGTCTTTGTCATTGTCGAATTCCATTGCCTCTGTGACTAAACATAGGCAAGGCCATTTGTCGATGCGCCCTCGAGGCTCCCTAGGTTAGTCTTTAGCATTCGTCGCATAAGTCCAACAATGTCAATCCTACCAAACATAGTCGCATCGGTCAAATAAGTCATACATAGTCAAACTCAGACACAAGTTAGTCATTGCAAGTGACAACATTTGAATCGAGAACCAAAAATCTAACAAAATAGTCCAATTAGTCATACAGTTAACATTGGTCAAATTGCAAAAATATTAGTCAAAACAATGCCAATCTCATCACTCTTTGGTCTTGTTCAATATGTTCCCTTCTTGGACTTGGACCTCATCAAAATGTCATTTTCCATTTTTAGGATGTGTCCTTCCTAACAATAGGCATCGTCAAACTATCAGATTATCAAACCATCAAACCGTCAAAACTGTCAAACTATCGAATTTTCATGCAATCAATCTTTGGCAAACAAACATTAGAAAACATAATTAAATGGCTTTTGATCTTTTTGGTCTATTTTGTCTTATCTTTTTATTGTTTTGTCTCTTGGTCATGTTATTAGCTACCTCAAGGATGTCCCATGAAGGATTTAGAGGTGCGATGACGTCTCATGACCTATTTTGTTTTTCTTTGATTATTTTCTATGGATTGTCTTGGAAAAAAGACTAGGGCAACTTCGCTCTTAGTACAAGTTAGAAAATTCCTTGTCTGCGACTGTCTGTTTTGCAAGTGGATGACCTTGTACACCTTGGTCTATGTCATACCATGGTGTTTGTTGTCCATTTGTGTCATTCTTACCGCCCAATTGTGATTCGAGAAACGCCTATTAGTTCTTTGGAAAATGTTGAAGGTTTCTTTCCCGTCCCACCCTTTTTTGTTTCCCCCTCTAACATTTCATCTAGTTTGCATCTTTTTCATCAATATCTTTCACACTAATACTATTTTTTCCCTTCATCTCCTAGTCTTCTCATTTATTTTGAGACCACACTCGTGTTCTTGGCACTCGTCTTTCCTCTTGAGGGGGGATACCACTACCTTCTCGCCATTCTTCCTCATCCTATTCTTCATGAGGGCATATTTTTGACTTGTTTTCTTTGTCACAATGCGATAGGTTGCATTATGACAAAGAGGGGAAAAATGTGGACACATAAGAATGTCCTAGACCTACAAACCACATTTTTCTATGTCTTAGCATATTTTGTCTATAGTTTAAATTCAACTATTTAATTAATTCATGTATTTTATTCATCCTAACTATTTAAATAAATAAATTATATTTATTTATTTAAATGCGTCGCTAATGTCTTATGTCCATCTATAATTAAATAAATTCCTCAATTTATTTAATTATTATTTGTCCACCATTTCCTCCTGATTATTTAAATAAATAAAATTTTCTTATTTATTTAAAATATGTCATTAATTTCTTAAGTATTCTCATAATTAAAAATAAATGCTTTAATTTATTTAATTATTATCCACCTTGGCATTTTCCCTATTTTAAATAAAATGATTTATTTAAAATAGTCTTACTTTCTAATTTTCTCTCTCCTAGTAAATGATTTAATTTAATTATTTACTATCACATGGTCCCACCTTTTTGAATTAAATTAATTTTTAATTCAAAATAATACCTTTCCCTCTTAAATCAAATAATTTATATTATTATTTGATTTTCCAGCCACCTCTTTTTCTTTGTCAATCTTATCTCCTTGTCACATGCATTGTCAACCCTTGATTTAATTTTCTCAAATTGAATTTTGTCCACTCATTTTGAATTTAACCTAATGTTGCCCTAACTCTAATTGTGGGTTCTCATATTGAATCTTTTCCATTGATTCTAAGGCATTTTCCAATCTTCAATCTTGGTCATTCACCTAGAATTGGATTTTCTATAAAAGGACAATTTTAGTCTCATTTGACATCTCTTCATCTCTCAACAATAGACATATCTCTCTCACATTGGCAACAACATTCAAATCCTTCAACATTTGCTTTGGTCTTGGCATAGTCACATATTGCTCACATAAAATCTGAGGGCAAACTACATAATGTAGCAAGTAGAGAAGGTGTAATGGAGGTCAATCATGGAGGTTGAAGACTCAAGGTGATATCTTTCTTGTTTTTATGTTATTTCCTCCTTTGTGCTTCATTATTACTTTGGGTTTTAGTTTATTTAGTTGTTAATCTGCTAACCTATATTTTTCCCATGGTTACATAGTGATTTGTTGGTGAAGGAACTCACTAATTAACATGGGCTAGTCAAAGTGTTCTTTGCCATTGATGATCCGAGAAATGACATAGAACATCCATAGTAAAAAAATATTAGCCTCCTCCTAGCCTGTAACCCGGTTGAGAAAAGTTATCAAAATAGAAATTTCATCCTTAAACTCCCCATGACCAACATCTTTGGTATGCTGGTCTTCTATAATTTTAACAATCTCTGAGCAAATTTTCTCTAAGATCTTTCTTTGTCTCTGTACCATATCTTGTCGCAATCCTCAATGACTATGGTAAAATTGTCTGAGTGAGGAGGAATAGAAAAGTATTTCTCAATGTCCCTTGGCTTGAGGTTGCAAATGAACCTCCCATTGGCTGATCTAATTTGTCTTGTGGATGAATCCTAATGCTTTATGCATGCAAGAACAAACTATGATAGGAATAGACTTTGCTTCTAGCAACCCTTAACATTCAATATTTTTGACTATCCTATTGTTGGTACCTTCTAACATGCTCAATTTGACCACTGGATAGTGTTGATGGCCAAATTGACACAACAACATGTAGGAAAGATGTAATCACCTTAACTCTCCTGAAAAAGACAAACAATCACTAAATTGATCACCTTTTAAGCTCCTGGATGTTGGGTCACAATGTTGCTATTTTACTGAGTGGTCAATGAGGCTATAATATTCTAGGGGCCTGTTGGTGAAAGGGATACAAACTGAATTCTATGAATAGATCTAACGTTTGTAGGGTTTAAATAAATAGAAAAAGATAGAACAGTGTTCAGGACAACAAAACATGAACAAAAATCTTTTCGCATTCAAACATTTAACTTAACAATGAGTATTTTCTTAATTAACTAAAACCATAAAATGATACAACCCATAGAATAACCTATACTATTGCATTCATTCACAGTGCAAATTTGATACCTATAACCAATTATCATAACTTTTCTTTCAAAACTTCATTTCAAAATAAGAACATATCACCAACTCATTGCTAAAGTTTATAGATCAACAAATATAAAGAAATCCCATTCACAAATAACTCAATGAAATAGTTTCAAATTTGGAATCATCTATTGATCTTCATCAAATAAGAGACAATTATGCATAGAAAAACTCACTGGCATACGAATAGTTATGATTCATCAATATTATCACTAAACTATCAAACTTTAGAAAGTAACATAATTGCATAAAAACTATAAAAGCGTATTTGAAAGTATCCTTGAATGAAAGATTGTAAAATCCTCAAATTGTAAAACACTATCTTCTATCTCCTTATGTAGCTAATCCTCTCTTCAATTAGCTGACCTTTATAATATCAGACAAAGTTCAACTTATAGACCCTAGACCAAAATAACTGAATGTCATTAAGGCTAAAAAATCATGTCCACAACTCAAGGGATGACTAAGCAACATGACACACATGTCCATAGCCATCTGTAGTTAACTAGAGATGAATCTTTATCCAAAATATGCAGGAAAAGGAAGGAGACCAAGCTATAAGGGATCCTCAGTTGAATTTTTCTTTTGACCCCGAAGAATAGGAGAAGTAGTTACCTAGCCGGCCATGCCATTTAATGCTTATCTAAAAAGGGAATAATCCATTGACACTTCACTCCTCTATCCTTTGCTCAAGTAGATATTCATCATAATTAGTATACACTTGTTTAAGCACATCTTCATCTGGTCCATCTACCCAATTGTCTTCAAATTTTATTCTTTTCAATTCAACAAAGGAAAACTCTTGCATATCCCCTAGTTTAATAATCTCCCTTCTAGTAGCCTTTACCTCCTCCTTAATATCCATAAATCTATCAATCAACAAATCATCACCATCATCCCCTTTTTGCATTGCCTCATCAAACCTATTATTCCATTTATCTTTAAGCTTATCAAGAGGGAGGTTATCTTTCACAGGGATATCCTCATATAAAATTATGCCAATAAATGCTTCCAATTCCTCAATTTTCTCAGTCAAATATTTACTAGCCTATTGCACTTCATTCCTATGTTCATAAATGAATGAAGACCAAAACCTAATGATGTTGATAGTCTTCTCAATGAAATTTTCATTATCGTACTCCAGGATGGATTGTTCCAATAGAGATTGTTGAGTTAGCTTGTTGATATCTTTCAATTTCTTCACATGTTCCATGTATTCTTCTTCTTGTTTCCCAAGGGTCTCAACATGTGAAGTCATGTCATTGACTAATTTTCATGCACCTTTATGACCCTTATGACTTTCAACAAGCAATTCTTCTACCTCTTGGTTCAACTGATCAATCCATCTATCCAACAGATCCCTACTTTGCTTCTCATCTCCACAAGGTCATCAACCTCTTTCTTGCTTAAAAAAATTGGTGTCTCAGGAGTAGTAGATTGTGAAGAAATTGGAGAGGAAAAGTCTTTCAAGAACTTATTCAATTGATCCAATTGAGCTTTGAGCTAATATTTCTTTTGGTTGTCTTTTATCATGCTAGATTTAGTAGAAGATGTAGCAATGCCAATGAGACCCATCTGTTGGTTGCTTATAGGCCTCCCCAAGTTCACAGTGCCCAATTGATAATCACTCAACTATGTTTATTCTTTACTTTTGTCAACCATGGGAATAGCACATTCAGCTACAATTTCTCTAGCATCATTCAATTTAGTGGAATGGAGAAATCGAGCCTTTTTCTTGGGCCTCTCCTTCTCAATTTCTTTCATCATATCATCCCAGTTCAAGGGCTGAGGCTAGACTATCTATTTCCTCTCCAATTTGATCTCTAACTATGTTGGGGCAGTAGGAGTAACCAATTGTGCTGAAGAAGTGGTAGGAGAGAGGGGTTGCCAAAGTGTTACCTTAGGTTGAGAATCAACCTCTTGTTCTTGCTCCTTTCCTACCATCTTTTTGGCTAGCCTATTAGCTTTGTCTTTCTCCTTTACTTCTTTTTCTCTTTTGGATTCTTGTTCTTCTTCTAACCTCTTTTCTTCTAGCATCTGATCTATTTTTTTTTCCGAATCTCTAACTTTCTCCCACATCTTTACAACTTCTTGCTCATGCTTGGCCTGTTCCACTACCTCTATTACCCTTTGTAGGAGTTCCTCTTCTTCTTTCTTCTTTTGAGCCTCCTCTACAACTTTGAATTTGGCCTCAATGGCCTCTCTTTCTCTTCTTTGTTGAGCCTTCTCCAGCTCATGTATTTTTTGCAATAAGGTTAACTTGTCTCTCTCCTCTTTGGTTTTCAACTTTGTTTCCTTTTTGTTGTTGTAGGAGATCCTCCTTTTCCTTTTGTTGCTTGTCTAGCTCTTTAGCTTTGGCTTTAGCCTCCAACTCTTGTTTCTTGGCAAGTGCATAAGCTTGTGCCTTGGCATCAACCTCCTTCTTTACATCTTCAAAAAAAATTCATTGGTCTTCTGGGGTTAGGAAATTTCTGGTCCCAACATCTTCAATACCCTTAGTAGGTCTAGTTACAAGAGTCTCCTTATCTGATTGTGTGGCTTCAGAATCAATGTTTATGTCATGTATCTCAACTTGTTTT
The DNA here is from genome assembly GCA_007258455.2 of Sequoia sempervirens. Taxonomy (NCBI): domain Eukaryota; kingdom Viridiplantae; phylum Streptophyta; class Pinopsida; order Cupressales; family Cupressaceae; genus Sequoia; species Sequoia sempervirens. The sequence continues at coordinate 165,940,019 of VDFB02105785.1, read as the reverse complement.
TCTTTTCCTTTCAAAGAATTAACTTCCTTATAAAGGCTACCTATAGGTACCTCCTCAATATATTTTTCTATGAGAGAAGGTTGAGATCAGTTCTCCTCCCTAGCTGTGCAAGTTTCTACATCTTGTGACTCATGTGTGTCTTGAGCAGGTACTCCTAGATCAACATCTCTTCTAGGGTTGGGAGGAAAATACTCCAATTGTTCTTTAGGGGTTGTCCTCATTTTGGTTCTCCTATAGCCTTGGGTACCTCTTTCCTTTCTCTTCTTTGAGGATTGAGCCTTTGCTTCCTTTATTATCATTACCACCCATTGGATGCTCCTATCCATCATTGTCCTTGAAATTTGTTTAATATCAATAATTTCCTTTTCATCCCAATTTATTAGGTCTAAGTTCTTGATACCTATATTCTCTGCTTCATACCTGGGGTCCAAAACTACACCATCATTTGATAGTGTTTTAGGAATGTCTTCCTTTACCCCATATTCAATCATTAGTGGGATGGTAAGCCTTTCATAGTTCCTTTTCCTTACATCATAGTCATCTTGAAAATCCATCCAAAAATCTTCTAGCAAACCATAATGGAACTCAATAATAATAGAATTTAACTTATTCATTTTATGCTCTAGATCAAAATGCTTTTGATTGGTGTACAAGCCTAAATTCAAATAAACCAACTCATCACATATTTCCTTTGTAGACAAATTATGAGCACAACAATACTCTCCCAAATTCATAGAGAATTTATAGCATCTAGGCTTATGCTTATTGGAAAATTTGGTATTGACTGCCATGGCTTGATAGATAAAATTCATAAGAACAATCCTATTATTGCACCATCTTGGGAGTAGGTGAGGATGGCCATAAAAACTTTCCAACTTGAAGTAAGTGAATTTGGGGTATTGGATATACCAATGTCGCCATTCTGCAATGAAAGCCATAGCTTCCCTACTCAAGCTATATCCAACATCTCCTATCAACCAGTTAATAATGACATAAAGGAATGCATCATTGACCCTTTTGTAATGTAGTTATAATGTTTGTAAGGTTGATTGATCATAATTCTCCCATTCCTTCTTTTGTCCAGGAGCTTCCCTTAATATACCCACTGTATTCAATCCAGGAAATATGCCCATTTGTGGCGCTGCATATACAACATAAGAGGTCATGAAGAAGTTCTTTGTTTGTCTCACCTTGAGGATTTGACTATGCAAGCTATCCGACAAGACCATTCCCCAATCAAACTATTGCCTACAATCCAAAATTGCTTCAATGAATGGAAACATCCATTCTTTAAAGTATGCCGAATCTCTCTTTCCAAACACCCTGGAAAGCATCATGATTAAATCATCAATCTCCTTTTTAAAGTCTCCCATTTTGAGTTGTTCAAGAGCTTTACTCAAAGACTTATTTTCAATCTTCAACCACTTCTTATTCATGTGGGACATATTAGTTTCCTTGTTCCTACTAAATAACTACAATGCATCTGATTCATTTAATTGCTTGGGGTTCTTTTGGATAGGTGCATTGAACATGCACCTCATCATTTGCAGAGATAAATTAATGATTACATTCCCCTGGAGGTCCACATACTACCTTGGTGTAGGATTGTAATCCCCTATTGCTATGAGTATAAGCTCTAGGCACTGGACTGATAGAGGAAAAATAGTGACATGTGCTAGTCCGGATTGGGCTATTCTTTCAGTCCTCCCTATTACATTTTTTGAGAAAGTGTCTATAAAAAAATCATCTGAGTTGAATGGCCCTAGATTAGTGTCTATAATAGCAGCCCATTCTGAATCCAATTTGCTAGCTATGAGAGTGCAATTATGGTGTTTATATCTCAAAGCATAAGGCAGTTGCTCCACCTTTATCTTTTTTATCTTCACTTGCCTTGAGCTTTCTGCAGCTTTCCCTTCCTTTTGTGAAACCTCTTTAGATGCTCTTGACATTGTTTACTCCTACAAAATCAACCCTAGATTAGATCAATAGAAGGCATAGAAATCATCATTACAAGTATTAAATTTCAAACATCTTCTATTCCTCCCAAGGGAAATCTTCATACCTAGTGAAATTTTAAGCCTGTCAGAAGTAGAGCTAAGAGAGGATAAGGAACTAGAAAGGTCCAACAAAGGCGGGATCAGGATTGGAATCAAAATGAAATCGGGACTAGGGTCAAAATGAAAACCAAACCTGAAACTGTTTGATAGTTCCAAGTCCATTTTCCGTTCTAGTTTTGCTTCCAGAAAAAGGAAAAGGTGTAATCTAGAGTCGGGACTTATTGAGAGTGGGATCACTTCCGTAACTGGACTCTTATGTGAATATTCATGGGATGAGTTTTTTCCCGTCTCTGCTTTTGTGACTTACAATCAAAACAAATCAAATTCCATCACACACCTACATCAACTTGGAACCAGTCACAAGAAGTCATGAGGAAACTTGAAATGAGAGCTCGACTACACCCTAAAAGAATAGGGTTGGGATCAAGCTACTTAGGGCAAGATATTCTAAAGGAATGACACATAAACCCTAGTTTGTGTAGCTCATCGACTCAAAGAAAATTAGGGCATCAAGAAATCGACATTAAAACTATTGAATTGACATGGGAATAAGATTGGAAGGGCAATCAAGAAGATTTAAACATTTAAAATCAAGTAGGACCCTTCAAAAATGAAACCCTAGACAAAGCTAGGGCATGACATTATAGACATGCCACCAAAATGGGGAAAATGATAGAAAAACTGATGAAAATGAATGGGAAAGCAAAAAGACAAACGAAAAAAATGGAAAACAAAACCAAAAACACAAAGAAACACAAGCAAAGATCCACTAGAAAAGTCTCACGAATGCACGAAGAATTGAGCAGACAAAAAATAGGAAAACACAAAACAAAATAGGAGAAGCCTCACCTACCTCGAAACACAACTAGAAAGGGTTGATGGTCGATGGGAATCTTCTCACGAATGCTTGCCTGCAAAATAATTGTGCTCCTCTCAAAGTTATTTTAGCTCTGTCTCATTAAAATGCTTTAAATAATTGTAATGAGCCAAAATAACCTTGATTAAGGTTTAAAAACCATTTTTTGCGTGTGAGGAAACTGTAATTAACACAATTAATGTGGTTGGTCAAGTGCATAATCAAAGTGAAAGCGAGTACACAACCACTATGCACATCAAAGGTAAAGTGGGTGCAAAAGAAAATTCAAGAAAGAGCATGGAACTTTGTCGAAACCTGATATTCCATTATGGATCCACCTCTAGTTCCATTGCAGGGAAAGGCAACAAAGGAACAAGAGTGGGATTAGAACCAAGATTAGACCTAGAAATTTTGCAAAGTTCCAGGTTCAATTTCAATTTTGGTTCCACTCTCAACTAAGGGAGAGAGCACCAACACAAGGAAAACAACAAAGGAAGAACAAAATGAAACAAGACCAGAATGAATCCCATCCCAAATGAGACACAAAATGAGGACAAAAAACACAAGGGAAACCAACGGCAGTAGGATGAAAATGAAACCTAGACCTAGAACTTTTGCAAAGTTCTAGATTCTAGTTCCATTTTGGTTTTGCCTCTGCCAAAAGGAAAAGGAAAGAATTAAAGAAAGAAAATAAAATAAAATCTAAGGGAGAAAACAAACCCAAAAGCCTAAGACAAGCAAAACAACAAAGAAGCGAACGAGGCAAGAAACAAAGTCGGGACCAGAATGAAAATTGGACTAGGAACTTTGCAAAAGTTTTAAGTCTTGTTTTGGCTGCATTCTGAGCCCACAAAAACAAAAGAAAGAAAGAATTAGGAGGATAAATAAAAACTCCTAATACCCAAACAAAAACAAGGGGGGCCCATTTTGACCAAATCAAAATGGGGTTGTTATGCAAGGCATAATAGATAGACATGACCCAAGTCTGAATCAAAGGTTTTCAAAAAGTCATACATCAAGACCAATTTGGCCTTGTAATCTATGGGGTTGAATTGCATTTTGAAAATCTAGATTTTTGACTGTGAAGTCGGGTATGTTTGGAAAAATTTCAAAAAAAGCTAAAAAAAACTTTGGATGAGGCTAAAAATAACTAGCTCTGGGAAAAAAATTTGAATTTTTTTTGAAATGTGGGTTTTGTAGAGAATTGAATTCTAAGAAAAATCAGATGGTCATAAATTCAAAAATTTGAGTTTTATCAAGGCATGCAAAGGTTTTTTAGTTGAGAACTATACAGGTTTTAGAGCTTCCCGGGGCATTTTTTCTCAAGAAAATCTGGCACATGGGTTTTGTAGGCAACATAATTCTAAGCACACCCAGATGATTCAATTTTTTAAAAAGTGAGTTCTTGGCCCACATGTCTTCAGGAAAAGGAATGGTGCTTCCAGAATGGAAGCAACGGGGCAATTTTCTCGAAAAAATCTAAGATATGGGTTTCCCTGTTGATGTTGAAATATGTGAACCCAAATGATCAGATTTTGAAAATCATATCGTTTACTTTGACATGCGAGAGAAAACCTAAGACAAGAATAAAATAATTTGAGATAGAAAAATAGAAGTTATTATTCTGCCTCAAAAATTTGCCTATGCCTGAACTGGATTTGATGAAGTCTGCATGCACTTGAAAAATGAAGTCTCAAAAATGTATCTTCTAAACAATATGGACCTGGAACTGTGGAGAACACTGAAAAATATTACTCAGAGCACTTTCAGATATTTTTTTTCTTAAGAAAATTGTGTTTTCTTGCACTTGTTATGAGAATAATGGATGCTAATATGACTTAAATGAAAAAATTGAAGTCTAAAGTCATCACAATATGCATAAATTTAGGAGCCACCCTGATTGGACCTCAAAAATGTACGAGACCTTCTAATTGGACCCCCATAACTTAGTTAACTGATTGAGAAATTCACCCTAAATAGAGTGTTAACTTCTGATTGGACCAAATTTAGTTAATAGTACATGCAAAAATAATTCACCCTTTTGCAAGCAAAAATTAAGTTTAGCTGAAGTCGACCAACTGAAGATTAATTAATATCTAATTTTACCTCACAATCTCCACCATTATAGGGCACTTCATGTACTTGAGTCAAAAATTTGAACCTTTAACTCTAGGCGTCACTTTTCCAGAGTTAGAAAATTTCTTGAAAATTTCATTTACAAACCTCACTGAAGCCCATCTTCGATCACTGATTCTGATTGACTGATGTGACCAGAAGACTGGCTGATAGTTTCATTGAAGAGCATGATCAAAACTAACAAGAAACTCCTTGAAGCTACAATCCATAATTTTGAGATCTAAGGCTTCAAAAATCAAGGCACCCCTAGCCTCCAGGGTCGCTTTTGGCTTCAAAATTAGTCAAATGTTCATCATTTTGAAGGTGATTTTGACCTCCCTTTATCTTGCGTCCTCTGGCATTCAACAAAACTTTAGAACTGACTGACAAGCTCACTACCAAGCTAGCTCTGTTCTGCACAAGAGCTCTTGGAGAGAAATTTTCCAAAAATCATCTGCTAGGTTAAAATCAAGAGCTCCCCTAGCCTCCAGGGGCGCTTTTGTTTCTAGAGAGCCATTTTTTCAACTAGCTAAATCTAAACTTAATCCCCAGTTGCAGGTTGCTGACTTTTCCTTTAACTTGACTAATATTCAATGGAAAGCTGGAAGCAACATAAACAAGATGGATGCCTAAGATGACCAGAAAGATTGAATTTAAGGCTCCAAAACCTTAGGTGCCCTTGGGCTCTAGGAGCGCTTTTACTATTTCCTTGAGATTTTGACCATGATTAGACTTATGTTTGACTCCTGATTCTAGCAGTTTAACAACTATGATTAACTCACTAAAGGATTTGTTGCGAAGCTTGATCAAATATGAGAAAAACATCCTAGGTATCATTTGGTCAGAAAATTTCATCTAGTCCCTCAAAAAGATGGGCACCCTTGGCTAGGAGGCACGCTTTTCACTCCAATGTTAGTCATTTTTTCATCTCCCTCGTTTCTCATTCAATATCCTGTATCAGGTGCTAGATAGATCTTTCAGGCTAGCCAGTAGGCTCATTGGGAAGCTAAAAGTATTCTGGAGAAGTCTTCTTAGAAGTGACAAATCTCAAAAATGAAATATGGTCCTCTAAAATCTAGGGCGCCCCTAGCTAACAGGTGTGCTTTGCTCTAGAGAAATTTTTTGATGATTTTCATCCCTCCAAAAATCCCCTCCGAGATGAAGCACCATTTTGTACCTTTCTCACCATAGATTCTTCATTTGAGTATTTTAAGCTTAGATTTCAACACCTAGTATCTGGCCTTCTACTATTGATAACCTTAGATGTCCTAACTTTCCATCTGAAAAAAGTGAAAACTACCCACTAGACTTGAACTGACTTTTAATGAAATCTAACTTCACCATTGTGATCGTGAAGTGAAATAAGCCAATCAAAACAATTTTCAATCAATTCTGACAAGTTTCAATTTTTAGGGTTTTTGACCTAAAAATAGGGGTACAAAAACCCTATTTTTGAATTTTTCAAAAATTTCTAGTATCTTCCTAACATCAAATTGACTAAAATCTCATACTTGATTTTCCCAAAAACTGACTTTTGATGACATTTTTACAAGGTTTAGACCAAAATGCCTTAATGAAGCAAAAAAAATTGTTTTGGGTACAACATTAGGCTCTGTCTGGTGACCATGTTTGATACTTATGACATAGGAGAACCGAGAATCTCTAATTTTTTGTATACCACTGACTTATTAATTGGGAATATTGAGTCAGGACTTTTCCTAATCACTTATAACATTAAAAACTTTCCCCTAAAAATCATGTAAAACAAGACTACCTAAAATCACCTAAAACATGATTAAACTTCACAGAACAAGGAAACACATTACTACATAATGAAAAATCATAAATAAATTATTTATAGAACATTCACTCCACCCCTGAAGAGATGAAGTGCTTTGGATAATGTCTGTTGCATGATAGTGGGAAGATCCTTCCATTGATGTCATTTCTACTTGAAAGGCTTCACTTCTCTTTTGACAAGAATTGTAGGAGGCAATCCCTTTGGGATGAAGATTCTTAGGTATTCATATATCCAAGCAAAGGTACTCTAAAAAAATTTAGAATATGATGTAAATGGGAAAGTTGATACCCCTAAGGCATTAGTTCTACTATCATCCATCCTCGGGATGTTGATTTCTTCAAACCAATAGATCGTGTTCCAAACTCGATTTCTATAATGTCATAGGTGATATTTTTTGAACTAAAAATATCCTTTGACCAGATCATCATTCAAGTCTACATCACCTTTAACAAATAGGAGTTTGATTCCCATGTCTTCGCCATCTTTGAGGCCTAACAAAAGCACCTCTTTATCAACTTCAGTGAATTCCAATTGCACATATGGGCACAACTATCTTTTAGGGGATATGATCAATTCCCCTACTTCTAAACTTGTATTTGAACAACCTCCATCGAACTGCATTTTCCATAACTTTGTATCCTATTTTAGTCTCTTTTTAGAATAAGAAAAGTTCTAGTCTTTAGTTTCTATCTTTAAGAAAGTCACATAATTACCAGGACCCATTTTAGGCTTTGCTTCTACTAGAATAGATGACTTGAGCTCAACTTGCTTCTTTGCAATTTTAAGAATCTGATCTAGTTGTTTTGGATGGTCATGAAGATATTCCAGTTGAGAGATTTGTACCTTGGTCTTCATCATGGAAGCTACGATATCAAAATTTGTTGAAGATGTCTCTTGAGTAACTAGCATAGTGTTCTCTTGTGAAGATTTGGGATTGGAAGTGGAAGCCACTTCTTTTCCTTCTTATTTTTGTGCTTTGAAGTGTTGAGCATGTGTGAACATAAGCGTTGAAACATTTTCATGCTTTATCATAGGAGCGTACTGACGGTCTTCTTGTTGTTGTTTTTGATTGACGAGTTCCTTATCAAAGTATCCCGCTATGGAGTCACCATCGAAGTTGTCTATTTTTGCTAAAACAACATTCAAACTTGGTGTTGGTACAAAACTATAACTGGGAGAAACTTCACTGTATCCTATGATTTGGATCATTCTTAGGTTCTCTAGACATGTGGATTTAGTATGTTCATCAGTGTCTTAGAAAAAGACAAAATACTGCACTATGTGCAACTTCAATCATTGGTCTTGATGGAGATGTTGGAAATCGTGGTTGAAGATTTCTTTGGATGGTATGATTGATGAACTAGAGATTTGATGATTTTTTTTTCATCAAGCTGGAAGTAATCATATCATCCTCCAACTTGATTGTGTGTTCTTGCACACTCTTCAACTTTGTTACTTTTGTCATCTTGAGGAAGAAGGCTATCTTTAATGGAAGAGCATTTATGAAATAGCTCATCAAAATCTCTGGTGATGGATCATGTGTAGAAGAAATCCTTATAACAAGACAATTAAATCTTGCTACAAAATCCCTCATGTGTTCATTGTGCTCCATCTTTGAATTTTTAATTTGGGAAAATAATAGGTGATTGTCTTTAGCGGGCTTGAATCTCACCAAAAAATTCTCGCTCATAGTTGCCAAGCTTGTGATATTGCTTGGCACCAGGTGATTGAACCAATTAGTAGCATTTCCCACAAGAGTCTTGACAAAGAGACACACCATGATGTCTTCATGTACTACATGCAAGACAACGCAAGTTGTTGTGAAAGCAGAAAAATGTTCCTCTAGGTGTTGAGTTCCATCACCGTGAAACCAGGGAAAGTACTTCTGTGACCCTTTAGGTAACTCACGATTTACCTAAAAATCCAAAGTTCCAATGTTATTACCCCAAGGTAATGGAGGTGGATATCGCTAATTTCTATTAGTATTGCGAACATTATTGTTGTTATTATCCATTGCTTCTATATGGATCATGCAATAGGATTCCAGAGTGTCATTCCCATTAAATAAAAGCATTTAACTTTTCTTGAAGTTTTCTTGCCTTGTGCCCCATGGTGGGCACCATAAAACTATTGGTGTTACAATTCACACCTTTAGAGTGTGTATTGGCAATGAACAACTATGCACAGTGCATAATGACTGTTCTTCAAATTAGGAGGGGAAGCTCCCTCTTATGTTGATATGCGTGAAAAAAGTAAATGATCTAAATCCTATATTTTTGAATTAGCTGGAAGAGGCACAAGGTTAAGAAACCAAACACATTACAGCTAAGGATTTTCTCTAGCCTTGCAGATCTTTAACTACAACTAGGCTAAATACTAAACTATCCTATTTCCTCAAGAAATAGAGCATGAGGACTTAGGAGCAAGGAATTGGTATATGGTAAAATTTATCATAGGATTCCCAAGGGGGTAAAATACTCGATTTGAGGTGTAGGATGAGATAAAGGTTATTGAGAATGACAATAAATAGTAAACTAGTTCCCAAGATTCCCAAGGGGGTAAAATACTCTATCTGAGGTGTAGGCTGAAAGTAGGTTACTGAAAACAAAAATTAAATGGAAAGCTCAATTATAGGATTCCTAAGGGTGTAAAAAACTCTATCTGAGGTGTAGGCTACAAACAAGATTACTATAAACAACATCAAATGATAAAATTCATCTCAAAATTTCCAAGGGGGTAAAATACTCTATCTAAGGTGTAGATATAAAACAAAGCTTATTAAAACAAAGACATTAAGAAATGAACACAAAAAGATCATTCAATCTTATTCTTAATCAAAGTGAACCAATACAAAATAGAAATACTACAAGTAAGGTTGCTTAGCATGTATGCTATTACATGCTAAAGTGATATGTAATTAGAGGTTTACAATTCAAATGTATTTAACCTTAATTACAATTATTCCCGATCCAAACAGGTGTGTGTGACTATGTTGTTTAACCATTGAAATTACATACTAGGTTCACCTTTACATAAATAAATGAAATTACTAATTACTAAAATGTTGTAATTAGAAATCCAATATTGAATTGAAAAATGAACTAAAATGAAATTAGAGATAATGTAAGATAAGAGATAGAAGAAGAGTGATACAAAAGATAGAAAGATTAAACATAGGTTGATAATGGAGTTCATCCTTCAAAGGACTATGTCTTTGAGTCTGCTTCTCAATTTTGGACCACTTTCATTAATATTGCCAAGCACCTGAAGATGCCTTCTTACAATATTCAAGCTTCAAAACCTACACCAAATTCCTCACAATCTCTCACTTTTACAATTTTGGTGTATAATAACACCTTGTAATTCTTCTCCTCCAAAAATTCTCATTAAGGGGGTTAATTCCCACGCCAAAACATCCCCTTTATCTACTAATTTAGTTGCTAATATGGGCTAAAACCATATGACTTTTCAAATATTGCCATATCTCCCAAATTTACATCATGAAATTTTACAAATCTCCCTTATTTGCAAAATAATATTAAAATCCCCTTACAATCTATTGAAAACTCCTAAACCCCCTTAAAATGTTTCTAATAATTTTTAAATATTATTTACATTTTATTCAAGCCCCTCTTATTAACATTATTCGGGCTTGGCATTCTCAAAAAGGGTTTAAGTTAAAATTTAAAGAGATTCCCTCTTTAATTATAGGGGGTTTTGTTTTAAATTTAGAGATTTTAGTTTTAAAGTAATCTTTAAAACAAACCCGACTCCTTATTATACGTCGAAGAGCATATGGTTCAGTAGCTAAGGTGGAGGATTTTTTGGCTAAAGGTTGGCGGGTCAAACTCGTCAGCCTTTTATTCAATGATTTTCTTTTGAAACGTGACAAAACAAACCCAAGCCACATTGATATTAGTGGATTGTGCATGGTGCATTGGTGGAGCAGTTTGCTTGCAAGCTGGAGGTGTGGGTTCAATCCCCATCATGAAAATTTTAGTAAACATTTGAACTTTCCCAACTGACCTCTGAAGATGTATGCCAAGATGCCACACGACAACATTCAATTTGTCGAATGAGTACATGTGTCATTTTTTAACAGGATAGTGTCAACTATGTATGCCATGCCATGTGTTCCTATTGGATTGTTCCACATCATTGTCGACTATTGATATCACCATATGACATGTTACATGCTAACATCATCAAAGTCAACTAGAGTCAAAATTTTGACCAACCTTTGACCAACTGTACCTTTCACATATGAGCTCCATTTTCAAAACAAAATATAGCTCTGAAATCTGCACAACAAGCTCTTCACCTTGATGTCATTTTTTCTTGATTTGGAGGCGATCATTTTTTTCCTTTTTCCTAGCCCCTTGATTCACCTATTTGACCAAACCTTTGACTACACATAACTTCTGCATACAGACTCCTTTTGAGCCCATTCAAGTTGTGCTAGGACCGTGTCGGCGAGTTCTATGTGATGATGCTAGTTTTGTGAGATTCTAAGATTGTGAAATTTATAGGTTTCCTAGATCCACCTAGATCAAAAATTTAATTACAAATGAGCAAAGGTGCTCTTATTTATAGACATCAAAGGTGTAGGTAACCCTAAAATCACCTTGAGTCAACAATCAGTCTTGCAAGCATGCAAGAATTTATTGCTAAACCTAAATAAAGGAAACTATATAGTTAATTGGAAAACTACCATTAGTTAACCAAAACAAGACTAAACTAATTGGACATCTGCAACGTGCAAGTCCTTGTTGAAATGAAAGATAATTGATAACTAACATAAGTTAATTAAATCCTAATTGAAAGTGCCACCTCCTCCAATATATCTTAGAGGATGACATAAATATGCATAAAATCAACAATTAGAACTCAAGACTGATGTTGAGTCTAACTGTTGCTTTTGACTCTATCCTCGGGAATAACTACAGGATCTAATTGACTGCCTACTATAAACCATCATTGGCTATCCACAATGATAATCTACTTGTTCAACTCCCTCTCACCATTTTGGATCACCTTCTGACATTCGCTGACCTCTCTATTTTCCTTTTTGAAACTAGTTGTCATCACTAAGAAGTGATCCAACTTGAACACCATATGATCTCCATCAAGATTATCACAAACAAGCTGCTCAGACTCGGCCTACACTGTATCAATTTTATCATATGTACCATCTTCAAGAAGATAATGACACAAGATTTGAGTGAAAAAACCATTGATGAGTTTGAGAGCTCCAGTAATATCCTCTTTGAGTGCATCCATCCTTGTAGAGATAATCTCATGCATTTCCACTTTGAAGTGATGTTATTCTCTCCAAGTGAAAACCTTCCTTTTATCTTTTTCTGCTATAATGGTGTCGTATGCAATTGCTAACTGGGATATGAGTATTTGGTCCTTTTTCTTGCCCTCTACTATAGTCATTTCAAGCTGATGAACTCCCTCACAAATATCATATACCTAGCACCTCAACTAATGTAACTCTATTAGAAGATACTGACTTGAAATAATGAATTCTTCAACCCAATTGTCCAATATTTTACCATGATTGACTAATGGATCCAACTTTTGTTGTTCTACAAGTGTGCCTGGAAGGTGTGCAAGACCAAGTGCTCTACTTGAGTTTACATGAAGGATATGAGATCATAAATATATTTTTAGAGTTGCTTGATTTTAGCCTTAAGAAGTGCTTTATCTTCTATGTCTTTCATGACACGCTCTTCAAGATTACTTGTGACAACCCTGAAGAGGCTCACATTAGTTTGTTGAGTGCTCCTATTAAGATTAGCTGTGACAAAAGTGAAATCACCAACTTCAACTTCGTCCAGGATCTTACCCTCTGGTGGCTTAACAACTTCAATGATGATCTCTCCTTTAGGAGTTTTCTCTATGTGCGCCTCATTCTTGATTTTCTTGGTTGACATTTCCTGATAAGGATCATCAAACTCATACAAATCAAGCTTATACAAAGGCTCTTGCCTTTGTCTTCCCAAACACCTCATGGGCCAACATGAATGAACAATTTTATCTTCTTGAGGAGAGACTGCTACTGTTGTATCAACCTTTGATGGATCAACTGACACCAAAGCTTCTCGAAATGATGATTTTGGCTCTGAGTCTATATCAATGGGAGGTGACTATGGTGAAAATGGTGAACCAAGAGATGAAGAATGTGCTTCAACCTGCATAACTAACTCTACTGGAACCTCAGGTTCCCTTTCAACCTGCTTCTCCTTTTGTTTTCCAATGTTCCTTCCCTTTGTGTTCCCACTGACTCTTAACACCTTCAGGAAGCTTCAAGATAACCTTAACTCAATGCCTCAACCTTGAGGTTGAAGGTAGTAAGGAAAACCCTATTGGAAGTTCTATGATTGGAACTATTCTACACCTTCTCTTACTCTCCACGAAATGCATGCTAGTTTTGATAATTATCTTTGACAGGTCCTCAATTGAAGTACTCTCCCTAGCATACCAATTTGGTTGGTGAAGTCATTTGTGAGCAACTTGATCTTTTACAAATGAGCTAAGTAGCACCTCTCCGTCATCATCTGACAAACTCTCAACATCCTCTGATAGGAAATTAACAAGTTGAGCAATAGTAAGTCTAAAGTAATGACATCAACACAGTTCAAATTCATCTTCGTAATTGGCCCAAAAGTCCTCAAGTGTTGTCCTGTGTGAAATACTTAGCTCCAACTGAGTTGCATAATGACTCAAAGGATCATAAGAACACCTCTCAATGAGATACTTAAGGTAGAGTTTCTCTAACTTGTTTTTCATTAACTTGCAATCAGTGATAATATTGCATTTGTAAATACCCCATCAAAAAGGAAAGGTGGATGTTGTCTTGTGGCAATTGCGAAGAAAAGAGTGAACCTCTCAAGCTTGTCTTAGAAACTCCATGAATAGGACCTTGTCTGATGGGTACCTCGATAGCATCGAAGGTTCTTCAATGTAACCATACACTCATATATATGTGAAAGTGGGGAATTGAATGAACCAATCCACCCAAATCTCCATTGCTTATTTTGCCTCTAGTGAAATCCCGATGTGCATTTCATTATCGAGGTCTCTAACTATTTTCATTAGGAAGTGATCATTCACCACTTTGAAATATTGTTCATCCTTTGAGAACTCTAATTGTGAGTAATATTCGTGAACATGTTGAACGCCAAGAGTTCCATTGGTCTTCAAATGTCTAAAATTTCCTTGAAACACAATTAAGTAGACCAAGAAAGAAACCATGTGAAACTCATGGATTTTGAGGAATCCAATGATTTGCTGGTGAAGGAACTCACTGATTAACATGGCCCAATCAAAGTGTTATTTACCGTCGATGACTTGAGAAATGACATAGAACATCCATGGTCAAAAAATATTAGCCTTCTCTTGACCTATAATTCGGTTGAGCAAAGTTATCAAAATAGGATTTTCATCATTGAACTCCCCACGACCAACCTTCTTTGGCATGTTGGTCTTTGGTACTTTTAACCATCTCTTAGCAACTTTTCTCTGAGATATTTCTTTGTCTCTATACCATATCTTGTCTCAATACTTAATGACTATGGTAAAATTGTCTGAGCAAGGATGAATAGTAAAGCATTTCTCAACATCCCTTGGTTTGAGGTTACAAATGACCCTCCCATCAGTTGCTCTCATTTTTCTTGTAGATTAATGGTAATACTTTATGCATGCAAGAACAAACTTGAGATCAAAAACCATGATAGGAATAGATGTTGTTGCTAACAACCCAAAATGTTCAAGATTTTTGACTGTCATGCTGCTTGTACCTTCCAACGTGCTCAATTTGACCACAAGATAGACAGGACCCAAGCCTAAATTGAAGGTTTTCAATAAGTTGTGTGTCAAGACCAATTTGGCCTTGTAACTATGGGGTTGAATTGTATTTTGAAAATCTAGATGTTTTACTATAAAGTCGGTTATGTTCGGACAACTTTGAGAAAAAAGCTAAAAAAAACTCTGAATGAGGCTAAAAATAGCTAGTTGTGGGAAAAAAATTGGAATTTTTCTAAAACATGGGTTTTGTAGAGAATTGAATTCTAAGCAACCTAGATGGTAAAAAATTCAAAAAATTGAGTTTTAACAAGGCATGCAAAGGTTTTTTAGTCGATAATTGTAGGGGTTTTAGAGCTTCTCGAGGCAACTTTTCTCGAGAAAATGTGGCACATGGGTTTTGTAGGCAACAAAATTCTAAGCACACCTAGATGATTCGATTTTGGAAAAAGTGAGTTCTTGGTCCACATGGAAATGAATCTTCAGAAAAAAGCATAATGCTTCTAGAATGGAAGCAGCAGGTCAATTTTCTTGAAAAAAATATAAGATATGGGTTGTGCTACTAATGTTGAAATATGAGAACCCAAATATGATTAGATTGATCAGATTCTAAAAAATTCACCATTTACTTTAACGTACGAAAGAAAACCTAAGACAAGAATAGAAGAATTTGATATAGAAAAATAATTTATTATTTTGTCTCAAAAAGTTGCCTATGGTTGAACTGGATTTGATGAAGTCTACATGCATTTGAAAAATGAAGTCTAGAAAATGTATCTTCTAAACAATCTGGACCTGGCACTACGAATAAAACTGAAAAATATTACTCAAAGCACCTTCAAATCTTCGTTTTCTCAAGAAAATCATGTTTTCTTGCACTTGTTATGAGAATAATAGACGCCAACATGACTTAAATAAATAAATTTAAGTCTAAATTCATCACAATATGCATAAATTTAGGCGCCACCCTGATTGGACCTAAAAAATTATGACACCTTCTAATTGGACCCCCAAAACTCACTTAACTGATTGAGAAATTCACCCTAAATAGGGCACTAGCTTCTTATTGGACCAAATTCAGTTAACAGTATGTGTAAAAATAATTCACCATTTTGCAAGAAAAAATTAAGTTCAGTTGAAGTTGACCAACTAAAGATTAAATAATATTTAATTTCAATTCACAATCTCCACCATTATAGGGAACTTCATGTACTTGAGTGAAAAATTCAAACCTTTGACTCTAGGCATCACCTTTCCAGATAAATTTTCTTGAAATTTTCATTTACAAACCTCACTGGAGCCCATGTTCAATCACTAATTCTGATTGATTGATGTGTCTAGAAGACCGGCTGGTAGTTTCATTGAAGAGCATGATCAAAATTGACAAGAAACTCCTTGAGGCTACAATCCATAATTTTTAGATATGAGGCTTCAAAAATCAGGGCACCCTGGCCTTGAGGGGTGCTTTTGGCTTCAAAGTCAAATTTTCATCATTTTGAAGGTGATTTTGACCTCCCTTCATCTCGCATTCTCCAACGTTCAACAAAACTTCAGAACTAACTAACAGGGTCATTGCGGAGTTGGCTTCATTTTGTACAAGAGCTCTTGGAGAGCACTTTTCCAAAAATCATCTGCTAGGTTAAAATCAAGAGTGTCCCTGGCCTCCAAGGGCGCTTTTGTTTCCAAAGAGCCATTTTTTCAACTTGTTGAATCTAGACTTAATCCTTGGCTACATGCTACTGACTTGTCCTCTGACACAGATGATGTATGCAATGGAAATTTGGAAGCAACATGAACAGGATGAATACCTAAGATGACCAGAAATATTACATTTAAGGCTCCAAAACCTTGGTTGCCCCTGGCCTCCAAGGGCACTTTTATTGTTTCCTTGAGATTTTGACCATGATTAGACCTTATGTTTAACTCCTGATTCTGATAGTTCAACAACTCAGATTAACTTGCTGATGCATTCGTTGTGAAGCCTGATCAAGTATGAGAAAAACATCCTAGGTATAATTTGTTCAAAAACCTTCATCTAGTCCCTCAAAAAGATGGGTGTCCCTGGCTAGGAGGCGCGCTTTTCAAACCAGTGTTCATTTTTTCATCTCCCTTGTTTCTCGTTCAATCTCCTATATCAGGTGCTAGACAGATCTTTCAGACTGGCTGGTAGGCTCATCACGAAGTTAACAGTATTCTGGAGAAGTCTTCTTAGAAGTGACAAATCTCAAAAATGAAATCTGGGCCTCTGAAATCTAGGGTGCCCCTGGCTAATAGGTGAGCTTTACTCAGATTTTTTTTGATGATTTTCATCCCAACAAAAAATCCCCTTTGAGATGAAGCACCATTTTGCACATTTCTCACCATAGATTCTTCATTTGAGCATTTTAAGCTTAGATTTCAACACCTGGTATCTGGCCTTCTACCATTGACTACTTCAGAGGTCCTAACTTTCCACCTGAAAAAGTGAAAACTACCCACCAAACTTAAATTGAATTTTAACTAAATTTGACTTCACCATTGTGGTCATGAAGTGAAATAAGCCAATCAAAACAATTTTTAGTCAATTCTGACAAGTTTCAATTTTTAGGGTTTTTGACCTAAAAACAAGGGTACATAAACCCTAATTTTTAATTTTTTAAAATTTTTCCAGTATCTTCCTGACATCAAACTAACTAAAATCCCCTACTTGATTGTTCCAAAAACTGACTTTTGATGACATTTTTACAAGGTTTAGACTATTTTAAGCAAAATTCCTTAATGAAGCAAAAAAAATTGGTTTGGTACAACACAAGGTAAGGGATGTGTAGGTGGTATCTGACGTTGCATTCTGTATTCATTCATCACTTGATATATAACATATATTTGGGACCATATTAAGTGTCACTCCCTCCTAAATAATATAGGTTGTTCATGTGTTTGATGTGACTTCTAATGAAAAATCAATGATTATCCTTACACCTTGTCACTTAAACCAATATTTTTTTAATTTTTTAAGTTTTCTTGCATCAAATCCAAAGAAAAAAAATTAAACCTTATTGCTAAATCTTAGTGTAAAAAAATCAATCAAACATCAAATTTTGATAATATTAGAACCTCCCTTGCTATATTTTTGAAACCAATCCTAAGGCCATTATCCAAAGTCATAAGTCATAATACACCTCACCTTACATTTTTCTAAGACTTTTCCAATTTATACCCATATCATCATAGTTTCTTAAATTATCAAAACTCAAACCTAAAATCAGGGCCTTTACCCTATTATAATACCCTCATCATAGCTTACTTAAGAACCTATCCTATCTTAAATCTATCATATCAGCCTTATTTTTCTTAAGAGCTTTCCTATCTTAAGTATATATATCATCTTTTATCCATCAAATCAACCAAGATCTTGAAACCTATTTTTAGTTTAATCTTTCATAATCCAGATCAAAATTTCATATTTCATCAAGCTACCTCATCTAGTCCAATAAAACACCCATTCAACCTTATTACTCGACCAAAATGTTTTCAAGTTCATCCTTTTGTTACATGAAGTTTAATGTTACATTTTCAAATAATATTTTTTATCTTCATTTGATTTGATCAATTTATGCCTCCCATAATGATATCCCAAGAAAACCAAATAATGAATCCATACCCTACTTGAACAAGGAAAAAAATATAATCAAGGGTAAACCAAACACTATGAGCCCCTAATATCAAATATTTTCATAAATCAAGCCATCATAATTATGATCATTATGGTAATTTCCATTGATCATGAAGAATATGATCTCATTGAACTTTATGGTGTTAATATTTTTGTAGACAAGAATTATCTCCCCCAATCCTTAGATGACATTACTTAATGAAAACATGAATTAAATATTCCATCCTCCTTGATGAATATTTACTCATCATCTTAATGTCAACCATGGCAAGGGAAACACCATTCTTAGACAATACAATCAAATACCAATCTATGTATAAATCATAAATTCTCATCAAGAATAAAAACCAAAAGTTATACTCACATAAAATTCCTTCATCATCTAACCCTTCATAAGGGTAAGTGCAAAAATATGGGGGGCCAAAAAACGGTCTTAAGTGATCACTTTTTTTCTGAAATTAGGAAATACTGACCTTGGATGTGAAATTGAGGGTAGTTACACTCAAAAAATTTAGATGCAACAAAAAAAAGGATTTTAGTGCTCTGAGTCTACTTTCTAAACTACTATTTTTTTTTAAATGGTTGAGATTAAGGGGTTGAAAAGAGGGAGCCACAAAAATTGGTGTCATTTTTGTCAAAAAAACATAACATAGCGACTTTTGTGTCTCCCTCAAAAGGTTAACTTTTTTTTGGTATTTTTAAAATCACTTCAATGAGAAATTAGCTAACAACATGTAGTTTATTCCTGAGTTTTCTAATAATTTTTTAATGAATATTTTATTTTTTACTAATTTTAGAAGTGGACACTTCCTAAAAAATAAAATTTTGGTCATGTTACCCCTATAAATTGTGAAAATCATTTTTTTAATATGTATACATACATGCATTAGGGATTAAGGGTTTAAGAGTTGAGGGATTAGGGTATAAGTGTTGAGGGTTGAGGGATAATGGTTTAAGGGTTGATGGTTGAGGGATTAGGGTTTAGGGATTAAGGGTTTAGGGTTCAAGGTTTAGGGATTGAGGGTTGAGGGATTAAGGGTTGAGGGTTTAGGGCTTAAGGGTTAAGGGATTAGGGTTGAAAAATTAAGGGTTGAGGGTTTAGGGTAGAGAGTTGAAGGGTTGAGGGATTAGGGTTGAAGATTTAGGGTATTGGGTAGAGGGTAGAGGGATTAGGGTTGAGGATTTAGGGTATTGGGTAGAGAGTTGAAGGGTTGAGGGTTTAAGGGTTTAGGGTTCAAGGGTTGAGGGTTGAGGGTATAGGGTTGAGGGATTAGGGTAGAGGGGGAGGGAGGGAGGGAGGGAGCTATGGAGGGAGAAGTGATATAGAGAGAAGGAGAAAAAGGATGGCAGGAGAAAATATAGATGACAGTTGAGGATCCAATGTATAGGGTAGAGGGTTGAGAATTGAGGGTATAAGGTTGAGGGTTTAGGGTATTGGATTGAGGGTAGAGGATTGAGGGTATAGGGTTGAGGGATTAGGGTTGAGGGTCCAATGGATAGGGTAGAGGGGATATGAGTTGATGGTTTAGGGTTTAAGGGTTGAGGGTTGAGGGATTATGGTTAAAGGATTAGGGTTGAGGGCTTAAGGGTTGAGGGTTGAGGATTTAGGGTAGAGGGTTTAAGGGTTTAAGGTTTGAGGGCTTAGGTTTGAGGGATTAGGGTTTAGGGTTCAAGGTTTAAGAGTTGAGGGTATAGGGTTGAGGGATTAGGGTAGAGAGGGAGGGAGAGATGAAGGGAGAAGTGAGATAGAGAGAAGGAGAGAAGAGGATGGAATGGGAGAGAGATGAGGGTTGAGGACCTATAGGGTAGAGGGTAGAGGGTTGAGGGATTATGGTTGGGGATCCAATGTATAGGGTAGACAATTGAGGGATTAAGGGTTTAATGGTTGAGGGTTTAAGGGTTGAGGGTTTAAGGGTTTAAGGTTTGAGAGATGAGGGTTTAGGATTAAAGGGTTGAGGGTTTACGATTTTAAGGAGAGAGACATATAGATAGACAAATAAATAGAGAGAAAGACATAGAGAGAGAGAGTAGGAGAGAGGGAGGGATAGAGAGGTGTAACATATATATAGAGAGAGGGATAGGGGTTGAGGGTATAGGGTTGAGGGTCCAATTTATAGGGTAGAGTGTTTAATTTATAGGGTAGAGGATTGATGGCTTAAGCATTTAAGCATTGAGGGGTTAAGGGCTGAGGTTTTAAGGGTTTAAGAGGTGAGGGATGAGGTTAATGGTTTAAGGGTTTAGGTTTGAGGGATTAGGGTTGAGGGTTGATGATATAGGGTTGAGTATATATTTTTTAGGGTACATGGTTAAGGGATTATGGTTGAGGATCCAATGTATAGGGTGGAGGGTTGAGAATTTAGGGTTGAAGGTTTAATGTATAGGGTAGAGGGTAGATGTTTAACAATTTAAGGGTTGAAGGATTAGGGTTGAGGGATTAAGGGTTGATGGTTTAGGGTAGAGAGTGTAAGGGTTAAAGTGTTTAAAGGTTGAGGGATTAGGGTTGAGGGTAGAGGGTTTAGGATTTAAGGGTTTAGGGTTTAGGGTTGGTGGTTTAAGGGTTGATGGTATATGGTTGAGGGTTGAGGGATTAGGTTTTAGGGTCCAATGTATAGGGTAGAGGGTATAAGGGTTGAGGGTTTAGGGTTTAGGGATTAGGGTAGAGAGAGGGATGGAGGAAGGGACAAATGGATTGAAGGAGAAACATAGACGAGTGTTGAAGATCCAATGTATAGGGTAGATGGTTGAGAATTGAGGGTATAGGGTTGAGGGTCCCATGTATAAGGTAGAGGGTATAGGGGTTCAGGGTTTATTGTTTAAGGTTTTAGGGTTGATGGATTAAGGTTTGAGGGTTTAGGGTTTGGGGTTTAAGGGTTGAGGATTGTGGTATTAGTGTTGAGGGATTAATGATTTAAGGATTATGGGTTGAGGGTTTAGGGTATTGATTCAAGAGGGTAGAGGGTAGATGGTTGAAGGGTTTAAGGTTTAAGGTTTGAAGGTATAGGGTTGAGGGATTACAGTAGAGAGGGAGGGAGAGATGGAGGGAGAAGTGAGAAAAATATTAGAGAATAGGAGGGAAGGAGAAAGATAGATGAGAGTTGAGGATAAAATGTATAGGATAGAGGGTTTAAGGGTTTAGTTTTTAAGGGTCAAGAGGGTAGAGGGTAGAGGATTTAAGGGTTGAGGGTTTAAGGTATAGGGTTGAGGTATTACGATAGAGAGGGAGGGATGAAGGGAGGGAGAGATGGATGGAGAAGTGAGATAGAGAGGAGAGAAGATAAGGGAAGGAGAAATATAGATGAGATTTAAGAATCCAATGTATAGCATAGAGGGTTGAGAATTCGGGTTATAGGGTTGAGGGTAGAAGGTTGAGGGATTATGACTGAGGGTTCAATGTATAAGGTAGATGGTATAGGGGTTTAGGGTTTATGGTTTAAGGTCTAAGGATTGAGGGATTATGGTTGAGGGATTAGAGAGAGAGGGGGTGGGAGGGAGAGACCTGAGAGAGGGAGAGAGGGAGTGGGAAATAGGGGGTTGGAGTGAGAGGGACTTATCTAGGTAGGGTGGGAGGGATGGTTGAGAGAGAGGTAGAGAGAGGGAGTGGGAGAGAGAGGGAGTGGGAGATAAAGGTAGAGAGAGATTTATATAGTTATGTAGGTAGGGTGCTTTAGGGAGAGACCTAACATAGAGAGAGAGGGGGTTAGGAGGGAGATAGTTGAGAGAGAGGGAGAGAGAGGGAGTAGGAGATATAGGAATTCTAGAGAGATAGAGGGAGTGAGAGAGGGAGAGGAGGTGGAAGGGAGAGACCAGAGAGAGAAAGAGAGAGAAAGGGAGAGAAAGATATTAGAGTTTAAGGGTAGAGGTATTAAGGGTTTAAGGGTATAGGATTGAGGGATTAGGGTCCAAATAATAGTGTCAAGGATTGAGGGTTTAGGGTTAAGTGGGATAGAGGGAGAGATAGGGAGTGGGAGATAGAGGGATAGGAGAAAGATAAGAGTGAGAGAGGGAGAGGGGGTGGGAGGGAGAGACTAGAGAGAGAGAGATTAGGGTTTAGGGTTTAAGGGTCAAGGTATTAAGGGTTTAAGGGTATAGAATTAAGGGATTAGGGTTTAAGGCATAGTGTTAAGGGTTGAGCATTTAAGGATAGGGTTTAGGGTTAAGTGAGATACCTAGATGGATAAGGAGAGAGAGAGAGAGGAAACCTTTAGAAAATCAACTTTTTCATAACGTGAGTGTGTTTTGAAGAAGTTGAGATATAGCTATTTTGTATAGCAAGACAAAATGTGCTCGTGTTATAATGCGATCATATTTTGGCTTGCTCTATAAAAGATAAAAAGTCATCACACTCGTGATATAGGCCCACATACTCTAATATTCTCCTAGTTATGCATGTGTTCTGACAAAAAGAATATTTTTTATATTGTTGGGAAGTGCACATGCAATTTTTTCACATTCTACCACCTTTACATGAACCTTCCACCACCTTTTTATGGTTTTCCAACTTAAGGAGGAAATAATAGAGTTTTCACATCTAATTTGATATATATCAATTCAAGTCTCAATTTTTGTAGTGTTGCAATGCTAATTGTGATTGAATTGTAAGAATTTAACATTATACAATGGTTATTTATATTATTATATTCAAGAGTGATATATAATTGAACGTTGAAAAAGAAAAAAGATTGTGAAAAACTCAAATTGCTGAGGAGTTTGATGCAAGAAGAAACAAAAACTACATAATTGGGTAGAAAACCTTCATTATAATCTCTATTTATTAGGTATGTGAAGTCTTTACACATTTTCTTTATATTTTCCTTAATTCTATTATGTTTATGTATCATCCCTTATCATACATGCTTAATACAACACTTTGAATTTTTTATTATGCATATTCCATGTTCATCATTGTTTGTTTTCCATTATAACCTTAGCCCCTCTTGGCACATTTTAAACTACACAATTCTTTACACTTGCCAAGTACATTTTAAATCACATCTCTTTGAGGCATTTTGTTAAACCAATTGACCTACCTTGTGTATGCTTGTACATTTTGTATACACATATATATGAGAGCAGTTATGAATATGTGATATAATAAATCATTTCTCAATCCTTTTATATGGATGTGCATACCCATTTCCAAAGCTTCCATTTTGGTATAGGCATGGGATGTTGAGGGATTTAGTAGAATTTGGTTTTACACCTAGAAATTGCATTGCTTGAAATTTTCAAAAGCCTTTTCAACAAATCCATTTTGTGCATATCCTGCAATCATTGTATTCCATAAGGATATATCTGATTGGGGAATTTTGTCAAACAATTCTACAAAAATAATTGATTTCCTTGTCTATTCTACCAAATTTTCCATGCATGTCTACCAAATCATTGTATCAAACAACATAGATAGGGAAATCGACTATTTAAAAAAATTCCTCAAAGAAATGTGGTCTCATGGTGATGCATACCAAATTTTTCATACATGTCTACTGAAACATTGTGTCCAACAATCCCTCTTTCTTTTAATGATTTGATTGATGCCTAGATACCTTGTTCTAAAGGTAGGATGTCAAGAAAAAAGTTGTGTAATGTGGATTTATACTCTTGAGACAATTGTATATTTGTGAAAGTTTGTAATGTATTTTAAAAAATACATTTTGTGCTTATCTTGAGATCATGGCATTTCATGAGACCACATTCCATGTTTTGATAGATGTCATACCCCATTCCAAGGTATCCATTACAAGGTAGTGATCTCACTAGCTCACTAGCTTTTCAATGTGGTAGCATTGACAAGGTAGTGGGCTGTTTGAAAAAATGCCTCATATAAAATGGGGTATATCATTATGAGACCCCGTTTCTATGAGGTAATTTTTCAAACAACCCACTATCTTGTCAATGCTACCGCATTGACAAGCTAGTGAGCTCACTAGCTTGTCTAAGGTACCACATTTTACATACATGTCTACCAAAACATTTTTTTCAAACAATTCACATGCCTTGTCCATGCTTCCATTTTGTACCTATCTTTCAATAATGGAATTACAAGAGACCACATTTCTTTAAGGCATTCCATCAAAAAATTCATGTGAGCCTTGACAAGCTAGTGAGCTCAATAGCTTGTCAATGTGGTAGCATAGATAAGCTAGTAGGTTGTTTGAAAAAATACCTCATAGAAATGGGGTCTCATGGTGATGTACATCACCATGAGACCCCATTTCTATGAGGAATTTTAATGGTCTCATGGTGATGTACATCACCATGAGACCCTATTTCTATGAGGCATTTTTTCAAACAACCCACTGATAGGTCTAGATAATAGCTTTTTGTTGTTGGTTTTATGCAGACTTTAAGATAATTTTAAACATACTTTCTAAACAATATTCCATATCATACTATCATTTTTATATCCATTATGTAGACCTAAACCCAAAAAAATGGTGATGGAATTATGGTTTAATTTATTAGCATTAAATGGTTTATATGAATATGTGTAGGGGAATGTCGATGGAATTCTATGTTTAATTATGATAGTAATCCTTTTGTACGTGTTTTGTGAAACTAACTTGTCTGTAGCTAGAGGGACCATGATACACAACAATTGCAGAATGAACCCGTAGGAAAACGAGCGTTAGACACCTAAATAGGGGAAACTATAGAAATAGTTTAACGTGATGATCATTGGTTGAATGCACTTAATGAAGATAGAACGTGTGTTATTATAATTAGTTAATAAATGTTGAAGAAGAGGTCTTTCTTACATGGTACTTTGACAGATGGGTGTATGATTACATGCATTCTATTTTGGAAAAGTTCTAGTTTTGATAGGATTCTCCTTCTTTTTTAGTTGTAGGTTGAATAATTCCAAGTCTTAATTCTACACTCTAAATATCTATGAGTGGAGTTAATGATTTCAGTTAAGTTGTTGCTTTCAATAAGGATTCCCTTAGTTTGTATATAAATTTTGGTTGAATCCATAGGTTAGTTAGTTGGTTTTTCATAGTTTTATGTTATCTGTCACTTTCATTTTAAAACATGAATCCTCAGAATGATTGAGTATGGTTTGTGCAAGAATATTTTGTAATATTTCATCTTATGAAATAAATGGAGATCAATTCATGGAATGCATGAAATATATTAGTTAGAGTTAGTTTAGTTAAAGTGGGAACAATTACTTGAGCAGGCCACTCAAGGTATTATTCTTCACTTCACCTTTTCAGTTATTTATTTTTGTTGTAATTGTTATTAGTTCATCATTGTTCACAAATCATATGCAAGTTAATTGGGATTTCATTTCTTACTTATTATGAATGAATGTTTATGAGCATTCATGTAATGATTATTATTAGTACTCTAGAGGATAGTTTAGCTAAGTCAGTAGCCTTTATCAAGTTTTCAATTAAATGTTCATAGTCAAATACATAAAATAAAAAACATAAGAAGATGTATGAATGAGATTCAATTCAATCATCAAACTTTGGGGGTAACATATTTTGTTATGTAATGAAAATGAATTATTTTATCATAAAGCTCATATTTTGTGATAGAAATGGGATAGTAGTAGTTGTATTTAGCAAGACTCTATGTTTTAAAGTCTTAGCAAGTGTATTGATTTACAACAGTTTTATTTTTGGCTTCACCATGAGACCCATTTCTTGGACCCATTTTTTCAAAAATCCCACTAGGTTGTCAATTTCACTGAATTGGAAAGCTACATCATCATGAGAGCCCATTTATTGGACCCATTTTTTCAAACAATCCACTAGGTTGTCAATTTCACTGAATTGGCAAGCTATTGGGCCCACTAGCTTGCCAATGTAGTGAAATTGACAGCCTAGTGGGTTGTTTGAAAAAATGGGACCAATAAATGGGGTCTCATGGTGATTGCAATCACATGGTAATGTACGGTGAAATTGGAAGGCTAGTGAGCTAGTGTGGCAAGATAGTGGGTCCACTAGCTTTCCAATGCGGTGAGATCGGTAAGGTAGTGGGTTGTTTGAAAAAATGGATCTAAGAAGTAGGGTCTCACGGTGATTATAATCACATGGTAATGTATGGTGAAATTGGTAGGGTATTGAGTTAGTGTGGTAAGCTAGTGGGACCACTAGCTTGCCAATGTGGTGAAATTGGCAAGGTAGTGAGTTGCTTAAAAAAATGGGTCCAAGAAATGGGGTCTCACAGTGATTACAATCACACGGTAATGTATGATGAAATTAGCAGGGTAGTGAGTTGTTTGAAAAATGGGTCCAATAAATGGGGTCTCATGATGATTACAATCACTATGAAACCCCATTTCTTGGACCCATTTTTTAAAACAGTAACAAGCAAAGAAAATGTCTGTGATGGATAGAAAGTCTTTGTGTTGGTTTAGCATTGTTAAGCATTCATTTTAGTTCTTTTTTCATTGTTATGGTTGTGTAAAGTGGTATGTGATCTGTAAAGAGAATTTCATTTCCTAAATCACCAAAACAATACAAATATTAATATTTGTATAAGTCTTACCACTATACAAGTTCAAGAGGTATCATTTTTTATAATTTGGAGTCAATACATACAATGCTTATATTAGAACTAGAATCCAAGGATATTCAAGTTCAAAACTATGTCAGTGGTTGTTGTTGAGTTCAAAGAAGATGTTGCTCTCTGATATTCAAGATCAAAGGCATTTTTTCAAGGTTGATGTAGGTTCTCATGTGTTATCAAACATCCTTAGGCATGCTTACAAAATCTCCATTTGAGGTTATAAGATCACGTTGGGACCCTCTACAATAACCTCTCTCAGTTTTTGCTATCTCGAAGGAGTTTTTCTGTGGTGATGACTTATTTAGTTGAGGAAAAAATTGTCAAATGCAAGTCATTTAAGACTTTAAATAGCTACTTTCAATTCCATGTGGAGACCAAAAAATCCATGTCACATCCTACATCACCTCCCAATATGCTGACAACTCACCATGCCAAGTCACATTAGGTGACAAATTAATATGAGTAAGAAAATACAACATAAGCACTAACAAATTAGTATTTAATGCTATGAGATTTCCACAATCCATAATGTTCAATTTGTTGTTTTTGGATTTTGATTGTGTTTGAATTTTTGCATCGACATTTCGGATCACACTTTGTGATCCATCATTAGGATGATAGAGTGCATAAGGAGATGAATAATGGTAAGTTGCAGACCCAGTTATCTTAAAAGAAAGAAAGGAGAGAGGTAGAGGAGGGGATAGGACACATGTCCCAAGGAGAAAGAGTAAAAAAAAATAAGTTAATTAAAAAATGAGAGCCAAAACCAAGAATTGAAAAGAGAAGAAATAGAAAAAAGAAACTAAGAAATTACAGAATGAAATGCATAATAAAAATACATAAATGCAAATATTTAAAATAATCAACCATAATGAATTGAAGAAAAATATTCTAGGCAATAAAATGCAAAAAAATAACTAAAAAAGGTTAAAGATTAAAGAAAATAAGAACATAAGAATTATGAAAGTACTAAAACAAAAATGATAAAAATAAATGAAAGAGAAATGCTAATAGACCTAATAAGAAATACAAATAATCAAAATAAGAAGATTGAGAATTACAAGATGAAGGAGAATATATATTTATATAAACTTCCTAATATTTGTACTTTTTTATTCTTTATCCTTGTGATGTGTGTCCTATCCCCTCTACCTCTCTCCTTTCTTTCTTTTAAGATAACTGGGTCTACAACTTACCATTATTCATCTCCTTATGCACTCTATCATCTTGATGATGGATCACAAAGTGTGATTTGAAATGTCGATGCACAAATTCAAACACAATCAAAATCCAAAAAAAAAAAGAAAATTAATATTTAATGCTAGGAAATTGCAAAGGTTGAGACACCTTAATTCCCAATACGAGCTACATTCAAATAGCTTAGTCCCTTAAGAGTATAAAGTGCAAAATAGCTACAATCTTTGATGGGCTAGTACAAAGAAACCATGACACTTATAATTTTTTTTATAAGGCTACATGATGAAGCTGGGCCCCTATAAAATAACCTCTCTTGGTTTTTTCTATCTAGGAGGAATTTTCCTATGGTGATGACTTTTCAGTTGAAGAAAAAGTTATCAAATGCAAGTGGTTTAAAGTTGTAAAGTGTTGCAACTTTCATTAAAGAACTTGTGCGACCAAACCAACTATTCCAACACATCTGGATGGGTACTTTTATGCTAGGAATGTTCCTCTTTCACACCCAAACACACCAAATCACTTTGAGCTACATTGTACCAACTCGATCCCTTAAGAGTCCAAAGTGTAAAATGGTTGCAATATCTGACGGGCTATTGCTTAGAAACCGTGATGCTTACAAAATTCCATCTAAGGCTATGGAATGGACTAGGGACCCTCTACAATAACCTCTTGGTTTTTGCTATCTTAGAGGTGTTTTTCCATGGTGACGACTTTTCACTTGAGGAAAAAGTTGTCAAATGCAAGTACTAGTGTAAAGTTGCAAAGTGGTGCAACTTTCATTCTACAACTTGTGCAACCAAACCAACTATTCCAACATGTATAAATGGGTACATTACACTAGGAATGGTCCTCTTTCACACCCAAACACATTGAATCACTCTAAGCTATGTTGTACCGACTTGATCCCTTAAGAGTCTAAAGTATAAAATGGCTACAATCTTTGAAGGGCTATTACTAGAAAACCGTTACGCTTAAAAACTTGTTTTCTAAGGATATGAGATGGTATTGGGCCCCTATACAATAATCTCTCAATTTTTACTATCTCAGAGGCATTTTTTGAATTGAGTACTTTTTAGTTGAGGAAAAAATTATCAAATGCAAGTAGTGTAAAGTTGCAAAGTGGTGCAAATTTTGTTCTGCAACTTGTGCGACCAAACTGACTATTCCAACACATCTGGATGGGTTCATTTACGCTATGAATGGTACTCTTTCACATCCAAAAATGTTGAATCACTCCAAGCTATGTTGTACCGACTCAATCCCTTAAGAGTCCAAAGTGCAAAATGGTTGCAATCTTTGATGGGTTATTACTTAGAAATCGTGATGCTTAGAAACTTCTTGTCTGAGGCTATGAAATGGCATTGGGCCCCTCTACAATAAATTCTCTCAGTTTTTTCTATCTTGTAGGCATTTTCCCATGGTGATGGTTTTTTAGTTGAGGAAAAAGTTGTCAAATGCAAGCAGTGTAAGATGTAAAGTTGTGCAACCTTTTTTCTACAACTTGTACGACTAAACCAACTATTGCAACATGTCCAAATGGGTACATTTATGCTAGGAATATTCCTCTTTCACACCCAAACACATTGAATCACTCCAAGCTACATTGTACCGGCTCGATCTTTTAAGAGTCCAAAGTGCAAAATGGCTGCAATATTTAATAGGCTATTACTCAAAAACTGTGATTCTTACAAACTTCCCATCTAAGGCTATGACATCATGTTGGGACCCTATACAATAACCTCTCTCATTTTTTTCTATTTTAGAGTTGTTTTCCCATGGTGATGACTTTTTTGTTGAGGAAAAAATTATCAAATGCAAGTAGTGTACATTCAACCAAACCAACTATTCCAACACGTTTACATGGGTAAATTTATGCTAGGCACGGTCCTCTTTCAAACCCAAACATGTTGAATCACTCTTATCTATGTTCAACCAACTCAATCCCTTATGATGGCATGCAAAACAAAAGAAAAAAGAAAGATTCACATGACAGTTGATAAGTTTGAGTTTTCCACACCAAAAGCATATGATTGCTTGAAAGAGGTAGAACATATAGGTGTCAAAATAGTTGAGGAAAGCCTAAACCTTTTCGTTCTCAAAGGGGTTATGATCCAATTACTATGTGGATCTCATACTTACATTAAATTTACTATTATTAATGTTAGTATTTAGGTAACTTTCTTATTCCTATTATGGCTCTAATCACAAATAAAAAGGCTACATGACTCTTAAAATATTATATGATCATCCTCACTAGTTTGGAAAGGGAAATAAATTTTTTAATTATCCTCCTTTCCCTTGTTAATTTTAAGATAAAAAATGAATAAGCAAAAAACACAGAATAATGACATCACCTGAACACTAGAATACAACATATATCCTAGGAAAACCCTCCTTCTCGAGGGAGAAAAACCCAACCACAAATATCACTTATATATAGAATAAAAGAGTAACAAATCTGCTTTACAATAGGCCACACACTAGGCTGATCTAAAGCAATGAAGATAGCACCTCTCAAGATGCAAATATACACGATGATAGTGACTTCTCCTTGATATCAATCCCCTGGAAGCAAAGTAACGATTTGATAAGAAGAATGTGAAATTGTATTGATTTATGTTGGATACCAAATGAATTTGATTCACTCTTCAATAAATAGATACCAAGATGCCTTTTCATGAAGAGTTGGCTACTTCCATAAAAGAGACACCCTTACACAAAATGATGCGACTTCTCATCAAGTCGACTATAAGAAATAAACAAATTATCATGTCTGCCTCAACATTTAATATTGTTTATTTTATATTTGAATTTGAAAGGAGAAAGAAATCTCCAGCTGCTACAATAACATCAACAAGCCTTACAACAATATGGTTGTTGTAAAGAGGAAAATTTTCAATATTCTACAAAAAAATTGAAATATTTATAGCTAAACCTAATCATAGTTCAATTGAAATATGATCCTACATGGTGGCTTATGACCTAGCTAAAGAGAATCAAGAACAATGATGTTTATTAAATTCACATTAGAGCCTCAACCATAAGTAGAAGCTAAAAATAGCCCAAAGAAGAGGTATAAATATATGTTGATACATGAGATATTACAACCCCAAATACTACTCCTTCACAATCATATCAAATGTTATAGAAGAATTTTTGTGCATATCACCTATAATTAAAAAAATGCATTATTTGAAGAAGCTAGGTTGGAGTGAATATAGAATAAGTAATTGGTGAAAATATGGGAAAGAAGTTGGACACATGGTGGAAAAACCAAGTCACTTTTCCTTGGGTAATAAATGGGATGACATATATGAGAAGGATAATATCAATCCTACATCTTCCTTCACTCCAAAAAATCCTCATCCAAGTAAGTGAAATAACAATAATATCATTTGGTGATGAAAAATGAGTAAAAATAAAAACCTCCAAGTTTGCAATCCAAGTAGCTAATTACATAGGTAGATTTGGTGCTAGAATAATTCACAAGCTATGCATCTAATAACATATATTTCATTTAAAATTATCTTGACCCAACTCCAATGAGTATTTCAAAGAAAACAAAATAAATAATTAACTCTACCTCTTATTGAGGAGGAATCTACCTAAAATGTCCTACTAAAAAGAATGAGAGGTTCCATCTCCACAAAATTAACTATTAAATACATTTTAACCAGCCGAGAAATAATAAAATCATCCAAGAAAACTAAGGGGAAAACTAATGACTCCTTTGAATCTTAGTAGGTTCCCACCATAAACTATAGCTCATTTTAGAATACCACAAGTGGAGGTGAGGACCTAGAAGAGGAGAGGGAAAAAATTGAGAGAAGTGATGATCCACCTATGAAAATGGGATATGAAAAGTAGAAAAAAGAATGGAAAAGCATACAAGAGCCATTAGAGGTCAATATAGAGAAGGTACAATAGGTTGCACTATAAATATCTATCTTCCCTCTCCTTCTAGCTTTATCCCTTTTAAATTCTTCCTTGGATTCCATATTGAATTAGCACATAAGTAAATGATAAATCATTGGTGAATCATTTTTGGAAATATTGAAGTTGTTTAGCATCAAATAATAAAGTTGTTTAGCATCAATTAATAAATATTCAAGACAAACCTTGAAGGATAGAAATGAGCAATGCTAGGGCTAACCAATTAATAATTATACATGTGAATAAGTGAAGCACAAGTACTCAAATACACGTAAGCCTCAAAATACACACACAAATACATAATATACACATTAATACAAATTATATGCATGAATATAAGGTATACACATGAAAACATGTAAGTCTCAAAGTATATATTGGAATACACGTAAGTCACCAAGTATACACATAAGTTGTAAAGTATACACTTGAATACATGTAACTCATATCTATTTAAGCATGGATTTATAATGAAAATATGGAAACTATTAATAAAAAAGATTTGTATTAACCAAATAGCCATGTAGGCATACATTAATATATGTCAATATATTATATAAAATATATAATAAATAGCCATATAGGCTTATAAGAACGCTATATAGGAATATAATTTCAAATATATGCAATACAAAATATGTCCAAAAATGTCATATAGGCATACAACAAAGGAACCTAGAATCAAAAGTCATTGCCCTCCAGGATCTCAAAATAAACTCTTTCCCTTTGTTGGTCAAGGGGTGCTCTTGGTGCTCCTCCTAGGGTTTAGTTCCTCATCAAGCCTTATATGTTACAATAACAAGTAAAGGTATTGATATATAGAAATTACATTATAAAAAATGATATATTTAACAAAATAATCACTTACCAGCACTAGACGATCACTCTCCTCAAGGAAAATATTTGCATTCCTATGTTGTGGCATGCTAAAGTCCCATAGAAACCATCCAAAGAGAAATTAAACTATGAATCAATAATCATTTGTTTTTTCACTAACTAACATATATAACAACGAATGTAGTTTGAAATTTAGTAATCTATCTCATGCCCTCGTGAGAGGCATCAAGGAGTCTATAGAAAAGAAACACCAAGCTCCATTACCCTACGAACATCAGGAGGTGTTTCCACTTCCAACATCTAAAAATAAATTACCAAAATATTCAATCACGGAAACTACAATGGTGATGCAAGTCATGACTTATAATGTATGAGATAATGAACAAAAATTTGAGTACTTATTGAACTATATATTTCTTACTATCATCTTTACTATTTTCCTTATCCATAGTTTTTTTGAAAGCACCTGTTTTAGATTTTATCCATAGTAGCAAGGTGGTGAACCATTTGATAAAATGCTTTGGTATACATGTATGAAAAATGTGGTAGCATAGAGAAGGCAATGAACTGTTTGAAAAAATGCCTCAAAGGAATGTTGTCTCATGGAACTGTTTGAAAAAATGTGTCATGGAATTCCATCACCATGAGACAACATTCCTTTGAGGCAATTTTTCAAACAGTTCATTGCCTTCTCTATGGTATTATGTTGGGATGGGGTGGATGGTATAGTATGGTCTTGGCTATGAGATGGAGGGGGATCATGACATAAAGAGTTTTTATTCTTAAGGTAGTGAGTTGTTTGAAAAAATGCTTCGAATAAATGTGGTCTCATGGTGATGGAATGCATTCCATCACCATGAGACCACATTTATTCAAGGCATTTTTTCAAACAACTCACTACCTTGTCTATGATATTGCTTACTATTATTCTTTGATAGGTTTTTTCCAAGCATCCATAGTTTTTTGGAAAGCACCTATTTTAGGCTTTTAGCTATAGCAGCAAGGAAGTGAACTGCTTGATAAAAATTATTTGGTAGACATGTATGGAAAATGTGGTTGCATAGACAAGGAGTGAGTTGTTTGCAAAAAATCCTCATAGAAATTGGGTCTCATAGTGATGGACATCACCATGAGACCATATTTCTTTGAGGCATTTTTTCAAACAACTCATTTTCTTGTCTATGTTATTGCTTACTATTATACTTTCATAGATTTTTTCCAAGCATACATAGCATAGACAAGGCAATAAACTATTTGAAAACATGCCTCAATAAAATGTGGTCTCATGGAATGCCATGATGAGAAAATGCAATTAGCAGTTGATCCTAGTTATTGCTTATGATATGTGAAGTAATTGCATTACTACTTATGCTAACTTTCTAAAAAAACTATATTGCAATTGAAATCTTGTCATCTATCAACATCGAGTTATTAGTTATGTAATGTGATGTAATGCTTTTAGTTTGAAATATTTGCAATGAAATGTAATCAATGATATGAATATAAACTACACAAATCTATTAAGTACAATTCATTAGTTAAACTCTTTATTCTATTACATACGTGAAGGTTTGTACTCCACTGTCACTAGGAGGTGTTGTCGTGAAACCTCCAATATTAACCTATACAACATCAAAAATATGATATTAGAATACCATTCATATAACAATGCTATTCACGTGTAATATTTATAATTTTTTACTATTTACATAACTCAATAGTAGATGCAGTGGAGTAAAAAATAGGTGGAGGGCTGATGTATTCAATATCAACACTATGACCTTGAAATTTTATTACAATGATTAAGCTAAATTAGTTAATCTTGCATTTCAAAAAATGAAATTTAATAAATTAAATTCAATGAACATGCTAACATTTACTTGAGTATCGAGGCTAAAAGCCTCTTTCAACATGGCATCTACCATCACCAACTGGGTAGTTACAAATGTATCCTATGCACCAACCTCTGACTATCTATGGGTCATATGTACAAGTCAACCCACAAACCTAACAAGAATGGGGTTGAACCCTATCCCTCAAACTCTCCTCTGGCTGGCATTGTACTATAGGACTCACATGCTGGATGATACTCTAGATCAAAGACCTAATAGACTAAAGAGTGTCCACATCAACACTCTCCTTCACAACAAAAGGGATAGCAATGTGCTCATAGGTTGGCCTAGTGAGTGCTCATCTCCCTCACCATTGAGGATCTTGACATGCACCTAGTCTATCTTAAGCCGACCCACCACCTCTCCCTTGAAAGTCCCACATATCAAAATAGTTGGGGATTTTGATGAGGATGAACTCGTAGTAGAGTTTCCTCAAGAAATATTGGGGGACCTTGCTATTGTTTTATGGTGGATGGTCAAAAACCATTCACCACCTCTTCCAAAAATTGTTCTAATCCCTTGGTGGTTGCACCAATGGATAGGAAGCCTCTTGCTATTAAGGTCAAGAGTTTGATTTGTACGTGAGTTAGTGAATAGTGAGCACAAATCATATTTTATAATTTTTCATTTTTTACTTGTTTGCATGATAATTTATCTACATAAAAATTCCTACACTCTTGCCTCTTATCCACCCAACCACTTAATTTCTTGCTAATTGCATCTACATGTGTTAACATGGATTGAAGTGAATTTTCAAGTGTGGTTCTTTCCAAGGTTGAACTTATAGGATTGTTCAACCTCCCAATTAACTCCTCAATTTATTTTTTGTTGTTTTCAATTGCCCCCATTAAATTTTATTGAGTTCCAGGAGGATGTTGAGAAATTATTGGAGGATTTTTTTGTTGTGGTTGTTCATCAGGGTTTTGTTCATGTGCTTTTTCATGAGGAGGAGAAGGATTTTGAGGTTGATTTTCAACTCCTATAAATTAAAAAATGAACATGAAAAATAATCTAAATTTACCTATTTAATAACAAATTCACAAAAAAAAAACAATGCTTACTCCTTTGACCTCCCCATTGACGTGGCAAAATCCTGACAAAGAAATTGCAAAGATTCGATGAAGAAATTGTAGGATTTGACCTCTCGAGAATGCAAGTGCGCTATCACAGGGTTTTCTAGCCGCGGGCTAAGAAAATATGACAGTGAAATGAAATGAATTCAATTTTTTTTGTTATAACATACTATAACATGCTCACATTATAATGTGAGCACATTATAATGTGAGCACATTATAACATGCACACATTATAGCCTTTCAATTTTTTTTTAAAATTTTGGCCACTTTTTTTCCCCCCAACCTTTTCCACTCACCCTTGATTAAGCCATTGAAGGGATGAAATATTGATGTTGATCTTGCATGAAATGGCTTCAATGGATGTGGATCTTGATGTTTTAATCTTGCTTTGAATGCTTGACTTGATCTTTGAAACCGTATCACAATGTTAGCTCCAAAAACATGCATACTTGCAAAAGACTTTGACATAATGCTTGAGATATTGAATGCTACAACAAATGCTTGATAAATCTACCCTTGAATGATCTTGACAATAATATTTTCTCTTGTGAAAGTTCTCTCAATTGTACTCTTGAAATCTAGTGTTAATTTGATAAAATAACCTTGTATTTATAGACATTTATCCTTAATTTCCTAAAATCCAAACATTACAAGCTGACCTTTGAAATTTGAATTTAGGATCATAAAAATACCGCTAAAAACATATTTAAAATTGGGTTCCAAGGCTTAGGGATGACCCATTCTCCTATTGGAAAATGGGTCGTAGGTCCCTATTCCTAGAACACACATTACTCAATGTAATGTGTTATGTATTAGCATTAATTAATGTCAGGTTTCCCCTTCAGAAAATGTGATTTATTAGGCTTGTAAATGAATTATAGGGCTTGTTAAGGCCTAATTAAACCCAATTAATTAAGGGATCCCTAAATAAGTGTGAAAGTGTAGATTAATACATTTTACAACACTAAATTAAGGCATAATTAAGTCCATTTTAACTAGGAGGGCCTAAACAAGTGAGAAAATGTAAAGGGATACATTTTTCTACACCACATTTAGAAATGCAAGGAATATGGTATTTCCAAATCCAAATAAATGTGTCTTTTCCACCAATTAGGGAAACTTCTTGAACACATTGTTTCAAAGGATGGCTTAGTTATTGATCTTGAAAGGGTAAAATCTATCCTGGCCATCCCACTTCCCAACCACAAGAAGGGATTACAAATTTTATTGGGCACAATTAAATTTGTGAGGAGGTTCATTCCAAATCTTGCTACTTTGGTAAAACCTCTTTACTTTTATGCTTAAGAAAAATATGATCTTGAAATGGACCAACAAAGGTAAGGATAGCTTTGAGGCTATCAAATAAGAAATTGCTTGGGCTCCTACCCTTGTCAATCCTAATTATGACAAGGATTTCATTCTTTATAATTTTGGAGGGGAAGCAAGTATATGAGATATTCTAACCTAGCTAAATATGAAAAATTTGAAGTATCCCATTGCTTTCTTCATTGAAGAGCTTAAAGATTATGAGGTCAAGTACAACTATCTTGAAAAGAAAGATCTTGCTATTGTTAGAGCATTAAAAAGTTTAGGCACATGCTATCTAATAATAGGATACAATTAATTGTACCCCATGTTAGTGTTAAAGATTTTTTGTTAAGCAAAGATATCAATGAAAAAAGGGTTGGATGGATCACCAAGGTGATGGAGTATGACGTTGACATCAAAATCACCAACCTAGTGAGAGGTAGAGGGTTGTCTCAACAACTTGTCTCAGAACTTGAGGATCCTATAGAGGCTTCCCTTGTGTTATGGGAACACTTAGAACCCAACATTTATTATTGTAGTAGTTGGGTGAAGGATATGAATACCTTTTTGTAGGAAGGTAGATATCCTCTAGGTCTAGACATGACCAAAAGAAGACACTTCAGATTATAGTTCATTCCCTATGTCATTGTGGATGACATACTTTTCAAAAATGATTTCAATGGGGTCCTATTAAGATGCATAGAGGTAGATCAGGTCAAAAGATTATTGGAAGAATTACATGATGGCTCTTTAGGTGGCCATTTTTCTACAAGGACCATTTCTATAGAGATCATGAGGGTTGGTTATTATTGGCCAATCTTGTTTAATGATGCTCACAAATGGGTGAGAAATTGCAAAGCATGTGATTTCTTTTTGGAAAGAAAAGGTTGGCTGCCCTCCCTCTTCATCCTATTCAAGTTGATCAACCATTTAAACATTGGGTTTTAGATTTTATTGGCATGACAAATACACCATCAGGTGCTAGTCATAAATGGATTTTGACAATCGCAAACTACTTCGCTAGGTGGACAATGGTAGTTTCCTTGAAGGATGCCATTGATGCTTCAATTTTGGAATTCCTTGATGAAATTGTTACAATATTTGGTACTCCTACCATCATCTTTTATAATGTTAAGGTTTCTACTAATGCTTAAGTCTTGGATTGGAAAATTAGGCATGGCATATATTTGATGACCCCATCTAATTATTACCCTTAGGGTAATGGCCTGGTCAAGTATTCAAATAAAAACCTCATCAAGATTATCAAGAGAACTATTGAAGATAACCAAAGGGTTTGTCTTAGAAAACTAAAAATAGCTCTTTGGGCTAATAGAATTACTCCTAAAAGAGTGATTGATAATTCTCCTTTCATGTTAGTTTATGGAAGAGAGGAAATGTTAGCATTATCATTGGAGCTATCTTCTCTTGAGTTGACACATCAACTAGAGTTAGAGGGAAATGATACTATGACAATCAGGTTGGCTAAGTTTTTGAAATTGGAGGAGAGAGGAAACAAATCCATGCAAGTCATAGAGACACATCAAGCATAGGTCAAAAGAAATTTTAACAAAATAATAGTTCATAGGGTGTTCCAAGGGGCAGATCTAGTGCTAAAATGGGATGCCGATAGATCCAAAGTTGGGACACACTCCAAGCTTGATGCCATTTGGAGTGGTCCATATGCCATCTCTAGCTACAAGGAGGCCAATGATTTTCATCTCTCTAGGCTAGATGGTGAGGTCCTTCAAATCTCAGTCAATGGGATTCACCTCAAACCTTGTTTATGAAGGTTTTAAGTTTCATGTACATATTTAAAGCTTAGTTGCTACTTTTCCAAGAAGTGATTCACATACCTTGCATTCTCTATAAGGGAATGTATGTTTTTAGCTTCCCTACTTTCCTCCAAGTGTGACCTGCACATGTTTTGTTTTGCTCTTGAGAGGCCCAGTATTGAATAATTCCCTTGACTTTGTGCCCAATGGACTAATAAGGCCTCTAGATTCCATGATTAGTGGAAAATCATCCCATAAAATTTCCAAAATGTTGTCATTTCATGCAATCCTTAGATGACTCATCATTGATAACTGATATGGGAGATCCTATATAGTCTATCTTGCATGAACATCCCTCAAAAAGTCCTAAAATTGGTTACATCCCGGTGCTTCAAAATTTTAGGTTTTTTCTTCCTTTAATACTTGCATGCCTTCTCCATTGCCTTGTTTCTCCATCTTTTCCTCTTCTTCTTTCCATTTTTAGCTAAGTGTTTTAGGTTTTGGCCATCAACCTTACCCTTTAAATCTTTACTCCTTCATAAGACTCTCACCCTCCCTCCTTCTCCCTGATTCCTTCTTTTGAAAATTTGACTAAGTGTCAAATTTTTCTATTTTGGGAGTTGGGATTCTCTCTTACCTCTTACCTAATTTTGGGAAGAGGTTTGCTTTCCTCTTGAAACTAGAAACTAAAAATCGCTCTTTGTCTTTCAGGCATTGGGCCTTCAAATTTCATTCTATCTTCCCCTTTCCAACCCTCAAGTCTTCAAGCTTTCTTAAAAAATTTAGCTAAAGTGTCAAATTTTTGAATTGAAGGAGTTGGGCTTCTCCCTCACCTTTTACTGGTTTTTGGTAAGAGGTAAGCATTGGGCCCAATGCCTGACATCTTCCATCTCTTTTGGGCTTGACGTCTAACCTCTAATTTTTGGGTATAGGGATTCAAGCTTAACTCTTACCTCTTACCTAATTTAGGTAAGAGGTAAGACTTCTGTCTAATTTCTAATTTTCAAGATTCAAGATTCAAACTTCCCTCTTTCTTCTTACCTACTTTAGGTAAGAGGTAATACTTCTTTCCGATTTCCAATTTTTGAAATTTTTGGGATTCGAGATTCAGGCTTCCCTCTCACCTCTTACCTAATTTAGGTAAGAGGTAAGAATTCCTCTCGATTCCTAACAAGGTGTACTATTCAGGGCTCTAAACCATTTAATGCATAGGTAGAGGTTCATTTCGGGCCTAACGCCTTAATTTTTAGCGAAATGACATTTTTTTTCATGACAATGCCATTAATGCTCAAACTACCTCCTTAGCTACCTATTTTGACTTTTGGGCTACAAGGATAACATTTAATACATTCTTTAACTTCTTCCAATGGATTTTTTGGCACCCATGCTCATTCATTACTACTTTTTATCCCTTCCCGATAGATCCCTGTTGGTATGTGGTGACTGATCATGCTATACTGTATAGCCCATGGTATACTATACACCCTAGACCCCCGTCCTCACCGGGGTTTGGGGGCACAACCCCCGAGAAATTTTTTTTCCATTTTTTTCGCATCGTCAGCGAAAAAGGAAAAATCTCT
>VDFB02105785.1:165810908-165896213 GCA_007258455.2 Sequoia sempervirens | reverse complement strand
GAAATTGACTTTGTAAAACCTTAATTCGAAGCTTCTAAAAAGCTTGTTAAAAGGGGTTGGGATGGGGGTTACAGATGAGGAAAAATGCGATTATTTGCAAGATTGTAATAGGTTTTGCAATCGATAATAAAAGTATTGATGGTCTGCTTTGGTGGATGTAGCCCAAATTGGGTGAACCACGTTAAATTCTCTGTGTTATGATTTATTCTGTGTATGTTTTAGTTTCTCTGTTTATTATTTAAATCTACATTTAATTGTTAGATATCTGCCATCTCTAACCCTAACAATCCCATGCCTAGATCACTGATTTCATGGAGGATTTTGGAGGTGCATTTGGATAACCTTATCTATAGAGGTATGACAACCATGCTTGTTCTATGCATAGATTTCATGAATAGATCTCAATCTTCCTTAATCAAATCTTGTAACCCTAGCTAGGTTAGATTTGGTTAAAGATCATCCAAGTTATGCTGGATCTATAAAATCAACACTTGCATTCTTTTTAGGTTCTTCTTTTGGGATCCTCTCACATTTTTCTTTAGCAACCACTATATTCTACATTCTTCCATTGTAAAGTTTTTCTTTATGCTTTATATTAATGAAATCTAGCTATTATCACAACTATTTCATGCATGTTTGAGTAAAACTTCTTTACCTTCATGTTTGAATATGTGTTTTATTTGATTGGTTGACGTATTGAAAAATCTTAAGAAAATAAAGAACAAATTTTTATCTTGGTGTATCACCTCTATCTCCATTTTATATTCTCCTTCTATCTCTTTTCCTTTGTGAGCTATTGGAGTAGAGTAGTGAAAGGATTTCATGTGCTAGGTTAGACCAACACATTTGCAATTAGAGTAGAAGAGGAATCCAACCTTCTTTAGAGGCTTGACCTCATTTCACAAGGTCCCACACCTTGAGGTCATTTCAATGGTGTCATTAGAATGTTGAACTCCATGTTCAGTAGGTTGCAGTTTTATGTGACAATAAGTTCCTCATTGATAGAAATTACATACAAAATATTTGTGTTATTTCTATGTTATTTTTTTGTTTTACCTTAAGTGTGATGAATAAGATAATTTGAGGATATGTGGTGGATTACATAATAAAAAAAAGAAAAATATACATACACTTATATATCATTCATACATATATAGAATCTCCAAATTCTTAATAAATTTTATCATCTCATTGTAAAATCACATACCCACTAAATTGCATATTGTACTTCATTCTAGTATCTTATCCTCTTCTCTCATAGCTATATCATTCTTATAAATGACTTTCACCTATATCTCTTCATATTCTCTCTTCTATGTCCTATTAGATTAATATCTTTGTGTGGCACATACATGTTGCCACAACTTCATTACATATAGGGACATGTCCCTTTCCCTATTTATTTGTAGATGTTCCCTTTTATGGTTGATGCAATTCTTTTGAGTGTGTCATAATTTTGTTCCTTTAACTTGTGATGCCTTTTACTATTCTTGCATTGTTCAAGGATGTGTTATCTTGATGCCAATATTTGGTTTGCTTAGGATTTTTCACCATTGGCCTCCATTAGGTTATCCTTCTAGGTTTATAACTTAACATGATATCAACTTTGTCTTACCAACATCGCCCCTTATCTTAAACCATTTCTTCCTCAAGAAATGCTATATTTATTTGTCATTGCTCAAAAAGAAAATATGAGGTTGTCGTTTTCAATATTTGCCTAAATTGTACCACTATATAATTTTTTTCCCAAAATTATACAATATTCTATCTTAAGGAAGGATATTCTTGTATATAGTCCTTAAGTTGTTACACATGTATTAGTATATTAAAGAGTGACTTGCTATAGGCAATGGATTGGTCCATAACTATTGATAAACAAATGTTTAGTATCACTAAGAGAAGAAGTAATCTTAAAAGAATCTACCAACCATCATGAATCTATTAGGAGACCTGTCATTAGAGATAATCACATGTTGATAACTTAATTATTTTATTTGAGATATTATATTGGTTCTTTGATCTTATAATTGGTGGTATTGAGTATGAATATTCTTAATTTGTACCCTAATGACTCCATCTAAGTCTTTCATGGCATCATATGAGTTTGATGCTTGGAGTATATATTTCTCCATAGAATCTATACAAAATTTTAAGGCTTTGGTGGAGGTGGACCAAATTAAACAATATTGATATAGTGTATTATGTTTCCATATTACCCCTCCATGTTGATAATTTTAGTATTAATATTTATATGAGATTGGAAATAATTTGTTTTGATAGTTTCTAATTACTTTTGCTTATATTTTGTCACAATCCCCTCCTTAAATTTAGCCTTTTGTTCAGCTCAACTGTTTATTTTAGTAACATATATTGAACATTGTTCCCCCTATTGCTCAAAGATAAACAATAATCTATAGTGATTTTTGATAGTTATGATTGAGTTTGTCATTATTTTTAATGTCTTATTGGTAGCCATGTATTGTTTCAACAAACACTCCATCACATTGATCTATAATATATCCCCCACCTTAACTTGTTGAATTGGTGAAATTTTTGATAAACCTACATGTCCCTAATGGTGTGGATGTGAGAAAAATTGGTGCCAAGGTGGCCATAAGTTTTAGCTACATTTTCCAAAAAATTAAATATTTGATATTATCTATTTGATCAAATACCTAAGATGAGAGTGGGGGAATGACCAATTGACCTTGAGGTGTTGTACACTTTTTTTTACCCCATAATTATTTTAGCCTTATCTATTTGGAGTTTTCCATCTTCTCTTTTGTCAACTCCAGTGTCTAAAA
This sequence comes from Sequoia sempervirens, assembly GCA_007258455.2. Classification (NCBI taxonomy): domain Eukaryota; kingdom Viridiplantae; phylum Streptophyta; class Pinopsida; order Cupressales; family Cupressaceae; genus Sequoia; species Sequoia sempervirens. Next base: position 165,893,409 of record VDFB02105785.1, on the reverse strand, counting down.
TATCATCTTATCATGAGACATATTGATCTATTTGTTTTTCTGCCTCTTGCTCATGTTCCTCATGATTTCTTTCCTCTTTACTTTATTGTACTTGATCCTTCAATCTCATCTATTCCTACTTCTTTGTTTATTGTTTCCTTATGTTCTTGTTCTACATCTTTTATCATTTTATCCTTGCGATCTACAATATATTTTGTATCCATAACCTATTTTTTTGTGACTAATTCCACCATGATATGTCCTATCTATAGTTTTTCTACAATTATCTTTACCTCATTTTGTAATTCCTAATTTAGTTCTTCTATTGTGGTTTCTCCCCTTGGCTTGTCTTCCTTATATTAATACTAGAGATATAAGGAACTTGCACTTATTGATATTTAATCAAGGTACTAGAATTTGCTTGTGACAATGAGTGCTTCATTGTTTAATCTATCCTTGGTTTCCCCTCCTTGTGATATCAAGTTTTTTTTTTGCGATAAAAGGCCATTGGCCTATATATGTTATATATTAATAGTAAAGATGTACAAGAGTTTTGGATTCATCACTTAGAAGCCCATATTTATCCTCTGATTCCTCCAGTAATACAAAGTATACGAGGATTTCATAATTTTACCCACAAACCTAGAGTTTACAATATGCTTTTGGATAGCAAGTTATCCACTCTATGTTTGCATTTGAGCTCCACATCTTAGAGAAATTATAATTGTTCTTTTTTCCTTGGAGATAATTTAAGTTCCTTTGTGATTTCCTCCATTGTTCTTGTTTGATTTAAACTTATATATTGAAAGCCTCTTCTCTAAAATGCTTCAATTTTTTTAATAAATCTATAGGGAAATATTTTGTTGCTTTTATGTTGGAGTAAGGGCTTGAAAAAGGGGTAATCTAGGATACATGTGAAAATGACTTATTTGTTTTCCACAAATACTATATAATTCATATTTTCAATCTCCAGTGGTTGCTTACGTTTACACATCTTGTGGTATAGTCCTTGTGAATGTAACAATTCATCTTCCTTCCCCTTTCCTACTTGAATACTAGTTAATGTATGTGGTATTATGTAATTTCATTTTTTTGGAAAGCTCAATTCAAACTTATTCTTATTCCTCTTCCTATGATATTTGCAAAAATGTGTGGTTAGCCTTTTTTTTTTGTCTAGTTTTTCCCAATGATGGATTAGTTTCTACCTTTTTCTTCCTTGCACTCATTTGTAATAGTGCTTCTATTGTGGCCTTGATTGGTAAATTTGATTGCTCTTTACCTTTTTTCCATGGTGACATAGTAGGCAATTTATTATTACCACATATTGTGGAGATTTCTTCTTTAGTTCCCCCTCTCCTAGGGTTTTATGTGTCTTTGACTATTTAATTTCATAGGATGAGAAGCTAGTTTTTAGTCTATTTGACCTCTACATTCCTTTTCTTTTTGAATTTATTCTCTAAGGTTTTATGTCAAATTTCGATTATTTTTTGTAACTTAAAATGGAAGCACTAATTTAAGTTGATGCCTCTTCTGTTGAGAACCAAAGATTGAGAGATGTTTATTTCACCAAGTCTTGACCTCAACTTGATATGGAAGCACGTCTAAACTAATACCTATTTAGCTAAGAGCCAAGGATTGAGAGGTATTCATTCCACCAAATCGTGGCCTCATTGCTTATGATGTTGGAAGCCTTATGCTTAACAAAAATTGATCCCGATAAACTCCTTTAGAACCATTTAACTTCACTAATATGATCAACTAGACCTAAATTGTGTTTGAGTTAGACATGTATAAAAAATATTGGAAAAAGCAAATATACTTTGTAATTTTATTTAGTAGGTTTCAATTGCTCTTGTTGAAGAACCATAAAAGGGGCCGCATAGCGCAGTGGATTAGCGCGTTTGACTTCGGATCAAAAGGTCGTGGGTTCGACTCCCACTGTGGTCGATTTTTTTCGTTTCTGCAGTTTTGAGTTATTTGTCAATTTTCTTTCTCAAACCTGCCATTACAAGAACAAACAAAACTTAATGACAGGTTCTTTCAAGCTTATCTTTTCTCAAACGTCTCCTCACTTCTGAAGGGAGGAGCATATCTAAGGTCGTAGACTTTCAAAGATGAAAAAGCGAAAATTTGTTTTCAAATTCACTTTTATGGTTTCATGTTTCTGCATTCAAATACTCATTCTGCTTCAGACAGCGCCCACCTTCTATAAACGATTGCTATGAAAAGTAACCAACCCATACAACAGAATTTGGGAAGTGCCAGATATGTGGGCAGAAGGATTTCTACATTCTTCAAATGCGTGTTTTGCTAGTTAACCAGTTAACCAGATCTTTCACTTCAAGGAATGCACATTGCACAATTAATGTGCTTTCGCCCTGGTTTCTGGCATCCATTGGAGCTGCTGCAATAATCTGGTAACTGTTCCCTGTAACAAAATTTGGTGTCACCTCAAAAATATGGTTGAGCATGGAGTACTGTAATATTATAACTTAGCTCAAGTTCCACCACCTTCACTTCGTATATTAAAGACATTTGCTTGAAATCATGTAATCATGCATGAGCAGCTTCCACTGTCAAGAGGAAACCATGATTCAATAAACTAAATATTTTAGTAAGAAAATCCTTGGCCTAAAAATTATATTTGAAATTGAAAATTAAAATGATTATCAATGGTTAGTGCTAAGACATTCAATTATGCTGTTTCTAGATTTGAATTGTGTGCGAGTTTTTTTGCATCAATGGTATTAATAACCACCAAAAATGTGAAGTAAAATAAAGAAGCTAGCAACTTGCTTATAAATGTGAAGTAAAATAAGGAAGCTAACAACTTTCTTATGGAACATTTTATTTAAGGTTAAGATAAATATCAAATTATGCACTATGTATTTAAAAAATATTAAAAATAATATAAATAAAAATATTATTATTTGTCATGGTGAAATTTGCATATTCATGCTGATATTTTTTTAGTTTTGTCTAGTTTGGGAGAATGACTTAAATATAATTAAGTATTTGACAAATGGTACATTTTTTGTAAAGTCGGATTCATTTCTTATAGTGTCAGGCATTCCCATTACACTCATTCCCATTAAATTATCTCCACTTTGTTTTTTTTTTAATTAATAAAAGTGGCTATAGAGGGCCACACCCTTTCCATTAGAGTCATAAAAAAAAGAAGGATAAATACATTGCAAGCCCTACTATGGGCAGTTGAATAAACAGTGATTACCAACCATACAAAATGAAGCCCATTTATCAAAATGGCTTCATAGCATTTTACTACCCTATTTACAGATACCATAATGCTACACTAGCATTAGACATGAACCAATGAAGATTAAACAAACCCAAAAGGCAACCACATATTTCCCAGTCCTCCTTGCCTAACTCTCATCACCATCATCCACCTCCATTACCACAAAATAATTTACCATTGCAAAGGAACAGTCCACCACTCCATCATCATTTTCCCCTACTAGGGTTTTTAGAAAGTTTATGCCCAACCCAGCATGGTGGTGGTGTTGGGATACATTCATCCCCATGCCCCAAATGACAAAGGATACTCATGTTGGGTTCCACTGTTCAAAATACTATGACCAAACTCCTCCCCCGGGCCGGAGACCAACTCCAGGTGATGTACGATGCAAGATATCCTTCATTCCCCATCTCCAATGAGGCCATACCAGAGCCTCCATGATTTTCTCCACAACCCTGACTTCCTCTTTGACTTCCAACAACATTGCCATAAACATCAATGCTACATCCGTATTTCCTTGGTATCGTGACACCTTGTTGGTATTAAATCCCCTAGAACCAACCTTATAGCATTCACTGAGCCCCATAAACGAGGGGAATGATGAGCTTGGACCACTTTTACTTCATTTTTTCATCCCATAGCAAAAGTGTGTTTTTTTGCAGCATCTAATTCCTTCTAATATTATTTGTTGTTTCTATGATTGAATTTTCAATTCTTTTGAAGAGGCTTTCTATATTTAGCTCTTTCCCTTGGAATATCCTTCTATTTCATTATGTCCATAACTCCCATATCAGTATAGGCGACACTGATAACCATACTCTTGCAAAGATTGCACCTTTGTGCAATCTTGGCCATGCCATGAACATCAATTTTATGCTTGTTGGCGTTGGACTTTGTGTTGGGTGAAAATTTTGTAATCCTTTTTAATAGATTATGAAACTTTGATTTCAACCACAATTATGTGAGATATAATCTCTCCTCTCAGAAAGGGGAGGTGCCCTTTCTTACTACTTATTCAAATATTCACAATAATGTACATTATGATAACAATATGGGGTGTGTCACATTCATGATTCTCTCTTTTTTCAGAGAATATGTTTTACAATGTTTCACAATTTTAACTTCTTGATGCAATACAACTTCAAACTAAAATTAAGTAGTAATTCCAATATTCCTATCTTGTCAAAGCAAAGCCTAGGAATACCAACATGATAATGATAAGTAACAAATAAGAAAAGCTCACGAAGGCACAAAGTCGTTCTGTAGTTTTCGATAATGAATCCTTCAAGATAGTATCCAGCATTGTAGAAGAAGCACAAAGTCTTCTATATAGTTCACAATAATCCCATGATCAACATGAATAAATATAAGCATAAATTCTTATAGAGAATTCACCAATAATATCAACAATTTTCCAATTTCAAGCAATGAGTGTAACTCAAAGTTTACACAGATTTACTCAAAGCCCTTTCAATCTCAATTACTAAACACTGTCAATTCCAATCAACTCACAAGATAATTGTTCCCAACACAAATTTTGGTGATGAATTCACTTCTTTATTGATCAAAAAAGATTCACAAAAATGAACTCAAAGTTTCAATATTTGCTTCACAATTGGGCAACACTTCATTGCATAAGATAAAAAGATGACAGTTACTTAGGAATCCTCTCTTATTTAACTAGTTGAATTATTCAAAAATGTTGTCCATAATTATAGGAGAACATATTTGTTTACATGTAATTACATTTTTCAAAATGACATGTAAAATGTTGAAGCTTATCTACATAAAGCATAGAAGAAAGTGTATGAACTATCTAACTCTGGAGATATAAGAATTTTTTCATGGTTCCTTGCTCTTGGTTTGGAAGTCTTCATATTTCTTCTTTATCTCCCACATGAATACCTCATCTAGACCAACTGTATAGTCAATAATGGTATGAACCCTTGTGATTAACTTTCTTGCAGATGAGAAAATTTTCTTGAATCTATCTAGATGCATCTTGAGATTGTTGAGAGAAAGTCATACATTACATATGGCATGCATTGAAGTCTTTGAAAAGTCATCATCTTTCACCTGCTTCATAATAGCTTCTTTAAAGATTTGAGTAATCTCACTAACCGGGAGGAAAGTGTGATCATCATCACGAAGTTTACTAGGTAACTCCTCAATTCCATTCACCATGACAACACACAATGTCCTTCAACATCTTCTTGTACTTGTTGTATGTCCTTGATGATATATTTGATTACTTGTATGTGGCTTCTAAGAGATTCCTTTACTTCCACATACTTGTCCTTGTCACGAATTACCTCGACTTCCACTAATTTACTCAACTTAGTCTCATTCATTTGCAACCAAAATGTGAAACTTTGTTCCATCTCTTTTTGCTCTAAGGAAAGTGTGCCTTGTACCTTCTCCAATTCCAATTTCATTTTGGACACTTGAGCAGTCTTTTCATCAGCCATAGCTATGAGTTGTGAACCCCGCTCAATTATCTCATCAATGAATTCATATAACACTTTACCCTTGGAGTAAAAATTCTCCACTTTTTGCACTGTTGGTTCCTCAACATTTACCATGGCCATAGACTGCACATTCTCTGAGGAACCTGTGATCCTTCTTATGAATGATGCATACCGCTCAAATTTCTCCTTGTACATGTCTCTAGCCTGCTCCATTTTATCAAGTCTACTTGATAAAGCAATTAGGGTCACTTGTGCATCTTCTTTGGCACTTGCATTGGTTACCTTACCAATTTGAACTCTTGTTATAGTGTAATCCTCCATGTTCACATCACCTTGTTCATGTGGAGGTAAACCAATATCTACATACTTGTGACCTAATTTGTCTATATGAAGTCTTGAATGTACCTTTTCCTTTTGTTTCCCCTTGGCTTTTGGAGGAACTATCTCTTCAAGATCAAGCTCATCTAAGGAAATCATATGTTTCTTGCACTTTGATACTTGTGAGATTAGCCAAGTGGGAAGAGATGAAATATTTCCTTCTTGACTTACTGTTAATTCTTGTGTAGCAGCCACTTCTGTATGAATGGATGATATGGTAACAATTGGAGTATTATCAGTCATGATGGCACCGGTAGACTACAAACCAAGAGGATCCTGCAATGACTCATTCATGAACCTGTCAAACTTTGCTTGAGAAGAAATATCAAATGATGGAGATGATAAACTCAGAATGGATGAGGGAGAAATTGAGGAAACATCAACAGTTTGTAGGATGGAACCTACAGGAGGATTGGAAAGAACTATTGATACTAAAGGAGGAATGGTGACATTCACTATGTGTAGAGTTGTTGTATGAGGAGGTGAGGTAGGAAGAGGAGGTGGAAGAGTAGTAGGGTTTGGAGAAGTATGGGGAACATTGGTAGTAACAAGTGATGATGTTTGGGGAAGATTATCAACAATTTTCTCATGAGGAGATAGTTATATTTCATCATTACACTTTTCTAATTCCTCATTACCCTCTTCCTCTCCTTCATCTTCTTCAAACTATTCATCCTCTATGGATTTTTATGATTCCTTGCTTGCATTCCCTTACTCTTCTTTTGATCTGATTGTTCTTTAGATGCAAGCTCTTGTCTCTCTATAGATGTTTGTTCTGATTCAGTAGCCTCCTCTTCTTCAGTTGTTTGTGTTGTGCTTTTACCAAAAGTGAACTTAATCTTAGGACCTCTTTGTGAAGAAGAAGGAGCAGCCACATATTTGTGTTTAGTGTGGAGTTCTTGTTGTTGGCTAGTTTTGCCTCCTGGTGTTTCTCCTTCAGATTATGTCCTGAAAGATTTCATTTGAAAGCCATGCCTTTGCAACCATTCACTTGTGTTATGCATAATAGGAGCAAGTCTTTCTCTGATGGAAACACTTTCCTTCTTAGACCATTGCACAAGAGGTAAAGGCTTTTTGGAAATTTATTCCTCTTCATATGTAGAATTTATGAAATCACTATGACCTTTGAAATCCTTTGGAATATCAACTACACCAAGGTCCCTGATCTATTCCATAGTCAATATGCAAAAATACATTCTATGAATGTCTTCCTCATCTCTACAATCTACCCATATATCCTTAAAGTGGTAGACATGGTGATGATCCTTCTTAAGTTTCCTATTCACATTTCTGTAGTCAAAGTCAAATCTGTATCTATATGTCCTTATAGTCATGATTTTTATTTTTGTAGAGCTCTACTGACTTTTCTTTTTGCACACTATGAACAGTATATCTCCCAATAGTAAGTGGAAACTTGAAACCTGGCTTGTGAATTCTTTGGTGTTCCTTATGGACTGAGATCAACTATTTGCATAGCTCTAGTAGTATCCACTTGTCTGAAGGATATCTGAGCAACATGTATGGGCACCCAATATAGAAACCTACTCTCAAATATGTGAAAGTAGAAAATTGTAGGAAGATACATCCAAACTTACTTGCAACCCTATAGGTTTCATCTGATACTCTCTTCTTCTCAAGAATTGGATCAAAAGTGAAAAGTAGAGGTGCAAAGAAGGCATCTGTGACCCTCCTAAAATGATTAAGACTATTCCTCAAGGTTATCTGAGAATAAAACTTATATAAAAACACAACATTTTTGTTTCCTTTTGTTGACAACCCTGGAAATTGCCTCATGACCATAGTAGCATATACCAAGTAAGAAGTCATATAAAACTTCAAGGTGGTTGGCACATTGATCAACTATTCATGAATTTCATCACTTATCTGAGCTCCCCAATCTATGTGTGCTTTCCTCTTTCTGATGATTTGGATATACTCATACATCTAATCTTGAAAATAGAATGAAACAGGAAAGCCTTTCACCCTGCTCAGAAGAGTAATCATATCCCAGATATCCTCCTTGAAATCACTTCAAGGAAGTCCTTTGGGCCATCTTGAGATAGTGGGCCTTGGAGACTTCAACCATTGAGGATTGATCAATGTTTTAGCTTTATTCGGATCCTTGTCATTGACCTCTTGTGCTTGTTGAATGGAAATACTTGTGTATTTTTCCATGTGTGGCACTTGAAAAACTATATTGAAGAACTCTGGATCTAATCTCATCATGATTTGTCTAGAAAAATCTCTTACACTTCTATCCTCCCTGATATAATGAGAGGCAAGTTGAAGGAAAAAATTTGTACAATGAGCAACAGTTGGGAATGAAGCCACTAAGTGCAAGTTGCTATGAATGATGGATCACAAATTTTCTTCTAATGGTTGCTTCTCAGTCCTTTTCACAAAATCTTCCATATCCTGGTGACCAATCTTTGTGTCTTTAATTTCATCAACCTTTGAGATCACAACAGTAGGCGGATAAATGCCTTGGTACTTTTACTTCATCTTTCCCTCATTCTTAGAAGATGGTGGAGGTTCTTCTATTGTCATCTAGGAGTACCAAAAACCAATAAAAATCACCTTCTAAGATCACCTGATGAGGGCTTGAAGGAAACTACAAGAAACAATGGATCATGAGATGTTAGGAGCATATGCATTGTGCGAGTGATGGGAATGTGTGAATTAAGTAGAAAATTTGGAGTGACTACAAATGAGCTATGGAGCATGAAAATTGAAGCATCATCAGTGGAATGAAGTTCAAAGAGCAAATGGAATTGATTTCTAAGCGTTAAGTGGAAAACTACCATTTGTGTCTTAAGAGTGCTGAAAATCAACGCTTCTACATTTGAAAATTCAGTGTTTGATGTCAAAGCACTAAAAATTGACACTCCAACATGCCTTGGAGAGTTTTGAAATATTGTTTGCACAAGCGTTGATTTTCAACACTTTGACACATATGGGGAAGATCCACTTGATGTAATAGTGGTGAAAAATCTGCTCAAGCATTTCACCTTCAAGAAAAAATTAGCATGCAAAGGCGGTGAAAATCACCCCTCGTGCATATCAGGGGAAGGATCATTTCTTGTAGGAGCAGTGATTTTCACTGCTCCTACAAGAAAGGAGTTGGTGAAAGAATCATTGATGTGGAAGCAATGAAAATCAATGCTCTTGCATATGGAGTATGAGAGGAACTTTGATAAAGCAATGAATTTTCTTGCTTTGACATGTATTTCAAGCTTCATCAAAAATCGATAATAAAACATTAAAAACCTCATAAAATTAAAGGTTAAATAATCAGGGGGGAAAACTACAAATATAACCACAAAAATCAACACTCAAACAAACCAGAATTCACAAGGAGTAACCCAGAAGAAAACTAGGGCACATCTAAAGTTTGAAAAGTAGGGTGAATGAAAAATAAAACACTAATCCTAGGTAGAAATGAAACTCAAACTTGAGAAAAGCCAAGAGACAACAAAGATCGAAAGACATAAAATGAAAAATACCACTAAGATATCAACAACATAAAGAGAGAAAGAAGAAATGTGAGGCACGATATAAGAATGATGGCATAAATTAAAAAAAAAAAGTCCCAATACATAGTCACCCACAAAATCCATCCACAACTTCACTTGGTAAGATCTGAGACAAGTAAGAGGGAGGAAAACAAACTAAAATGGGGAAGAAATGAGCCTAAAATGACTTTAATAATTCATTCAAATATTTCAAAAAAAGAACCATTAATACACTCGAAGTGCATTAATGGTTACGCGTGCAAAGGAGGGAAATATAGGAGCACTAAAAATCACCGCTCCAACATTTTAAAAAGTTTGAGATGCATGAGTGTTGAAAACACCCCTCGAGCACTTAGAAGATGACAAAAGGAAATATGTCAGAGTGCTAAAAATCATTGCTCAGACATATGATAGGGTGAGTGCAAAGTGTAGGAGCACTGAAAATTAGTACTCCAACACCTAGAAAAACTACTCACTTAGCTCATGTAGGAGTGTTGAAAATCAGTGCTCTTACATGAGTGAAAAATTTTCTAACTCCCAAAGAATGAGAATTAACAAAATATTTGTTTTGAAGATTTTTGAAAGACAAACAAGGAGAAATGCTCAAACAAATGATTTGAGGTTTAGGACTATGCATCAAGGCCAATCAAAACTTTCCTCATTTTGTGTGCTTGAAGTACATGGAACTACGAAATGGACAAGTTTCATAGGGGGTTATCCCATGAATCGAGCACAACTGGATTCGAGGATAACACTTTGCCAGTCTAAAATATTCATCAACATTTCCCAAAATATTTATGCAATTTTGCATCTCAAAATAAGATGATCTACCTCTCCTTCTTCATTCTTGCACATCACACATCTATGGGCGCTCTTAAAGCCTAACTTACTTAATCTATCACTGGTCAAAATGTGCTTTTGGAGGCCAGTTGATGCAAATATCTTGGCTTTTGGGAGATATTTGTTGCTCTAGATTAATTGGGTGGGCCAATCCTCCCTTATTACTGCAACCTCCTTTAACTTGTATCCAATTTGAACAATGTAGTTTCCTGCTTTGGAGCCACACCACTTGATCTTGTCCACACTTGAGGCTGCCACTATCTTCATTTTAGATAGAATTTCTCTAAGCAAAGCTTTCTATTGATCAGGAGTCTAAAATTTTTCAAGGGATTTCCACTTCCAACCTTCTATCCATTCCTCATACATTGACCTTCCATATAATCTTTAGTCTTATTATCCCAGGTGTTTGTCAGAATGATTCTAATTTCTTCCAGGTGTCAATTTGTTTTAGTGCTTCATACCCATCCCATGGGTCTGACAAGAACCTTTCCTTTTCTCCTATCTCACACAACATGTGATGTGCCTTGTGATTATGTCTCTATAGGAAACTATGAAGTTTCATATAGTAGAGCCTCATAGTGGATTATTTACAATAAGGATCCTTGTAGGACATGTGAATTCTAAGTATTTTTCTTGCAAGATTATTGCCCACTTTTGATTATTTTTGGGTTATATATTCCATACTAACTTGGCTCCAAGGGCCAAATTCATCAATGCTATATTTCTACACATTGCACCCCCAACTTCTTTGGGACTACATATTTTTTCCCATGCTATCAGCGAAAACTTCTTTTGGTCTATACTTCGATTCCAAAAGAATTCCTCATCAACTTGTCCATCATATTTTCTACCTTTTTTGGAATTTTGAGGCTTAACATTGTGTAGTTAGATATCACTTCAATTATTTTCCTGAGCATTATTATTTGACCTGTTGATGTCAACCATCTTTGTTTCCATGATTCTAACTTCATGTTGCACTTTCCCAACATATTTTACCATAATCCTACTTTATTTTCCCCTGGAAATAGAGGTATTCCTAAGAACTTCCCAAGTGGGCCAGAGGCTTTAAGGCCTAGTATCTTGGCTATGTCTTATAATAAATGGCATGCATCGCTCCCGATTCATCCTTTTGTCAAAGAACTACTCCAATCACAAAATTAGATGCATCTAAATTTATATGAAAAGGTTCACCCTAGATTGGCCCAGCTATGATAGGTGAGGTTGTCAAGGCCTTTTTTATATCATCAAAGGATTATTGACACATTGAAGTCCAAAGAAATTTTGAATCTTTCCTTAACAAATTAAACAGAGGACCCACAGATTTTACAAAACCCCCATAAGCAGAACTTTAAAAGTAGAAAAAAAAGGAAGCTCAAAGAAAGTTGGAGCTAAACCTATAGGGAGGCCTAGGAAACAGAAACTTGAGGAACCAAAAAATTCAAAGAAAAGAATAATTAAAGAAATGAAAACCTCAGAAAAACTCAAACCAAAAGGAGAAAGTAGCGAAAAGAGAAAGGGAATTGAAAAGGAAGATGTAAGAGATGGGGACCACTGCATGCAAGACCCCAGGTCACGGAGAGTTGAGACGCGAGAGGCTGCCCTAACTTACCTCATTTAAGTGTATGTTTAGGGTATGAGGATGAGAATGATGAGGATTTTTAGGGTCCTGTGATCACTCTACAACCTGAGTTTCAAAGTGGGGCTAGGCAAGTCGGTCTTTAGGTCCAACTTTGCACCTTAGGGAGCTCTATGCCAGAGGACTTCAGTGCGGACTTTAAATGACAGCTAGGTGCACTGGCGTCTTAGAAACTCATTGTAGTCTGTATGGCCAGACAACAACCAAGACAAGGTTAAACACACCAAAATGACTTATCAACCTAGCTATTTAACTAAAAGGCCAGAATGATGTAACTAAATAGGTTAAGTAATCTCTAATGTTATAAAGCAAATAAGCAAAAGTGATAAAGATGAGGAGTATCTCATTGATGAACTCGTTCGCAAGTTGATTCTCTAAGAGCTCACAAACCTACACAAAAAAAGAGAGAGAATGTTGGGGGATTGGCTATATAGGGGCCTGCCTCAGTTAGACCCCCATTTAGGTGTTCCTACCTCCATGAAAAGCCAATGGAAAAAAGATAAAGAAGTGATAAAAACACAATCACTACAAACATTACTATGCTACTCAACCAAATGATAGAGGAGAGGAGAGGGAAGCTTACCACCTCCACCAAGAGAACTCAAGGCTGCTTGGGGGAGAAATGAGAGGAACTAAACCCTCTGTTGCAATGGTGTGGTCCCAGACTTACTCTACTGACATGATGGAGTGTGATATTGCTGCTATGGAATGCTTGGAATGCTAGAATGTGAGTGAAAAATGAGCTTGAAGTGATGTAGGATTCTTCCAATCTCTATCCAAACTCATAATGCAAGATCAAAGACTTGATTATGAAGCAATGAGGAAAGAAATGACCATATTCGAGTTGGGTGGCCGAAGGATGCATTACAACTTCTCTACCAATGGGAAGAGTAACACCTCTGTTGGCTCAGCCGCAAGAATTTTCTAGGGATGTAAGTGTGCTGCATGGATGTCTGTGCACCACGCGAGAATCCCCAATAGAAATACCTCCATCGACACACAAAATGGGTGCCAAGTGGACTGCCATTAACAGGCTTAAGTGAATTAAGCCTCTGACTTAGGTTTTCTAAAATGTAATAAGGAAAAAGGGGGAATTACACTAAGGGTGGAAATTCACTCTTATACATTTTTCCCCCACTTTAATGAGCACAAGTACTGATGAGTGCTCGGTAAAGTAGATAAAGAAGAGAGTAGGGTTAGAAAAGTATACTTGAACCGTCGAGGATGTAGACCGCAATATAGTGAACCTAAAGATGCAAGGAGAACAAAAGACTCCATAGCTACTCAGAACTATGAAGTTGGAACAACAAAGTGCCTTATAGGCCCATAGACTTGCAAGGAGGCAACCCCCAAGATATCTCACATGGAGGAAGCCTCGAGGAAGTGGACTCCATAGAGTCAGGAAGTGGTGACATGTCTACCCATAGATAGAACATGTTAGAAGTGGAAACACATCCACCCTCAGATAGAGCATGTCTAAAGCGTCGATGCATCTACCCACAAATAGAACACATTTAAAAGTGATGACATGTCTACCCATAGATAGAACATGTCTAAAGCATCGATACATCTAACTGCAGATAGAACGTATCTAAAAGTGGTGACATGTCTACCCACAAACATAACATGTCTAAAGCAGCGACGCGTCTACCTGTAGATAAAACAATCTAAAAGCGGTGACAAGTCTACCCATAGATAGAACACGTCTAAAGCGTTGTTGCGTCTACTCACAGATAGAGAACATCTAGAAGCAGTAACACGTCTACCCACAAATAGAACATGTTAGAAGTGGATGGTCAAGCAAACCAAAAAAAACTTTCAAAATGGCCCCTTGGGAATGCTTCAAAAGGAGAGGGGTCCACTCAAGGGATGCACAGTTTGAAACATCAAGGTCTAGTCAAGCTACCCCCAAGCTAGACACAAAAGGATGAATGGAATGAGTCTAGTCAGGTCACCCCTAGGCTAGACATGTAAGAGTTCATTCGTTATAAAGGATTTTGAAGAAAGGGTCCTTGAGGAACTCGTTGTGAAAGAGGGGGGGTCCACTCAAGGGACACGTAGCTTAAAAGTTGCCACCTTAGAGTGATTTTTCATCAAGGGATCCCTTCAAAAGATGTTCACTTCATTAAGGAATTCAAAAGGAAGGTCATGCCCCCATGCAAGGGGAAGTCAAAGAAGTTCCCACTTCGGAGGAATGTCTCCAAGTCCTTTATTTACAAACCCATGATGAAGGAAACACATTCCATTAGGGTTCTATGTTGAGAATGTGCTTCCAAGGAAAGGGCGTTGCAAGGACTTTCAAGAAAAGATTCGTTGGCGATGAATTCATTTTCTAAAAGTTGAACTGTTAAAGAACATCATCACACATAGGAGGGACAACTCAAGCAAAGGAAAGACAAAGATAAAGAAAAAACAAAGGGCACATGGGGATCTTATTTAGCAGGGTCAGATTTGTTTGAGCTCGTATAATAGTAAGTAACCGCAATGCAAGGCGAAAGGTCATCAATCCCCAACTAGATCAAGAAGAATGCATAGAAAACAAAGTAAAAATAAAAAATTGGGTCAACATGGAAGGGGAGCCTAAATGTCCCAAACGCTTTGCATTGTTCCTAATTTACCAAAAAATCAAGCACAAACATGGAAGAATGATGGTACAAATAGAAGAAGGTTTACAACACAAAAACCATGCCTGTATCCAAGCACCAACAAGGGTAACGAGGGTAATCCAGGCACACATAGCATGGGTATGGGGGAACACATCATAAGAAACACAAACACACACAAGATTAAGAAAAAAGGGGCCTCCTCCTAACATTTATTGGCCAAGAGGTTGTCTGCTTCCTAGTCTAAATCCTCATAAGGGGAAGGAGGACAAATCTATAAAAGTATAATGTTAAGAGGAGGGGCATTCGACCCTCTCACAACAAGGGCCAAGGAAGAGGGCCCCTCAAGGTCCTCTCCACCGAGCTCTTGTGGAGTCAACATCAACGATTCATGAAGATTGCCGATAGGGTTGGGACCTCATCCACAAAGTTGAACATGCACCCCATGGGAATTCTATGTCTTACTTCAGTGGATGGGATGGGTTGCACCTGAGATCCATTGTTGGGATCGTTGAATGATTCAGGAGTGGTGATAAACTCAGGAGAGATCGGGACTGGTTTTGTTGAAAGGACAAAATAAGTCATCACAGGGCCACCTTGCAAAGGTGGGCTCTTCCCACGTCCCTTATCACGAGAAGGAATAGATCCTCCCTTCTTCACAGGAGGCGATGAACTCCCTGCAAATGAAGCTAGAGGTGTAGAGGAGGAAGAGGACAAAATCACAGTAAATACGACTGAAGTGTTAACCATATCCATAGGTTTTGGGAAGGGCTAAATGTCCAGAATGGACATCAGCAAAGGTGGCTCCACCGAGGGAGTGATAAAAAAATTGTACCTAATTAGGGTTAGGTGGTTTCGTGCTCACAAAAAAATCCAAGAACAGATCAGGCAGAAGAGACACATCAGGAGAAGAGGAAGATGGTGCTGTAAAGGGCCCTGAAGCAGGGGTGGTCATTTCTTCTTCCTTCTATTGTGAAGTGACCTACTTGGCTAGGAGAGCCTTTCACCAGCGCTTGCACTCACATCTAAGGTGGTTCCTGCAGCTCTTGGAGTTAGAAGTCGTAGCTTGTGAAGGGACATGAGTTTCCTGCTTGACCATAGGGATGTCCACTATGGTTGTTTCAGGTGGAGGAATGGGTTTTTGTGCAGGAACAGGGGGAGCAGGCTGAGGAGTGACGAGAGGAGTCAACTCGAGAGCCTTGAAAATGAGCCTCTTTTTGCTCACTGCCTTAGGAGTAGGAGCAGGAGGAGGCCATGATAGTTGAGACAAGGAGAACTCTTTTCAAAGGATCTTCTTTCTTTCATACCGAATGGGTCTAGGATCTGTTGGAAGAACATGAAGCTTGAATGCAGGATGCTTGGGCTTTCGCTAAGCGGGCAGTGAAGGGTTTTCCTGCAAACAAGGAGTAGAACCCAAGGGTACCACAATTGAGCAAGAAGTAGTGTCAAGCTAGGCAGCAGAAGAGGAAGGAGGATCATGAGACTGCTTCTCTTCTTTCCTCTTTCGGGCCTTAATAGTATCACTATCATCCTTCAAGCAGGCCCTATGTGAAATAGCATAAGGCGAGGGAGGGTATCTCACTTTTGGCCTTAGACATCCTTTCTTATAATTTTGATATGTCTTGTGTAAAAGGTCTATCCTAGGCAGAAGGGGACCCACATGTGTAGGCCATGGGTGATCCAGTGAGTAGCTAGCACATGCGACTGACAGTCGATAGTCGGTGTCATGGATCACATGTATGGAACCTCCATGGATAAATTTTAGACATTTATGCACAACAGAGGGTACCGCATTTATCGCTACTAACTAGGGGATACCCAACTTTACATGGAAGAGTTCGGACCCATAAATGATATAAAAAAGGGCTTCATGATCTTAGGTCTGACCAAGACTGACAAGGAAATGCTCCCTAAAGGGGGTATGGAAAGGCCGTTGTGTGTACGAATGAAAATTTCAGGAGCATCATATCCATTCTCATGTAAAAATTTTATAAGCATGATCTCCTCCGTTATTATGTTCACCTATGACGTCAGATCAATGAGAACACTGGCTACAATGTTTCCATTGATCCATGCAGGAATATAGAAGGGAGATGGTTCCTTATTAAAGCCCATCGGCAGGTCTTGTGAAGTAAAGGTTATGCCAACACTTTTTTCCACATGTTGCTCAGAGGGGATGGTTTGATGCAGGAATGAAGCCATTACACACACTAGATAATGCTTTCACATAATCCCTAAAGGTTAATGGATAAGACGGTGACCCAATTAAGGTTTCATCGTGCAATACCTTTAGATCCTTCCAACTATGCCACCTAGGGGTCATAGGTTGGGTTGAGAGGTGACAACCTCACAATACTCACACCTACAACACTCCTAAAATACAAAGAAAGGAACTATCAGTATCGCAAGAAGAAAACCAAAATGGTTCATGTCAGGTTCACCAAAAATGTAAGAGAGGGGGACCACCGCATGCAAGACCCTAGGTCATAGAGGGTTGAGATGTGAGAGGTTGCCCTGACTTACCTCAGTTAAGTGTATGTTTAGGGTATGGGGATGAGAATGATGAGGATTTTTAGGGTCCTGTGATCACTCTACAACTTGAGTTTCAAAGTGGGGCTAGGCGAGTTAGTCTTTAGGTCCAACTCTGTGCCTCAAGGAGCTCTCTACTTGAGGACGTCAGCACGGACTTCGAACGACAGTGTGAAACACTGGTGTCTTAGAAATGCATTGTAGTTCATACAACCAAACAATAGTCGAGACAAGGTTAAACACACCAAAATTCCTTATCATCCTAGTATTTAACTAAAAGTCCAGAATGATGTAACTAAATAGGTTAAGTAATCTCTAATCTTATAAAGAAAATAAGCAAAAGTGATAAAGGTGAGGAGAATCTCACCGATGAACTCGTTTGCCAGCTGATCCTCCAAGAGCTCACACACCTACACACAACAAGAGAGAGAATGTTGGGGGTGGCTTTATAGGGACATGCCTCAGTCAAAACCTCGTTTAGGTGTTCCCACCTCCATAAAAAACCAATGGAAAAGAGATAAAGAAGTGATAAAAACATAAGCACTACAAACAATACTATGCTACTCAACCAAATGATAGAGGAGAGGAGAGGGAAGCTTACCACCTCCACCAAGAGCACTCAAGGCTGCTTGGGGGAGAAATGAGAGGAACTCAAGCCTCTATTGCAATGGCGTGGTCCCAAACTTGCTCTATCGATGTGATGGAGTATGATATTGCTGCTATGGAATGCTTGGAATGCTAAAATGTGAGTGCAAAATGAGCTTGAAGTGATGTAGATTTCTTCCAATCTTCATCCAACCTCCTAATGCAAGTTCAAAGACTTGATTATGAAGGAATAAGGAAAGAAATGACCATATTCGAGTCAGGTGGCTGAAAGAGGCATTACAACTTTGCTACCAATGGGAAGGGTAACACCTTTGTTGGCTCAGCCACATGAATCTTCTAGGGATGTAAGTGCATCGCGCAAATGTTTGTGCGCTGCGCGAGTGTCCCCGATAGAAATGCCTCCACCGACACACAAAATGGGCACCAAGTGGATTGCCATCAGTAGGCTTAAGTGAATTAAGCCTCTGACTTAGGTTTTCTAAAATGTAATAAGGTAAAAGGGGGAATTGCACCTAGGGTGCAAATTCACTCTTATATAAAAGAAAAATAGAAAAAGAAGAAACAAATTGAAAAACATGAAAAACTCGAGAAGAAGAAGTTAAAGAAAGGAAGAAAGGAGAAAGCTCAAAAATATCCACCCATAATTTAGGTTGAGGAATCTGATACAGAAGAACCCGAGAAAGGAGAGGAAGGTTCTCGAGAAACTTCTATGCCAAACCTTGCTCAAGAAGAGGGCAACCTAGCTGCTCAAGAATCTTCCATTGAAAAGGAAGTTTCGTAACCTTTATCTCCAGTGTTTGAAGAGAATATTGTTTTCTCAAATGGTTTAAAGGAAACTTGTGTTTGAAGCAACATTTTTGTAGAACATGTGGACCTTCCCATTCTATGACATTGGTCACAATGCCTAACATAGTGAGTTGTATCCTTAGTCATTGTTGGCCAAAAATAGCCTACTTCAAGAATCTTATGTATTTTTCTCCTTGAGGAATAATGTGTTGCATTTGGCTCATCATGGCATGCCTTCAAGATATCACAAACATCTATTTTTGAAACACATCTTCTCATGACATGATCTGGGCACATCTTAAACAATAAACCATTAATCCATTCAAACCTAGAACTTTCTCTAATTAGTCTCTTTTGTTGTTTAGATGAAAAATAAAGACATTTTCCTGTTACTAAATAATTAGCAATATCATCAAACCAAGGTGATTGAATAGATATGGAAAATAGGTGTTCATCAGGAAATGCATCTTCCACTGGTTCATTATTCCTTGTAAAACCATACTAGACAAAAAGTCAGCCACTACATTATCTTTACTTAGTTTATCAACTATTGTTATATCAAATTCTTGTAATAACTATAACCATCGAATGTTGTGTCATCCCACCACAACTTTATTCATCAGGTATTGAATAACTGCATGATTTGTATGTACAAAATTTTTATAACCAATAAAATAATGTCTAAATTTATTAATGGCATAAACAACTACTAAGAATTCCTCTTTAGTAGTGGTGTAATTTTGTTCAACTAGGATAAGATTTTTACTTATATAATAAATGGCATGCATCGCTCTTGATTTGTCCTTTAGTCCAAGAACTGCTCCAATCACAAAATTAGATACATCTGCATTTATATGAAAAGATTCACCCCATATTGGCCCAACTATGATAGGTGAGGTTGTAAAGGCCTTTTTTATATCATCAAAGGATTGTTGACACATTGAAGTCCAAATAAAATTTGAATCTTTCTTTAATAAATTAAACGGAGGACTTGCAATCTTACTAAACCCTTCTATAAACCTCTTTATAATAGCCAACATGTCCTAAAAAGCTTCTCACTTTAGTTTGGCTTCAAGGAGATGGTATCTAGAGAATAAATTCAATTTTATTAGGGTCTATCTTGATTCCTTCTTTTGATACATGATGTCCTAGCACAATTCCTTCAATCATCATTAATAAAATTTTCTCATGGTTCAATGATAACCTATGCTCTTTGCACCTATTCAAAAATTTATTCAGATTGTTCAAATATTCTTCATAAGTTTTACCATGGATTGTAAAATCATCCATATATACCTCTACACATGTTGCTATTAAATCTACAAAAATCACAAGAACAACACATTGAAAATTCGTAGGTGCATTACATAGTCCAAAAGGTAAGACTCTATGAGCATAGGTACCCCATGGGAAAGTAAATGTCGTTTTATCTTTGATCTTCTAGAGTTACTTGAATTTGGTTATACCCACTAAAACCATCAAGAAGAGAAAAGTAACTACTATTTGATAAGTTATCCAATACTTGACCTATAAAAGGCAGTGGAAAATAGTCTCTCTTAGTAGCTTTGTTCAACTCTCTATAATCCACACATACTCTCCATTTACCATTTTTCTTAGGCACTATGAGAAATGGATAAACCCATTGACTATTTGAAATAGGATAAATGAATCCCACTTGGAGAAATTTCTCTATTTCCAGCTTCACAAAATCTCTTAATGCATGATTAATCCTTCTTTGAGCTTGTCTTATAGGTTTAATGATAGGGTAGGGTTGGATGAGACACTCACTGTCCCATGCTCTGGGTCTCACCTTGGAAAACCCTTTGGTGTCACTCTCCACCTTCTCAACTTATAGGCCCTAATGCTTGTTAGGCACCCCTGGTTCTCCTAGCCAACCCTACTATCATCTTTATTTCCCTAACCAAGCCAATCTTGGTGCTCTCTCTGCCAATCTCTCCTTAGCCCTTAATCTTCCTAAGGACTAGCTAAGCCTCCAAACTTCACTAATTTTATGCAGGGGTGTGGAGGTGTTTTAAAACATTGTAATCATTCAACTTTTGGTTTTGGTTTAACCTTCTTGCTCCAATTCCTGGTCACTTTCATCAAAACCCTCTTTTGGGGTTAAAAGGGCTACTAGCCAAGAGCCCCTTTTAGGCCTCCAACTCGGAGTAATCTGGTCTTTGTTCTAAAATCTTACAAGAACACCCCATTATTTCTCTAAGATCCCTGGTTCATTTTCCTAACTCTCCAAGACTTTTGGGGTTTTTGGCCTTTACTAGCTGTACAAAGCTAATTCTTGAAAATGGCCTAAAACTAGGGCTTACAAGCCTTTCAATGGCTGCTTCCAGACTATCAGAGTTTTCTCACACCAAATGGGTTGGTGGAGCCTTCTCCTAACCACTAGACCTTTCCAAGACCCTCAGTTAAATTCTCAAAAAGGAAAATTTTCAAAACCTTAACACCCCTGCAATTTAGGTGCCTTGCACTCCTTGTCTTCCCTAGCCGGACTCTGCCTGGCTCGCCTAGGGCAAGACATTACTAGCTGATCCTACACACACACAAGCCCTAGAATCTACCATATGTACAAGCATGGTGTCTAGGAATTGTTCCTAAAGGGCCATATAGTTTGTATGGTGGGAAAGTGCTCTAGCACCCCATTTCCTAAAACCTGTCTGGTTCAGACTAGCAACAGGGTAAAATGAAACTATTTACAACAAGTGCTTACAAATTGAACAAAGAAGCTATTTAATGTTATACAATGCTTGTCAACTACCAACACTACATTCCACAATGAAAAATAGTATCAAGTTTAATCCATTAAAGCACTATTTAGTTGCAAAAATCATAAATTGCCTCACAGAACGCTGTTTCTTTCAATGTCACAAAATGTCACTACAATATCAGTGCCTCCAACCCTACTCCATGGTCGAAGGATATCTTAAATAGGCTCTAAAAATAGTTAAGCTCTTTTTGTCGAACCTATAGATGACCTAATGATGAGAATTATAAAATCCACTATGTTTTTCAATCTTTTACAACTTTTGACAACTCAACAAGATGAGCTTCTAAACTTATTTATCTCTTGAAAAATTCTTTCCTAAAGAACAAAACACCTCTAAGCTCACCACACAATGGTCAACATGACCATTATGAAAACAAAACAAAATTGTCCTTCTAGATTTCTTATTCGCCTAATGAACTGCCTGTTGTTCCTTGTTGTTCCTTAGGTGCAGGACCTTAGGTGCTCCTGCACCATTCTCTCCTTCTCAGGCCAAACACTAAGGAATGGAGGAGAGATCAATGAAAGGTCAATACCAAGCTTCTTGAACTGATCCTCTTGTACCCATGTGGCTTCTGATTCATGCTTGTTCTTCCACTTCATAAGGTGCTCCATGTACACCTTGTTTCTTGTAGCCTTCTTCACTCTTGACTCCAAGATCTTCTCTGCCTGAGGCTTGTCTTGATTGGGTAAGGACACATTGTTGATGTCCTTGAAGATATCCTAATTGTTCTGATCCACATCATTGAATGTCCCCTTATATTTGATGAAATCAACTACATTGAACACTAGAGAGATCCCTAGATGGGTAGGTAACTCCACCTTGTATGCATTCTTCCCATACTTGGCCAATATCCTGCATGGACCCACTCTCTTCATCTGTAACTTGGTTGACATTCCCTTTTGCAACCTTGATTTGTTAAGGTGGACCATGAAATAGTCCCTACTTGAAATTGCACATCTTTCCTTGACATATCTGCCTTCTCTTTCAATTTTTGTGTAGCCTCGGTGACTATCTTCTTCACCTGCTCCTGAATCTCTTTCATGGTCTAACTGAAGTCTTCTGCATGTCCACTTCTTTGTTCCATAGCTCTAAGATCTTTGAGCTCACATATGCCTCTTGGGTGCATCCCATACACAAATTCAAAAGGACTCTTCTGTGTGGTCCGGTTCACACTATCATTGTATGCATACTCAGCTTGTGAGATAACCATATCCCATGTCTTTCCATATTCTTTAGTTAAGCACCTTAAAAGGTTACCTAGCACCCTATTAACCACCTCTGTTTGACCATCGGTTTGAGGATGGTAAGCTGATCCAAAAGACAGGTTGGTACCTAATCTTCCCTATAGAGTCTTCCAAATGTGACTCATGAACTTCACATCCCTATCTAAAACAATGCTCAAAGGCAATCCATGGATCCTTACAACTTCCTTGAAGAAAAGATGAGCTATGTAACTTGCATCACGAGTAGTTTTGCAGGGAATAAAATGACTCATCTTACTAAATCTGTCTACCACTACATAGACACTGTCAAAACTAGTCTTGGTCTTAGGAAGGCCTACCACAAAATCCATGCTTACACACTCCCATGGTCTGTTAGGAATGGGTAGGGGTTGATATAGACCAGCATTGCTAGCTCCTCCCTTAGCTTTCATACACACAACACATTGTTCCACATACTTTCTAACATCTCTTTCCAACTTAGGCCGTAATAGAATCTTTGCACTAGTTCTAAAGTCTTATTTATGCCAAAATGTCCACTAAGACTTCCATTATGCTTTTCCTGAATCAAATTTTCCCTCATTGACCCTCTTGGAACACATAACTGATTTCCCTTAAACAATAACCCACTTTGCAATGTATACTCTAGTATTGACTATGTAAATGGTTCTCAAAGTTAGAACATACCTTATAGACCTCTGAAAAGTCTTCATCTTCTCCATAGAGATCCTTGAAACTCTCTAATCCTTGAAACTCTCTATGCCAATGCTCTTGATCTGTATCTCTTGCACTGTCAACAATCTCTTGCTCAATGCATCTGCTACTTTGTTTAGCTGTCCCTTCTTGTGCTTGATGGTGAAGGTAAAAGCTTGGATGTATTCCATCCATTTCAAATGTCTATTACTCAAATTCTCTTGAGTGTTGATAAAACTAAGTGCCTGATTGTCAGTAAAGACTACAAACTCCTTGGGTAGAAGACAATGCCTCCATTTTCTAAGTGACTAAACCAAAGCATAAAGTTCTAAGTCATAGGTTGAATACTTCTTCTTAGCTTCATTGAGCTTCTCACTAAAGAAGGCTATAGGCCTACCCTCTTGACTTAGCACTCCTCCTACTGCCACTCCACTAGCATCACATTCAACAGTGAAAAATTTGTCAAAGCTAGGTAATAAGAGAATTGGTTGAGTTGCCACCTCTTGCTTCAGTTTCTCAAACCCTTTCTTAGCTTCTTGAGTCCACACAAACTTAGTTTTTAAACCACCCTTGATTGTATCTAGGAGTGGTGCACATATGCCACTAAAGTTCCTTATGAATTTCCTATAAAATTGAGCCAACCCATGAAAACTTCTTACCTCTGTCCCTATGGTTGGTGTAGGCCAGTTTAGGATAGCTTCCACCTTGCTTGGATCCATCTTCAATGATCCTTTTGACACTACAAAACCCAAATAGACAAGCTCTTGCTTAAAGTACTCACACTTCTCTAGGTTGATTGCCAACTTCTCCTCTTGCAACCTTCTAAGAACCTGCTCCACATGTTTCAAATGCTCTTCTGCTGTCTTGCTATATATGAGGATGTCATCAAGATACACTACCACAAATATCCCTATAAAATCCTTGAGCACTTCATTCATGAGCCTCATGAATGTGCTAGGGGTGTTAGAGAGGCCAAATGGCATAACTCTCCATTCATATAACCCATCATTTTTCTTAAATGATGTCTTCCACTCATCACCATCCTTAATTCTGATCTAATGGTATCCACTCTTGAGATCCAACTTGGTGAAGTACTGAGCTCCTCCAAGACAATCCATTAAATATTCAATCCTAGGGATAGGGAATCTATATCTAATTGTGATTCTATTTATTTCTCTAGAATCAGTGCATAACCTCCACTTACCTCCTTTCTTGGTTGCTAAAACCACTGGTACTGCACATGGGCTAATGCTCTTTTGAATCAATCCCTGATCCAACAACTCTTGCACCTATCTAGCTACCTCTAGATTCTGATCTGGTGTAAGTTTGTATGCTACTTTGTTAGGTAATGAAGCTCCAGGTATGAAGTCAATTTGATGACTTATGGCTCTCTTTGGTGGTAGAGTTGCAGGTGTACCATCACTAACTATGCTCTTGTACTTTTCAAGTAACTTTTGAATTGCTTCCAGTAAGACTGTCTTTTCAGTGTTGTCTTCTTCTTTAGGTTGTAACACAACCACATATCCTTCACCCCCTTGATGAAGGTTGTTAAGGAACTTCTTCCCACTACTCAACATGATGTTTGGTGTCTTTGACTGTCGCTCTTCTTCTTCTGATAGTGACTGCAACTTAAAAGTCTTCCCATCCTTCTTGAATGAGATGGTGTTCTCTTTCCCATCGTATATGACACTTCTGTCATACTTCCATGGTCTTCCCAATAGTAGATGGCATGTATCCATGGGTAACACATCACAAACTAACTTATCCGTGTACCCTCCAATGGAAAACTCCACCGTTACTTGCTCAATTACTAAAACACTTTGTCCCTTGTTTAGCCATGTGACCTTGTAAGGGTTAGTATTGGGTACCTTCTCCAATTTTAGTTTCATTACTGCCTCCTCTGAGATGATATTGTCTGTTGAACCTGAATCTACTATGACCTTGCACACTTTTCCAAGTATCTTGCATCTTACTCTAAATAGAGCTCTCCTTTGTTTTGGTTCTTCTTTGACCGGTTGTTTGATAAAAACTCTGTTGAACATCAAATTCTCTCCTACCTCAAATTCAATATGACTGACCTCATATGCCTTAGTACTTATGGTGTGCTCTTGTGCATAAGCCACTCTCTTCTCATTGCTTCATGAAGATGCTTTCTCTGGGCACCTATAAGCATGATGTCTTACTTGTCCACAATGGTAGTATTTCATGTTTGCAAAGTATGAATTGCTCCTACCTGCTCCTCTCCCTCTTTTTGAACCTCCTTGAGGTCCTCTACCCCTGTTGTATCCTCCTCTAGAAGATGTTTCACCTCCATGCTCTGTTAATTTAGACTCTCCTTGGTTTCTTTGGTCATTGCCTCTACCTTGGTAGCCACCTTGCTGTCCTCTTTGATCTCTTTGATCTCTGCCTTTGCCTCTACCCTTAGAAGCCTGGTCTTGCTTCCTCTTATTCCTTTCCTCAATCTTGATAGCCAATTGGTAACATTGATGTACTGTCTTAGGACTTAAAAGAGCCATCTCCTCTTGAATGTTCCATTTCAAACCATTAAGGTACCTAGACACCTTGAGACTTTCATCTTCTGAAACATTAGACTTCATAAAAAGTTTTTGGAACTCCTCTGTGTAGGTATTCACATCTTGGTCTTTCTGCCTTAAGCTTTGCCTCTTCTTGTGTAACTAAATATCATAGTCATCTGGCATGTATGCTTCTCTTATCTTGGCAACCATTCCCTTCCAAGTAGAGATAGGTTGCTTACCTTCTTTTTCCATCTCTATCTGAATGAACTTCCACCATGTCAAGGAAAAACCTCTTAGTCTTGACTTGGCCACCTTTACCTTCCGTGCCTCAGTGACTCCATCACATTCAAAATGGTTTTCCATACCCTCTATCCAATCAACAACTAAATCAGCTTCCATTTTTCCACTAAAAAGTGGTATTCCTTCAAGTCCTTTCCCACTCAACGCCTTCAATGCTTTCAAGAAAGGCTCTTCCTCCAAAATAGGGTCAGGTTCAGGGATCTTGTCTTCCTCTGCAACCTCTTCTTCCTTTGGTATTTTTCCTTCCAACTTCACATTGTTCAATGCTTTCTCAAGTTGCTCTATTCTTTCTTTTAACAACTTATTGTCCTCGTCTTGCTCTTCAACCATCTTGGCCAATTCTGCATTTGTCACCTTGATGGTAGAACCACTAGATTCAAGGTCTGACATACAAGATTCTTCCCAAATCTTTTACTTTCTCTGATACCAATCTAATAGGGTAGGGTTGGATGAGACACTCATTGTCCCATGCTCTGGGTCTCACCTTGGCAAACCCTTTGGTGTCACTCTCCACCTTCTCAACCTATAGGACCTAATGCTTGTTAGGCACCCTTGGTTCGCTTGGCCAACCCTACTATCATCTTCATTTCCCTAACCAAGCCAATATTGGTGCTCTCTTTTCCAATCTCTCCTTAGCCCTTAATCTTCCTAAGGACTAGCTAAACCTCCAACCTTCACTAATTTTATGCAGGGATGTGGAGGTGTTTTAAAACATTGTAATCATTCAACTTTTGGTTTTGGTTTAACCTTCTTGCTCCAATTCCTGGTCGCTTTTAGCAAAACCCTCTTTTGGGGTTAAAAGGGCTACTAGCCAAGAGCCCCTTTTAGGCTTCCAACTCCGAGTAATCTGGTCTTTGTTATAAAATATTACAAGAAAACCCCATTCTTTCTCTGAGATTCTTGGTTCATTTTCCTAACTCTCCAAGACTTTTGGGGTTTTGGGCCTTTACCAGCCGTACAAAGCCAATTCTTGAAAATGGCCTAAAACTAGGGTTTACAAGCCTTTCACTGGCTACTTCCAGACTGTCAGAGTTTTCTCACACCAAATGGGTTGGTGGAGCCTCCTCTTGACCACCAGACCTTCCCAAGACCCTCAACTAAATTCTCAAAAAGGAAAATTTTCAAAACCTTAACATCCCTGCAATTTAGGTGCCTTGCACTCCTTGTCTTCCCTAGCCAAACTCTGCCTAGCTCGCCTAGGGCAAGACATTGCTAGCTGCTCCTGCACACACACAAGCCCTAGAATCTACCATATGTACAAGCATAGTGTCTAGGAATTGTTCCCAAAGGGCCATACAATTTGTATGGTGGGAAAGTGCTCTAACACCCCATTTCCTAAAACCTGTCTGGTTCAGACTAGCAACAGGGTAAAATGAAACTATTTACAAAAAGTGCTTACAAATTGAACAAAGAAGCTATTTAATGTTATACAATGCTTGTCAACTACTAACACTACATTCCACAACCAAAAACAGTAGCAGGTTTAATCCATTAAAGCACTATTTAGTTGCAAAAATCATAAATTGCCTCACAGAATGCTGTTTCTTTCAATGCCAAAAAAAGTCACTACAATATCAGTGCCTCCAACCCTACTCCATGGTCGAAGCATATCTTAAATAGGTTCTAAAAATAGTTAAGCTCTTTTTTTCGAACCTATAGATGACCTGATGATGAATATTATAAAATCCATTGTGTTTTTCAACCTTTTACAACTTTTGACAACTCAACAAGATGAGCTTCTAAACTTATTTATCTCTTGACAACTTCTTTCCTAAAGAACAAAACACCTCTAAGCTCACCACACAATGGTCAACATGACCATTATGAAAAAAAAACAAAATTATCCTTCTAGATTTCTTATTTACCTAATGAACTGCCTGTTGTTCCTTGTTGTTCCTTAGGTGCAAGACCTTAGGTGCTCCTGCACCATTTAACATCTTCAATGTAAACGTGGTGTGTACAAATATCAAGATAGATCCCTCTCATGTCCTTATAGTCCCGAGAAAATGCTTTGTTATTCTTTTCCAAAATATCTTTTAGATCATCTTCTTGCTTAGTTGATAAGGACCCATTAATGAGTAAGGGCCTATTTGCTTGCACTAATATTTTCTTAGTTTTGTTTTGAAGAGTAGAAGGGTCTCCAATCAAAGTATTTAAAGGATAGGGATGTGGAAAAATTTGATGAAGTGATTGGTTATGGTTTGAATTAGAATTCATGATATCAGTTAAAGGGTAGGGATCTTGAATTAAAATCATCAATCCAACTCTAGTTTTTAGATGATAAAGAGGGTTTTGCTAGTGGGTAAATGTATAATTATTTACGTCTGGTTCCATTAGAAATGGTCATGCTTCTAGACCTACAATCAATAAGGGTAGTGGTTGTTTCCAACCAAGGTCTTCCCAAAATGATTGGATAGCCTGTCTTTCTTTGCTTACTTTTTAGGACAAGGAAATCAACAGGATATTCCCATGTGTCGATGGTAAAAATAATATCCTCAAGGATCCCTTCAAGTTTTGCAATTGATTGATCTGCTAGTTGTAAGACTGTGGTTGTTGGTTGAACATTTGTGATTCCCAATTTGTCAATTGTTTCAATTGTAATAACATTAATAGTGGCTTGTAAGTAAATAAGGACATTTGGAAGTTCAATTCCAATAATGTTAAGGGTAATCACTGGACTTCCTGGGTCACCATACTTCTGAGGAATCAACTTTCCTGAAAAAACATCAAATAGTTTTCCTCCAATTTGAATTGTGGGGGGTAACTTCTTTTTCCTTCTAGGTGTTTTGACACGCAAAGACTTAAATGCCTGGTTAATTTATGGGATATCACAGATAGCTCTCAAGAGTGGAATTTCAATGTTAATCTTCTTAAGTTATCTGATAATTTGGGAATCTATCAAATCATCCTGTTTCTCCTGAACTCGCTTCCCAATCACTGATTCTTCTTGAAGTTGTGCAGGAAATGGTGCTTATTTATCAAAAGAAATATCTTCATTCCTTTGTTATTCATCTTTACTCAAATCAGGTTTTGATGGTACTAATCGAGTTCTCAACTGAATATCATTCAAATCAATGTTGTTTAAACCAACTATATTAGGATCAACATTATAAGTTGGTTGTTGAGGTTTAATGTTTTTAGGATTAGGAACTAGTTGAGCTGGAATTTGAGGTTGGTTTATTGTTTCATAATTTGAAGGTTGTGTGGGACCAGGAAAAAGTGATTGATTTTTATTCCAAGGTCTTCTTGGTCCCTGATTTTTCCATTAAGGATCATTACCTTGGCTAGTCTACCATTGAGGTTGATTAGGCTACCACTGATATTGATTAGGTTGCCACTATGACTAGTTCCATTGGGGATTAGTCCATTCAGGTTATCCCTAAGGTGGTCCCTAGGATGTTTCCATAGAAGGAGGTGGAGTTAGAATTTTTTGGGAATTTCAATGAGATTGTGGATTCCATTGACCAAAAGGATTCCATTGATTCGAACCCCAATTGGAATTATTTCTAGGATTAGACTATCCTCCAAAGGTAGGGTTAAACTTCCTCTGTCCTATGTAGTTGAGTTCTTCTTCCATAGGTGGATATTGACAAGGTTTCTTCAAATGGCTTTTAATTTATGGGAGGAGACTACATTTACCAATAGGATGCTCCTTCTCACAAATATCACACAAATCTACCTAATTAAGAGGACATTCCCTCAATGGATGTTTGTATCTACATTTAGGACATTATATAGCCAATGGTTCTACTGTTCTTCTGTCAGGTTGAGAATTAAGGTGGAGAAGGATATAAATTTTTAAATTTTCTATTTCCTCCATGACCTTAGAAACATCAGTAGAGGAACCCCTGTTCTTCTTCCTAGAGATCGGTTTTGTTCTTGAATAGTTCCTACAAATCTCAACTATTTCTTCAAAAATGATCTTATTCATGTCTCCTTTTCCTATCAAGTTCAAGGCATCTCTTAAATCATCATCAATTCACTTGAGGAAAATGGACTTACTAATTTCTTCATCCAACCCATTTCCACATCTTTTCAAAACAAAGAGGTATCTATCCACTTAATCTTCTAAACTCTCTTCTTCTAACTTTTTCATTTTAAACAATTCCTCTTTCCTGTCCCTAACTTGACAGTAATCCTAGTATTTTTCCAAAAAAATTGTTTCCATTTTTTCCCAAGTGTTAATGGAACTAGCATTCAACCCTAGAACCAATGCAAGGTTTATTCCTTCAGAGTGGATGGAAATAGTTTTAACTTTTGATTATCAGATGTGTAGTGATAAGCTTGAAATAATACCTTGAATTCAAACAAAAATTGGTTAGGGTCCTCCAAAGTTTTCCCATGAAATGTAGGTAAAACAAAGGGTGAAATATTTTTCATAGGTGGTTCATTAGCCTACCTATTAATGGCAATAGGGAAAGAGAATTTTCTGTTGGGAACCTCTTCTTCCCTTTCATTCCTTTTTCCTTCTCCTTCATTCTCCATGTTTTCTATGTGATTGGAAACTATTCGAGTAGATGATGATGAACTCGTAGTGTGTGCTTGAGATCCTTCTAGAGAAGGTACTAAATCCCTTCTTATGAATCTTCCAAACTGGTCTCTTTTCCTGTTCATCAACTAACAAAGAGATTCTTACCAACACTTAAGGCTTGGATTTTCTTTTTAAGGATTGAGTCCTTCCTCCCCACCCTCTTTCACTTCACACTTGGGGGAAAGCTTTATCCATACATCTTATCCACATCCTCCACTATCCTTCAACATATATCCATCATCCTATCTAAATCCCATCGTCCCCTTTCCACTTTTGATATTGACAAGGTTGAGGATCTTCATAATCACCATGCATACTTCCTACCCATATCATTCATCACATATCCCTCATCCTATCCAAATCCACTTTCCTTCCCATATTTGATCTTGATAAAGAGCCTAGGGGTCAAATAAATATGCATCCATATCTTATCCACTTAACTTTGATCATCCTATCCATATCCTCCATCCCTCCATCTTATCCAATTCAACCCCTCTCTTCACCCTTGGTCTTTATAAAGCTAGGGGAAAAATATCCATTCATGATTTGGACAATTCCATCCTCACTCTTACTTTCATCCATGTCCTTTATGCACTATCCTTTCATATCATGCTACTATCCTTCCATCCATGATGACACTACTTCTAGTGTGGGGCATCTTGGTTATTTGCAACTAATCCTTGCAGCTCCATCCTCCTATCCACATAATCCATTTATCCTTCCATCCTTTTCCCAAGACTTGGTTCTCCTTTGTCATTGGAACCCACCCATTCCTCCATCTAATCTTATCTCATACAACCCATCTCTCCTTTCAATCCACCCATCCCAATTTAATCCCATCCAATGCAATCAACTATAATATATGCAATCTAATCTTGCAAGCTAGTCCATCATCCTAAAAGCAATTCATTATTTTGATCCAAATTAGCTGAAATCTATTGATCCACTTTAATCCAACTATCATCATTGGGATGTATCCTTCCCAATCCATGAGTTTTTATTATCATTAACAACTCAATCCTCAAGGCATGCATTATTCTTATCATCAACTTTTCTATCCTTATCATCATCATCACCAATCATCAATCAAACCATCAATTGGTTTTTAGCTTGACTTGGAGCTTAGTCCTTGCTTTCTTTTTGGTTTGTTATGCATTCTTGCTTTTTGCTTGTGTGTTTTATCATGGTATTTTTCACTCTATTGCCATAGGGGCATCATGGTCTTCCATATCATGGTGTTATAAGGCATATGTTTGCACTTGACCTTTTTTATCACATACTTGGCACATTGTCATCCTATTTCCTTATACCTTGGTGTATAATTTCAAGTACGATATTAAATATAGGTTGCTATTATCATTGCAACATGATGACCATCCATCCTCCCCCTCCATCCTCATCTTCATCATCCTTATCTTCTCTTATCCATCCTTTGGTAGTCCATATTTTCACCCTTTTGTCCTTCTAGACCTCTCATCCATTTTGAGAGCACACCCATGTTCTCCTAACCCACATGTCCTCTCGAGGGGGCATACCACTACCTCCTTGCCATCCTTCCTCATCCTTTCTAGTGACTGGGGCATCATGCCACTAGTCCTTATCCCTTGCCTACCCACTATGTTTTATTATTCTTTTAAATGATGTCACTTCTCTTAGTCCCAACATCATCTCAAAGAGGGGAAAAATGCAGACACCTAAAATAATATTTAATTAAATAAATACTTGTTATTTATTTAATTTAACCTATGTCCCTTATCCTAATAATTAATTAAATAAATATTCATTATTTATTTAATTAATTTCCCCATCATCTTTTATCCACCACCCTTAATTAAATAAATCTACATAATATAACCTTTTCCCACTTTCCTCTAAAATCCCCTAACCTTTCTTAAGTTAATTAATCCTTAATTAATTAACTTTATCCCCATCTTAATCATTATTATCCCATTCTCCAACTTTTAACTCCACCCAAGTTAATCCTTGTCTAATCCCCTAACCTTTCTTAAGTTAAATAATCCTTAATTAATTAAATTTATCTCCATCTTAATTATTATTATCCCATTCTCCAACTTTTAACTCCACCCAAGTTATTAACTCAACCCATCCTCATTAAATCTATTAATCCTTGACTAATTGATCTAATCCTCATCCCTAATCCTTATTACCATTATTTCCTAATTTTAAATTCCTACATCTCACCTACACCCACTAACCTCTTACACAAGCCACCCTATCTCTTACAAAAATTTAATGTCTCTCTTCCCAATGTGTCCTTACACATGTGTGAGCACACCTCCCCATTTCACCTCTTTCCATGTTTTGACACTTGTCATAAGGCTAACCATTCTTCATTCCTTGATCCAAACCCTATCCTTCTTTCAATCTCAACCCTCCATTAACCAATCAATCCTAGCCCTTGGTTCCTCTCACCAAATTTCTGTATAATGAGGCCTTGGATCTCATTTTTGACATCCACATTCTCCATAATCTTATGCTGTCCAAACATCCATCAAATCCATCCCTATCCTACCATCATGTTGCTAAAGTATTGAGCAACCACATCCACTATCAATCACTTGAGAAAATTTGAAAGACATGGATGCATCTTGTGAGCTCAATCCATGAAGAGGATGAGATAATGAAGGTATAACATATTTTTATTTATTTATGCATTTTTATCTATTTCCCTTCATACCATCTTTTACCTTCTTCACCTACATTTGTACACCTTCTATTAATTGATCACTTATGGCAAGAGGTAGTGTCATTCAAATGTTCCATTTCAAATAAATTCTCAACTATTGATCTTTGTAAATCTAACGGCTATAGGGTGATTATGGAGGTTTGAGTTCACAAGCCTATCACTTTGTGCATTTTATTCTAGAATTCAACTGCAACCATCCACTAAACGTTCATCGAACAATCAAGTAACTTATGATATAAACATGTATTTTAAAGTTGCTTTAAAATTTAAGTGTGCTAGGATATATGATCCTTGTGTTGCTATTTTTTGGTATTAAATTTATAAATAATTTCTCAAATTGATTGTGCGTGTTGGATTTTCCAAGAGTTGTAGGGAAACCTCTTACATCACAAGGTGATGTTATAAGATTTAGCAATCACAGTCAACTTCAACAATCAATCAATCATCTTGATCATATCATTTGGTCAACAAGGTTTATTTGATAATAAGTTTTCTATCTTTACCATTTGTCTACTTACCTTTGCTCTATTATAGGTGTAACTATGTAGAGTAAGCATCTTATTTTATGTATTATTTCCTATTACTTTACTCTATATTTTGGTGCACACATAAACTATAAGTATAAACATATAAGTCAAATATAAGATTCATGAACCAAATACTTCAAATATGAGGGTCTAATCCAAAATGTGCATTTTAGACTTCAAGGTTTGATATACAGTTTACAACAACATAAATTTTCAAAGCTAAGTCTAAGTTCATCATGAGCTCACCTAAAAATTCATATACCAAAAAGAAACATGTATCTTAGAATGTAGATTTTAAGAAGCATCTAACGCCGCACAAAGTCTCAATCTAAGGCTAAACTTTGATAATCATCAAATTTATACTTTGGAGTTCAAATTACATTTTCTAATTATAAAATGTTGGTGAAACTCTAGACTCTAATTCATTGCAATTTAGACTATGGACTCCAATTTCTAACTATCATCCTACAAAAAATTATAAATCTAAAACCAATAAGTTATTTTTTTGCCAATAGTAGGTCACGACTTTCTCAAATTTTTTGCTAAGAAAAAATAACACAAACCAAACATTCAAGCACCAATGGACTCTATATTACCCTAATAAGAACCTCCAAAAGGGACATGAACTCAAGTATGGAATGGAAATTACATTTATGAAACATATCGAGATGAGCATAATCAAGTGAGTCCATTTCAACACATATATTTACACATATCATAAAATGATAAACTAAAAGAATATAAACGATGTATTCAGCCAAAGTGGATGGTTTACCCTAGATTACAAGTTCGATTATGGATCTAAAACACACTAATCCTGTGTAATAAAAATACTTACTACACATTTATCAATAAATGGTACAATAAGACCTTCCATGCCACCAATAGTAATAAGCTCAACATGCTCTCCTAGGATATCTATGAATCTAGTTAGCCCCAAAAGTGAAATAATTCCACCCAACCATGTGGAACCCTCTAGCTCACCCCTCTAAGTGAAGAGATGTTTATTCAAGAAATTAGACACAGACATAATACAATGTGGATATGATGAGAAATAAATAGGATCTTATAACAATTATTGGGAAATTCAATCTCTATCCAAATATGACTTCAATGGATGAGATATAAGACTTGGACTACAACAACATGAAAATATGAATCTTATATGCAAATTTGAAAATTAAGTTGCCTTAATATGAAATTTCCATGATTAGATCCATCTTCTTTATGATGTCAAAATCAACCAACATAACATGCTTATAAACACTACATTATGTGAATTGATAACAAAAATACATAAAGAATAAAATCATCATAAGATAGTAGCAATGAGACACAAATAAAAAACACAAGAACATCAAATAACACAAGATTTACATGGAGAAATTTTCCCGAAAAGAACTCTACCAAGAAGAGAGGCCAAGTTTGCATTATCTTCAAATAAATGAGATTACAATGCATTCACTTTCATTCTCCTCTTTGCCTCCAACATGTCAACACCTATGCAATTGGGAACAGCCTCTTTATGTATCAACCTATCCTTTTTCCTGTAATGTAACTCTACATTCAATTGTTGCTCATAATTTCTACATCCAAGAAGTTGATTTTATAGACTTGTGAAAACATCTAATGCACCAAACATAACACCCAAAGATAACCCTTCATTCCAAACATCCCCAACCCTTGAAATGCAACCTTTGAATGCAAAAAGACACTAATTTTGACTCCAATACTTTCCCTCCAACTTGGGTGCTCAAAAGTGAAAGATAAGCATAAATTGATAACCATTATAAACATAAGTTGAACTAACTATCCATGATAAAAAAACACAAGTGAAAAAATTGATAACTATCATAAACATAAGTTGAACTAGATACCCATGATCAAATCATATATAATAGGTATAGTAAAACAATGATATTGAAACAAGAAAATAGTTTCGTATATATACATGATTCCAAAATCTATTATATTATTGATTATAAAAGTATTTTAAAAAGATAATAATAAACTACAGAGTATTAAAAGAAAAATCTTAAAACTGGTTTATTTTTAAATTGTGTATAAAAATAGTTATGTATGAATTTTTTTTTGTATATTTTTTTCATTGCTTTATGTTTTAAATTTGCATGCAAATATTTCAATATCAAATAATGCCTAATTTCTTGGAAGAAAATATGTAGATTTGTTGAAGTGAAAAAATCTAGATTTATCTAAGTTTATTGCATTCCATTATTTAGTACTAATAGTTAATTATTTAATCCATACACACTCATGCACAAACACACACTCTCTAACATATTAGCATACATATAATTTTCTATCGACGTAATCCTTGAACCTCCTTTAGGTGTAGGTGCTAGTTTATTGTAATTGAATAAGATTTAAGGAGAGGTCATATTAGCCGCCCACCCTAACTTCATGCATCCTAAGCTCCTAAATGGTAATGTCTGATTTCAATTATTATTTTTTATTTTTTATATGCCACTTAAGAGCTTATACCTATTATTTTGACTTTTGGATAGTCACAACGTATGTGAAAAGACTATAATTATATACACCAAATCATACTAAATATGTGCATCTCTTCTGATCATTGCAATTGAATGAAATAATAAATATATGAGTGTCCTTGCACAATCTACATACTTTTCATAAAGCAAGTGGGTCCATCCCTCCAATTTCTTCCACATATTTTCTCGTATGAAACTACATGTTGTCAGCAATATTAATATGAATGAATGAATGAAATATTTTAATGATGTCCACGAAACTAAACAGTCTATGGGACTGAGACAAACATACTTAATTTGTCTTCATGCTCTTTTCCATGTCATATCTCCTGCTATTAATTTTGACTAGAAGGCTAGTCATCTAGTTAATCCTATCTTCCTCAAATAACTGGTGCATATTTTCAACTTTCAAACTATTTTTGTGCTAAGTACGGATATCTTCATAAGTTGTGCATTCCATGATGAAGTTTCATTCCATTTCCACCACCCCGTTATTACAAAATATGCAAGTTCTTTCTTCCCAAGTTTCCTTGGGTATCTTCCACCTACCAATCTCACACCTAAGATGTGATTTCGTCCTCAATTGTCCAACTAACAACCTCACTTTCCCTTTAATAGCTGCACCTAAATAATTTTTTTCACCATGATCCTTTGTCAGTTTAAACTCTTTGATGTAGTATGCTTTTTTTGCCCAATCTATTTTTTCCACATGACAGTTCTAAATTTTTCAATCACACAACTTTTTATTTCACTATTGATGCTAAGACACTCTTGCAAATTGATGTCCCACTTGTTCATCCACTTGTTGTTCTGCTTCATCCAAGTTTTCTTCCTATGCTCTAGCATCTCCTCCATAACTGTTTTGGGCCAACAATGGTTATCCATGTTTTAAACCTTCTTTAAGTAACTTATTAATTGGGTTATCGCCAATGCTTCCAATGAAAAAGTCCTTGCTTTAGCTAAAAGAATTTCATATGGGACTGTGGTTTTAAATTTGAGATTGCTTGTATTAGATGTTTCTGGATTCTTTCTAGTTTTCTCCAACTGCACTTTGACATGCTATTGCCCCACACTTCACACCCATAAAGTACAACCGGTGTGACTAGCAAGCCAAAAAAGGTTTTCTTTGTTTTCCAATCCCAAAGTTTAGCTTTTCTACACCTATTTTGAAGTAGGTAAGAGGCTTTCCAACCTCCCTATATCCTTTTTGTTCTACAAGTCTCCCAACTGAGCTTATAGTGCAAGTCAATCCCAAGATACTTGTATTCTTTCACTATATCAAGCGGGTTGCTTTAAAAAAGAAAGGTATTCTACTTATCTTTTCTATTCAATCAAAAAATCATGATTTTGGTCTTGGTGATGTTCACTTGCATCCCAACCTCTTGACAAAAGTGTTCTAGAGCTTTCAGATGTTCTCTTAACCCATGAGTTGTTTTTGAAATTAGGATAAGATCATTAACATATAAAAGTCATTTCACCACATAACCTGCTAGTTAAATACCATCCCTATCTTCCTTGCTTAACCATGCTTCCAACTTATCAAAGTATAGCCCAAAAAGTGTGGGAGATAGAGGGCAGCCCTGGTTAACTCCAATGTCACTACCAAAACATTCTAACATACGTTCAATTGTTCTAATTTTAGCTCTAACCTTCTCATATAGCTTGAGAACGACTACTCTATACACCTTTGGGATGCCTAATTTCTCCATTCTATTCTATAGTTTGTCTCTTGATACTATGTTGAAAGCTTTCTTAAAGTCTACAAAATAACAATAAGCATCCTCCCCTTGGGTGTTCCAAATTTTTTCAATCAAGTGTCTAAGGGTGATGCAATGATCAATGATAGAGTGTCTCGACCTAAAGCCTACTCTCCCCTTTGCCCTTTTACCCTCATTTTCTACCTAGCTACTAATACTTTGTTCAATCATGCTTCTGAAGAGCTTGCCAAAGATAGGATTGACCATAATCGTGCGGTAGTTAGATAGAATATTAATATCACCAATTTTAAATAAAGGGACGACCACACTAATATTACACTCCATTGGAAATCCTTATCAATTGACATTATTAAAATTATTTTTATGTGAGGGGCAAGAGTCTTGATCCCCCATTTTAAAAATTCAACCTATAACCTATCTATGTCTTGTGCTTTGCCACTTGCTAAATTCTTTATTCCTTGTTTAATATCATCCATAGTGAATAGTTCCATTGATGTGTTGACAACAAGTGGATAGTCTTTCTCGTGAACCCACTCGTAAAGGAGCCTAGCATATTCTAGCCATTGGACATTTGTAATACTGTTTTCAATCTTCTTTCTCTTTTGTTGTAGTTCCCTCCAAAAACCTTTAGGATTATGTTTTCCAAGAGAGATTAGCTCCTTCTTTCATTTACATAATTTTCTTCTTTAGATTGTAGTATTTTTTCATATTTTTTCTTGTATACTTTGTCCATTCCTCTCTCTTTTAGCAATCTCTAGCTGCCTTACATTGTTCACCATACCACGGATTTTCCGAAAAAGTGTTTGCAATTCCAATCTTTGGTTGAGACCTTTTGCATGCATTTAAATCCTTGTAAGTTATTGAGATCAATGACTTGTTGTGAATGTAGACATCCAGATCCATTGTTGTTTTAACCTCCATTATTTTTTAAATCATGGAAATGTTGCTTAAGAACAACATTAAATATTTCTCTATTCTTCTGATTTATGAGGATTTTACCCTTGGGAAGGATTTTTTTTGCATGTGTTGAACCTATATATTGTGTTGGCTAATTGGAGAAATGTGTAACTTAACTAAAAGAGGTATGTGGTTAGATTTCATCTCAATAGGGTGGTCCTAAATATAAAACTCCAACAATCTAGAAACAAAACTCTAAGAGAAAATCATGTGGTCCACCACAATTTGACCATTATAAGTTTTTCATGTGATACCCTTGACCTTGGCCACTCTCTCATACCATTGCAAATAACCATGCCAAACAAATTACAAAGCCCTAGTAATTCTGCCCCAAATAGGGTCACATTGCCATTACCATCTTGGGATGTTCTTTCCCAATATTGACCTCCACCTTCCTCCAACCATAAAGGATTGTTCTCCCCTTTTTCTTCACTTCTCAACTGAAGGGATTGATTACTAGCTATCCGTACTTTAAAGTCACCCATTAATACCACGTCACCAAGTGTGCTGAAAATAGAGATATTTTTTTTAGTGAGGCATACGGGTCTTCGTTGTCTAAATTTCTCTTCTCATAGAACTTAATTTTTTTTGGCACGCAAAGTAACAAGTAGCCAATCTGAAAGTCACCTCATTTTTTATTATTTGCAGCCATATGTATTGTTTATACGTGTCTTCTTTTTCAAGTTCTACAATTCCCTTCCACTTCTCATCTATTAACACTGTAACTCCCCCATGACCTTTTCCTGTTTCATTCCCTTTGTTGCAAATTGGAACTTTCTTATAACCCTCAAAATATGAAACTTTGCAACTATCATGTTCATATATTTCAGTGAGAATGATAATATCTTTTCCTTTTGCTATGGCTCCAATCCAAGTCCTCTTCTCCATGGATATCCTCTACAATTCCAACTTACAACATGTAAGTATTCCAGTGGGGCCCCTATTCCCTATTTCTTGTTTGAAAAATGATCATTGATATGGGCTTTCCCATTCTTCAACTATGCCCACTTTCCTTCATTTCTTGTTGTTTTCACTTTTTCCCATTCTTTTCTTTGTTCTTCTTATTGCTCAAAGGCCAAATCTTCATCTAGGTAAATATGTGTGCCTTTAAGTAACCCTCCCTTTTTAGAATCCTATACTCATCTTGTAAGTTTCTCAAGGTGACTCTTACATGCCTATGCCTTCCTCCATCTATCTTTTTTCCAATTCTTTTTGCTTGTTGAATATATCCTGTCCACTTCAACTTGTCTTTAAGGAAGTCCCTTGTTAAAATGTGAGTTCTCTCATTCTCACCAAAGTCTCTCAAACCTTTAATAATAATGTTTGTAGCCTTGCTTTGTTTATCTTTTTCTTCCCTTAGTTGTCTTTTGACTTGTTTTTCAATGATTCTTTTCTACCCACTTGATGATCCACTTACCACTTGTGACCATAATTCGACCTCTTCTATCTGGTCTCTTAACTGATTCTTTTTTATCTTCAAGTTTGCTAATGCTGATTGGATCACCTTTAATTCCATTACATTTTCTCCTCCCTCCATTTTTGGCTTCTTGTTTTTAGTTGATCTAACTCTTGTTTTAGAGTGACCAATTCTTGTTGTCTCCTCTCCATGTTAACTTACAGATTTAAAATTCGTTCTTGTAGTATTTTATTAGCCCTTTCCAACCTACAATTGGCCTCTGTAACTATTTTAATCCTACTGTCTTCATACATCCCCTTTGTTTCTAGAACATCATTTATTTTTTATTCTTATGAGCTCTTCTACATATAACTTTGATGACGATAATAGTGGGAGGACGTAGGGCTGTAAAGTTCCTGGGATAGTTTTTCGATGACCTTGTTTGCAATGGGCTCTTCTATTTTGTCCATGATCCCTTCCATCTTTCCCATGTTTGACTCGAGGTTCTTTATGTCTCCTATTAGCTTCCCCTTTCCTTTATACTCAACTTGATTAGTTTGTTCTTCTTTCTAGAATATCTCTCTAGATATACTTGCATTATTGTTATAAACCTTTGGTAAAATCAAAGTGAATTTTTTCTTTTGATTTTATTTCAGTTTTTTTTTTCCTATGCCTTAAAACCCCATTATATTGTTTTGCGTTTACAAAGATCATCATTTCTTCTATGTTTACAAGATTCAATATGTTCGACAAAGGTGATCTTGTTAACAAGAGCCCCAAAATCTTGCTAAACCCTCATCTTGGACACTAAGACAAGAAGTGGTCGACCCTTTTGACCATTGGAGAGTGTGATATCTTAAAGATCTTAAACCTTCTTGACCTAGAAGATTTAAGAGATCATTCAGTTGCATATGAGATTTATTTGCCATTCTTGTTATTGTTCAATATGCACTCTAATGCTCCCAACTACTTTGAAAATAAGTTTGTATTTGAAATTTGTGACCCTCCCGTAGTGACACTTGACAAGGCATCAGGGAGACGAGTTGGAACGCAACCTAGTGCTCATACCTTCTTGTGGTCTTCTTTCTGTCTTATTTCGCTAGCTTGTGGGGTCCCTGACTCTGCTTTGTCTTTTTTGTGTCCACTTTTCCGGACTAGCCCGTCACTGGTAAACGCTGCCCTCAATGTTGCAATCGCTGCCCCCAATGTTGCCTGATAAATGCTGCTCTCAATCTTGCCTGGTAAACGCTGCCCTTGAACACTTTCTTAATTCTACTTTGCGTTATGATGCAGCTATGATGCAGATCAGAGCAATGGGAAAAAGTAGAGAACCTTTTTTTTCTTCCAGCAAAGCCTTCTGCTTTTATGTAGTAATCTTCAAATAACCCGTATAAGTAGATGAAGTATTCCCTCAAACTGTGAGTTTGGGTAAGAAGGTTTACAGTAGAAACTTCGCTGGTAAATGTTGGGGTATGGTAGAAGTATACACGACTTTGAGACTTAGTAATGTTCAGATTTTGGTTTAGCTATTTATTCTACTTATTCATTACAATGATTGCTATAGATTATGCGCACTAAGGCCCCTGAGTCATAACAGCGTCAAGTTCTTATGTCTTCTGGTAAGTTCTTGCCTTCAAACTAGATTATGAAAAATATACAAGTCTGATTTCTTTTCTGAAAATGCCTCTCAGTGCTGTTATCAATTTATTAGTCTATTGCGGCCCTAATTGTAACTTTTATTCATAGTCAACATGTAGCTTTAGGGTAATTTATTTCCAGTGAATCTATTGTTAAATCTTTTTCGAAATAATCTTAGAAACGAGAAGAAAAGAATAAACTTAGTAAAAAGATCAAAGCTAAACGCAGAGATCGAAAGCCTGAATTAAAGTAGAACATATAGAAAAGAGTGTAGATATAACTTATTGGACTGTTGCACATCAAAATTGTGGAAACAGTGTTTTGAACTGTTAGGTTATGAAAATTGACTATATGGAGACAAATGTGGAGGCAGCCTTTGGAATATTTGAAGTTCATAAAAAAATGACTGCAGGACACTTATTTTTTGTGTGATGAAGATAGGAATTAACCTTAGAGGCTACACCTATCGTCTTTGCTTTAATATTTAGAGGTTTCTAATAATATCTCGTTTCTGTTTCAAGCATGGTTATGTCAAAAAAAAAGTATTTAAAGGCTTTGTTACTAAATGGGTTCTTAGGATCAATTTTTTTTTCTTTCAGTCATGCTTATGTCAATAAAATGTATTATATTAAAAGGATTTTTAGACCAACGAGTGTTAAAAGGATTTTTAAGACCAATGAATTTTTAGTCTCACTAAGGTTTTGTGGCCATAGATAATAGTCAATGATTGTAAATTTTTCAGTGCATACTTTGTTAGATGAGGTTATCAATATGTTCGAATAAAAATATATTTTATAATTGATAATATTAGTTGACAGAATGGTATTATTGTTATAGTTTAAGAATATAATAATATAATTGTAAAAGGTACTTATGAATTTATTTAATATTTATTTGTAAATTAACTTGATAGTGATGTATTAAAATGTTTAAGGTTTTTTTAATTAAATATAATTGCGAGATTTTTATAATTTTTTAAATGTTTATTTTGATTCATCTTAATGAAATAAAGGAATACATTAGTGTTTGAATATTGTGAAGTCTATTAGATCTTATGTAGAAAAATTTATAGTGCAAAATAAACAAAGAAAAACAATAAGCACAAATAGTACAAAATTTATGTGGAAAACTTGGTAAAATTATACCAGGAAAAAACCATAGGCAAAGATATCTCAATTACAATCTTCAAAATTTAAGAAAACATGACTTCGAAAGAGTATAAAAAATCTGAATTGTAGAGCCTTTGTCAAACAAAAATTCAAAAAATAGAAAGTGTGACTTATGCAACTACATGTCGAATATTTGTCAAAATTACCATAAATAGTGAGTCCCAAAAGAAAATGACTTTGTCGGAAACACATTCGACATAATGCCATTTAGTGTCTAGGGGGTCTACAATAGCCTCTGGACCCCCCTGTCATTTCAACCTTTGGTTGAATAAAAGGCCTTCAACCACGTCGGGCACATACTTGAAGCACTACTAGGTGGTCAATGTTGACTATTTGTCACTGCTAGAGTACCAATAAAATTGAATTTACATTCCAACATCTTATTTAGTAGTTATTCAAATTTTTGAAATCAAATGTATTTATAAATTTATGTATAATATTATAAATTCTAATTTTGATCCACCTTCATGAAATAGAGAAATAAGCCAATGCTTGAGTATAGTTAAGTCTATTAGATTTCATAAATTGATGTTCATTATTATATGAAGCTAGGAAACAAGAATAACTATAAGGAAGAGGCTAACAAGGAGATATAAAAGAGAAAGATAAAGAAATATTTATATGGAACATAAAAAAAGATAATAGAATTTTAAATAAACCACAAAGGAGAATCCAAAGCAAAAATGTAAATGTGAAGAAACAAAATGCTATCTCTTTCTTTGATATGTTATTCAAGACCTTTTTAAATCATCAAATAGACACATGATATTAGATGCTTATTTATTTTTAGTTCAATGAAGAGTTGATCTTGTTGTTGATTGACTTGAAATAATATTGCAAATGTTCAAATGTTAAAATTACATAAAGATAATTAATTTGGTATTAAAAACTAGGTCATTGTGTGTAATACAATCCTAGACTAGATCACATGGTCCAGCATGGTCCTAAACTAGGTTATGTCATGTGCATCAACCAAGTGGTGCAACCTTGTCATTTGGTGACATGACCTTAACAAATATATGTGGATTATCTTCTAAACTTGTTCATAAATATGGTTTTTTTAAGAGTATTAGGTGTTTCTTAAGATAGAGGAAAGGCCCTTGGCTTCTCTTGATAGAAATGAAGCCCCTAGAGATGAACAAGTTATAAAAAACATGCAAAGCATGCAATTTAAAATCTAAACTCTATGGTGTTGATGAGTCAA
Organism: Sequoia sempervirens; assembly: GCA_007258455.2. Taxonomy (NCBI): domain Eukaryota; kingdom Viridiplantae; phylum Streptophyta; class Pinopsida; order Cupressales; family Cupressaceae; genus Sequoia; species Sequoia sempervirens. Next base: position 165,848,941 of record VDFB02105785.1, on the reverse strand, counting down.
TGGACTAATGTAATGCAACAATAGTACATGTGAATGAAACTTATCATTTATGCTACCCTATGATTTCTAGTTAATTAAGTTTGGTATATTTTAATGCTATCCAAAGTTCTTAAATACAGGTTCATAGTGACACATTTTAGTGTTAGCTAATAGTATAAAAAATAAGTTTGAAAGAGTGTGTTTCTTATGCTAATTAAAAATTTTGAATGCAATGGATTAAGCCACACTTGTAATAACCACCCTAGATTTTTCTTGATTTTCAACAACTTGTTAGCATCAAACATGAAGCAATCATAATCAAATTAATCAACTTCCTTCCACTTTCTAATCACCCAGATCCTAGTGTGGGAAAGGTGAGAGCATACGGTGGCAAGGTTTACATTATAATGTTTTTGAAAGGTAAACCACTTGTTCAGTGGGGTGAGCAGAAAGCTTCCACTTATGCAGTAGGTACAAATTGAAAGTAATTAGCTCTTCCGCTTTTCAGCAGTGAGGGAAAAGCCAAGAACCACTTATTTAGTGAGTTCAATACAATGTAACCACTTATGCTATGGGATAATAAGATCACACAACTTATTCAATGGGGTAAGAAATGTGACTGCTTATTCAGTGGGGTAAAAAGAAAACCAAGCAAGCAAGGTCACTGATCTGGTCCTACCAATCAATGTTACAATATTATCTCCTTAGTTTCCCAATACAAAATACACATCAGCTATTACAAAAAGTATATGAAATGAATTGAATGGAGACACCTTCAGAATATTGCTAGATAATGGATATCAGTTACCCAAATCAAAAGAATATCATTATACCTCAAAATAGCTATGGATGGACGCTGGAAAAAGGTTCTTTTACCTTGGAAAGGGCTGCTAAAGGTCTGCTGTAGTAGTATATCTCATCAACACTTCTAATGTGACTTCTAGTTCAAGGGAATTTGCATGAAAGTCTATTACAAACCTGTTGTTTGATGTTTTGGGTAATGAAAATCAGCAACAACTCTTCCCAGCTCTACACTAATGGCCTCAAATGGTGAAGGACCAATGAATTCAGGTCTAAAATGATAAGTATGGATTATTAATGGTCTGTTGTCATGAAATGCAATCTCCCACAGTCATGAAATCACTTCCACATGCTCAGTCCATTCAACATAAAACACCACCCAACATTGACCATCCATAAAAAAATTTCCTAGCACTTTGAATTAACCTTAAAGGAAATAAGATCAGGTTTTAAGGACTGATAACATTCTTCAGGAAACTCAACAACAAGTTGGGCACTGGAAAATAGGGGTAATATTCCTTTAAAAAATCATTAAACCTTTATTGAGGGTGTGTCTACTTTGAAGATGGCTGGATGAGTTTCTGTAGGGTTGGGCATCACCTTTGGGATCCATAAACAACTCCAAAACTCAATGAACCACTTCTAGGATGACATGTCAGGTTCACAAATCATGTCTGAAAGTGATTGATCCGCTAACACAATAATTTTGCTTCATACCCTCAAATTATTAACCATAATTGAGGCGCCCAGGTCTGAACTGAAGATACCAACAAGTTTTGATGATCTTTATGCCAAAGTCATGTTCCCAAGGGCCTCCCAAAAGGTACGACTTGTACTAGGGCAGAATAGGTAAGGCCAACATAGATGAAACAACAAATTTTATTGTTAAAACACTCCAAACCCTGAGAATTCATTACCAACTCACAAAAAATTAGCACATTCAAAATACTTCAAATATTCTCATTTTTAAAAAATTGGAAATCAAAAACTCCATGAAAAACTCATGTATTTTTTGAATGAAAACACCTAGCTAGCTAGGGTGGATCTTTCACCACTGAAACTAGAGTAGATTGATAAGGGTTTTCATCCTTGATCAACTTGTAGAAGAACTTAGGTTCTGTTGTGACCTTTTCACACATCACCCCATTGAAGATGGGGACCCCCTAATTTTTGCCCCATTTTGATCTTTTGGCTTTGGTTCTCCCACTGTCTCTCTCTTTGCTCCATTTGTCTTTCTGGGGATATGCCCATTTTTGAGCTTAAATTGAGATTTTGGCTAAGTTTGTGATTTTAGGGTTTTCTTTCTTCATGCCTGTTTGAAGTCAAATTGAATAAGAAAATTGAGGTCAGAGCTTGACACTACAATTAGGATGCTTCTAGCAGGTTCCCACTGAAATTTCACTAAATTCTGACCACTTACTATTTTTAGTAAGTACTTAATCTGGGACCTTTTCTACAACACTTTTGAATTTCTAACGACTACACTACAATCAAAGTACCTCAAGTTGCTTCCTTGCAAATTTTGAGCTGAATATGATAACTTGCTATTTTTAGCAGTCTGGGCTTCGAAGCCAATTTTAGGGTTTGCATGTTGGAATTTCCAATGCATGTTTGAAGATTCTTTATGGGTTTTCTGAGACCTTCGTGATGGTATAACATGAAAAATGAGATGATAACTTTTAGCAATCCGAGCCTCGGAGGCCATTTTTAAGGTTTGCATGCAAGATTTTTCAATGCATGTTAGGATATTCTTTATGGGTTTTTCAAGAGCTACACAACAAGGTAACATGCAGGTAGAGTTGATCATTTTTAGGGACATGCTATTTTTAGCCAATGCTCGTATGCAGACCAATTTGTTGGGTTCTTCTTAGTTTTTTGAGATCTCTCAGGTAGTGTAACATGCAAACTCATCTGACAGGCGGTTGGCCACTTTCTAGGCACTTACAATTTTTAGCAGGATCACTCTAGTAGCCACCCAACAATTCACTATCATGAGCATAGCAGCATGCAACAGAGATGGGTTCAAACGAAGGTCATTTGAGTGACATGCAAGACAAATTAGGGTTTCTAGCTTCGAGACTCAAAATGAGGGGTAAATCTCGAGAAGTCTGAAAACTGACTTATCCCATCATGATCAACATCCTTCAAGCAGTCAGTTGGTAAAATTTGAAGGCAATATGAGTAGTTACTATTTATAGTAAGTCACTTTTGGGGCAGGCTATAAATAGTAGGTTAGCGTAGGACACTAGTGAATAGGTTAGTTAACCCACGAGGACCCCATGGAGAAAATTTCACGTCAAACAGAGTTGCAGAATTTCTAAAATCAAATACTTACTATTTATAGTAAGTCACCTACAAGCTATTAATAGAAGGTCAATGTAAGGCACTAGTGTGAATAGGTCAAACAAGCCACAAGGATCCAGTGGCACGAATTTCAATTCAATCCAAGTTGCAAAAGTATGAGAATTAGGGAACTTACTAAAAATAGTAAACTGAAGCAGGCAAGGATGAGAAAATTTCTATGAGAAATTCCTCCTCCACCCCCCAAATGTTCCCAAGCTAGAAAGGATGTTTTAAAATGTTCTAAGGCATGGGAAGTTCCTCCATGAAACCTCAAATGCACCCAAACTGGTTGGGAAAAGGACAAAATTTCTTGAAATTTCCTCCTCACCATAGGAAATGCGCCCATCTTGGCCTAGAAAAGGACAAAATTTATTGAAATTTACTCCCCAACATAGGAAATGTGCCCATCTTGGCCTAGAAAAAGACAAAAAAATGGAGAAATTCCTCCTCACCCCTTCAAATGCACCCAAAGTTGCTAGAGGTGATGGCTTAAAAATTGTTAAGGCATAAAATTCCTCCTCACCCCTTCAAATGTGCCCAAAGTTGCTAGAGGTGATGGTTTAAAAATTGTTAAGGCATAAAATTCCTGCTCACCCCTTCAAATGCACCCAAAGTTGCTAGAGGTGATGGCTTAAAAATTTCTAAGGCATTAAATTCCACCTCACCTAGTCAAATGTGCCCAACAAGGAGGAGGCTAAGTAAAAAGTTTCTAAGTTATTAAAAGTTCCTCCTCCACCCCTAATATGTGCCTAGTCTAAAGGGAGGCTAAGGAAAAATATTCTAAGTGTTGAAGGTTCCTGTTGGACCCCCTAAATGCACCCACTTCACAAGACAAGATGAATAAATGTTTCTAAGTGATGAAAGTTCCTGTACACCTAGTCAAATGCACCCATGTTGGAGGTGAGGGTGGTGAAAATTTTCTAAGTATAAAAAAATGGCATCACCACCTAGAAAATGCGCCCAAGGAGACAAATAGGTAGAAATTTTTTCTAAGGCACTACAAGTGGAAGTATAACCCCCTAAATGCACCATCATCAAGAAGCAAGGAGAAAAAAACCTAAGGCATGGGAAAATTCCTTGATGACCCTCCAAATGTGCCCAACTTGAAATGATGATTTGAAAATTTTCCTAAGGCAAGGAAAAACGCCCAAGGGAGAAGAGGTGAATAAGCCTTTGGATACTTTATTTTTTTGTTTGGTGTAGTCATAAAAACCACATCAATAGGAATTTTCTCTAGAAGGAGGGCCTTGAAGAAGGAAAACAACCATAGCATATAGGTAGAAAGGATTTATAGCAAGTAGTTTTTATTGGAGAAGAGTATATCATGAATCAAGATGGTGTTACCACATAGAGAAATATTTCTAGTGTTGCAGCCGAATTTGGGATTCAACGATGATCAAGAAGACACTCTTAGGATTGAACAATCTCACATGGAGAACAAAGAGGTGCCACGTCGAGTATATGTGAATTGCTTCATGGTTGAGGAAGAAGAGGAGAAGGCCATTAAAATTCAAATTTCTATTGAAAGAGATTTTCTTAATCAAAGACAATCACTTGCTCTTGCTCCCGCACCTCGCTGATAAGCAGCCACATCCTAGATCATACTAGATCATATTAGATCATTCTCGCTAGACAAGTTGAAAATAATTTTGAGGTCCACGCCTAGTTTTTCCAAAGAGTTTGTGGAGTTAGAGCTACCTACTCAAGTAAGGAAGAAGAAAGGAGTCTGATTGAGTGAGGAAACACAATCAAGCAAAGAAGTTTGATCAAGTGAAGAAATTCCATCAAGTGAATAGTTTCAGTCAAGTGAAGGAGAAAAAAGTAGAGAAGAAATTTCAAATTTGTTCAAAACTCCACCTAGTGTTTCAAGGTTTTCTCTAGCAAGATTAGTTCAGGTCACTACACCAGTGATTATTCAGCAACAACAACCAATTACAGCTATTGTACCTCAACAACAACGAACCCAATTTATTGTATATCAACAGTGACAACTAGTTCAAGCAATGGCCTAACCAGTAAATCAACTGGCTCCAAATGGTGCTTCTTGGTTGGTTACCAACCCGTCTCCACTAGAGTTTGCTTACTACAATGACATGCCAAAGAATCCTAAAATTTATTGTACCAAGTTCCATGTCAATGATGTAAACCATACTACCAAAGACCACATGAAAATTTTTGAAGATCATCTACGAAATAGGTAGATTGCATATGTAGATGTGGATTGTAGATTATTTCCACATTCTTTGGGAGAGGAGGCTCATTTTTGGTTCATTCACCTACTAGTGGGGTCCATAAGATCATGGGAGCAAATGAAGGACGCCTTGATAGGAAAATTTTGGGTACCTATTACTCTTGTAGAGCTTTATCATCAATTTGTAGAAGTCAGAAGACAGGACAAGGAGCCTATCCACACTTTAAATAATAGGTTCCAAAAGGCTCTTACAAGATTGCGTGCTCCTTATGTTATTGCTGACGCCAGGGAGAATTACTATTCAACTTTGGATCCTTTGACGACAATGTTCGTCAAATCTCACCCCACCCTAGCCAACATGAATCAAGCTTATGCTAAAGCTATTGAAGTGAGTCAAGGTTTAGGGCTGAATATAACTAGACCCTCATTATATATCAGACTAGCTACAATAAATAACCAGATGAAAACACTTGGCTCTGCATGGAATCAACAAGTTCCAGCATTGAATCCAATTCCCCAACCGACATATCAAGTACAAGCACCATCTAATATATTAGTTCTCCATCCTGGGATGCCTTTGTCCTAGACTCAAGCAATGCAACGTATTTATCTGCATAACACAGTACCACCAGTGAAAACCCAAGAGGAGAAAGATGAGATGAAAGATCTAGTGGAGCAAATGAAAAGGCTGTCAACTGAGGTGACTTACCTTAGAAATTAGAATAATTAGATGCAATCCATGTTAAAAATTTATAAAGCACATCAAGGTGCCAATCAAGGATATCAAAATAATCCTCCAAACCACCAAGATACCCATCAAGGATATAATCATGAAAATAGTCATGGGTATAGAAACAACAATCAAGGATTTCAAAAGAGGTCCTAGAATACAGGGCCCAACAACGAAGGTGTTCAGTCATTGTTGGACAATCCACCACCTCCAGAGAACTATCCTATAGACAGAGTTTATCTGGCTAAAGCCACCATGTTAGGATGGTGTAGCTAAAACAACACCAATCAACACTTTGAGCTTCAATGCCATGAATTCCAAGTTGCGGCTGATATTTTCAAAGGAGAGGTGAAGAATATGGAAGCCATGGAAAGTCCTCCAGTTTTAGGGTATGAAATAGTCCCAGTATCTCGATATGATCAGGCATTAATTTTAGAAGATTTCACTTTTCTGCCTGAATTCCAGAGTTACACGCCCCCACTAGTTAATCACAAGTTTCTGCTAGCTTCAGAAAATGGTCCCGTGGGGGCGCCAGATTTTCAAGTTTCTTCACAGGCTCACACCATGTATGCATCACCAGATGAGCCTCTTAGTAGAGATGGTTAAATTTTTCCACCTCTCAACAATAGTGTCTTAGTAGAAGGGAGAAGAGAGGTGCAAGCCTTTTAAACAACTAGAGGAGGAGCGCCAAAAGTTTATAAGAGGAACTATTACCAGAAGGAACTTTTGACTACATTGACACCTCCAAATAATTTCACAACTCCACCGCATCCGAATGCTAGAAATAATCCGAGTCTACCAAAAGACTCTCTAGAGTATAGACAACAAAATGCTATGCAAAGTAGGAATGGAAAAAAACCTACTGAGCAAGTTGTGTGAGAACTTGCTCACCAAGTTGAACGTGTGCAGAAGGAAAATATTGCTAGAGAGGATGTGAAAAGACTTAGCTCTTATGTGCTATAATAATTCAAGAGGATGAAGGTTAGTCTCCCCCTACATGAGTTGATGAAGATCTCAGAGGTCAGAGATACCATTCTGGGAAGTTTGTATGAAACGCTTGTTACAAGGAACACTTCTCAAGAAGTACCTAGTGCACTAAAAAATCCTCTTGTCAATGCATAGTATCATCTCGTATAGAACACCAATATGGTAGAAGATGCACCCCAGGTTTCCTTTAACGCTTGGATGGCTCAACCACAATCTTCAACTTTTGTAGGTGTGGTGCAAAATTCTTCAAATGATTCAGACAATCCAAAGACGAAAATTGAGAAGAAGGCTGAACCTGATGCTTCCGTAGAGCAGAATCAGAGTCCAAAGAATGTTGCCTAAGGTAATCAAGTTCAATTGAGTAACAAAGATGAAAAGAAGAATGTTTTAGTTGATGAAAGGAAGAAGACAATCGTGTTCTATCAGGGGAAGGATGAACCAACCCCATTCCTCATTTCAATTAGATTTTTTGGAAAATGGTTACATAATTGTCTAATCGATTTCGGTGCATCCAACAATGTCATGTCTGTAAAGGTATGTGAATGGTTGGGTTTGGTCCTACTTCAAACCAACAAGAAGGTAACCCAACTAGACAAGACTGAGGTTCTAGTTGTTGAAGAGCTAAATAACATTCACATGCAACTGGCAACGGATCCAAGAATTCAGAGTTGCATTGATATATTAGTGGTAGACATACCTAATGGTTATGACATGCTATTAAGTAGAGATTGGTCGAGAAAGTTGAATGGGTATATTGCTACAGAATTCTCCCACATGTGGTTACCATGGAGAGGGGTACGAAATGAGATAAAGTTTGAGAGCATGTTGAGGCTTAGACTGATGATTATAGAATATGGTGAAGATAACAAAATTCTGTTCGTGGAAACTGAGTTAGGCTCATACAAGCCCTTTAAGCAGGAAATTATTATGTTGGAAAGTTCAAATGAAGGAAATTTTTTAGAAGACTCATTAGCTTCCATTGAAGTTTTAATTGAAAGTGATATAGGTGAGAGTGAAAGTGAAGGAATGTTTGAGAACTTTAGAGATTTTGTATTGAAAAGTGTAAAGCAAGAAGTAGAATTAGGAAAGGATGCTTCCATCAAGAATTTTCTACTCCCTAATTGGTGTCAAATTCATGAGGCATTCCATTCAGTGGTCACATGTGCTATGTGTAAGATGGTCTTGGAGCAAGTTTCAAGGATGGTTCCACAAGCTTCTCTAGGAGAAGAAAGTCAAGAAGTTAATAAGGGAGAAGGTTCTACCATGAAAGAAGTAGCAAAAGATGAACAGGTCAAGCCAGTTGTTGACCAAAGAATTTTAGAAAGATGTAACCAAGAGGATGCACACATCTTACCTCCTAGTACTCAATTAGAAAATGAAGTATGGACCTTGAGATTCGATTGATCAAAATCCAAAAAGGGAAATGGAGTAGGATTTGAACTTATCAACCCAATATGGGAAGCATATTTAGGCACTTACAGACTCCAGTTCTCCTACACTAACAATGTCACAGAATATGAGCCACTGATTCATGGGTTGCTCCTCACAATCTAGAAAGGATCCAAAATTTGCATGCTTATTAGGATTTAGACAGTGTGATCCATCAAGTGAGGAAGTAGTATGCTTGTCATGAGAAGAGACTCAGTTGTTATCACAACAGAGTTTGGGACTTGATAGAGAGCTTTGACGCCTTCAATATCAAACAAGTCTACCATTCCAAGAACACAGTTTCCAACACTCTTGCATAGGCTGCTAGCTCATTGGAGCCTTTAACTATGGTGGGACTAAAAAAGTTCACAGTAGAATTAATCTCGACACCCTCAATTCCATATAACATAAAGAATTTTCAAGTGTTTGATGACGACAAACAAATCCTAGATTTTCTAACATGCTCCAGAGTGTTCGAAGCACAAATTATTGATGAAGAGGAAATCAAAGAAGTAGAGTTTGATGTTGAGGGAATCCTAAATTTGAAGACAAACATTATCCCCAAAGGGATGGTTGAGTTGGAAAGACTGTTTGACCCCAACAAGTTGACTAGAAATCAAAGTACTCAAGGAAATGAATGTGAAACTATCAACTTGGGGACTGAGGAGAAAGCAAAGAACATTTTTATTGGTAAGGTTTGTACCCTAGAAGAAAAGGAAGGTATCTTATGGGCAATGAAAGAGTTCCCAAATGTGATAGCCTAGGGTTATGAAGATTTGAAAGCATATGATACCTCCTTGATTACACACATGATCCCATTGAAGCTAGGAAGTAATCCATTTAGACAAAGGTAGAGGCCAGTAAATCTACTGCTAGAACCACTGATTTATCAGGAAGTAAAGAAGCTTCTTTCAACAAGAATCATCTTTCCAGTAAGGCACTCGACGTGGGTCACCAATCTAGTTCCAGTTAGAAAGAAGAACAGAAAAATAAGGTTGTGCGTTGATTTCCACAATTTGAACAAGGCTTCTAAAAAGGATAATTATCCCTTTCCCTCATTGGATGAAGTGCTAGAAATTGTAAATGGCTCTCAGATGATGTCCTTCTTAGATGGTTACTCCGGATACAATCAAGTGATGGTAGAAGAGGCAGATAGACTGAAGGCAGATTTCACCACCAAGTGGGGGACTTTTTCTTATCGAAGAATTCCTTTCGGCTTGATCAACGTAGGAGCCACATTTCAATGGGCTATGGTTATTGATTTTTGAGATTTAGTCGGAAGATGCATAATCATATATAGGGAGGATTTGACTGTGTTTTCAAAGATTAGGGAAAACCATGTTGAGGATTTGAGGAATATTTTTCAGAGATGTAGAAGATTTGGCATATCCCTCAATCCAAAGAAATGCATATTTGTTGTCACTAAAGGAAAGCTATTAGGCCATGTCATCTTGGGAAAGGGGATGTCAATTGATCTGGAGTGTATTGAGGCAATTTCAAAGATTGGTATGCCAGTTAGCTAGAACTTGAACTAAGATCATTTTTTGGAAAGATCAATTTTGTGAGAAAGTTTATAATTGGATTTGCTGAGATTGTCAGACCCTTGAATGAGATGCTAAAGAAAAATGAAAATATTGATTGGACTCCTCAAGCCCATAAAGTGTTTGATGAAATTAAGCAAGCAATAGTGGATGCACCAGTACTGGTCAGTCCTGATTATTCTAAGTTGTTCTATTTGTATTCCTTTGCTTTAGAACACACTTGTGCAATGGTGTTAACCCAGAGAATGGAAGAGAAGGATGAACATCCAATAAATTTTATGAGTGCACCTTTAAAGGAGGCAGAATTGAGGTATCCCAGTGTAGATAAATAGGCTTATGCTTTGGTGAAGGCTGTTAAGAAATTCAAACACTATATCTTGAGAAGGAAAGTCTATGCAATTGTTCTAGATGCCACGATGAAAACACTACTAATGTAGAATGAGTTAGGAGAGAAAAGAGGCCAGTGGGTCACCACTTTGCAAGAGTACGACACGGAGATACAACTTTTGAAGTTGGTCTGAGGGTAGGCTTTGGCACAAATGATTGCAATGACCGGACCAGGACTTGTGCAACAAACATGTGTTGGAAGAAGTGTCTCCAGGAGAATGGTATGGCGACACTATTTATTACTTGTTGAATCATAGATGTCCTTCCCATTTGAATCCAATGCAACAAAAATCCCTACGGGTGAAGAGTCAGAGATATATGCTCCAAGGGTCGGTACTTTATAAGAGAAACCATAAAGGGATTTATTTGAGATGTGTGGGTAAAGAAGAGGCCAAAAAATTGGAGCATATTCACGAGAAGTTCAAAGCAAGTCACGGGGGTGGTTTAGTCACAACTCACAAAATTCTGAGGGCTGGATATTATTGGCGTATGCTTTTTAAGGATACCTATGAACAAGTAAATTCCTGCCATGTTTGTCAAACAACTGCAGACAAAGGAAAGCATCCAGATATGCCCTTGCATCCGGTAACTTTATTGAAATGGTCAATTCACCTTCTTCAAGGCAACATAGATATATCTTAATAGCAACAGATTATTGTACCAGGTGGACAGAGGCTCAAGCCCTTAAGCAATGCACAACAAATGTGGTGATCAAGTTCATTGAAGAGAATATTGTTACCATATTTGGATTCCCCCATGCTCTAGTGTGTGACAATGGTCCAACATTTTCATCCTTGAAGTTTTCTAATTGGGCATTCAAGTATGGGATCCCTTTAAAATTATCTTCCAACTATTACCTATAGGGGAATGTACTTGCAGAGTCCACAAACAAGAATTTGCTAAATGTTATCAAGAAGTTACTCGACAAAAACCCCAAGGATTGGCATACATAGCTAAGGTTCGCTCTATGGGCTGACCGAACTAGAACAAAGAGCTCTCTGGGGACATCGCCTTATCATTTGGTCTACAAACATGTCTCATCTTCCTAGTACAATTGAGAATCCCAACTCTGCAGTTCATTCAGGAGTATCTCGAAGGAGAAGACCGAATTCAGTCAAGGCTAACCCAGTTGATGCACTTGGAGGAGAAAAGAGATGAAGCTTTGGAAAATCTAGAAAAACACCAAGGAGTTGTTAAAGGATGGTTTGACAAAAAAGCTAAGGTCAAGCCCTTCAAAATTTTTGACTTGGTCTTATGATGGGACAAGGCCCATGAGAGGAAAGGAGATCATGACAAGTTCGACAAATTGTGGTTGGGGCCATATCAAATTTTTGAAATCCTAGGAGATAATGCGTTCAAGCTGAAGAGATTGATAGGAGAGGACATCCCATTGCCAGTCAATGGGAAATTCCTCAAGCATTATTTCCAAGCTTAGGTTCCATCTTGGGACCTAATTTGTACATAGTTAGTTTAGGTTGCTTTTCTTTTTGTTTTTTGTTTTGATTTTGGTTTGTTGCCCTTTGGGTTTTTTGATTTGGCGTTCTTTCCTTGAGTTGTCCGCTCAAGTGGTTTTGGTCTGGAATGGGCAAAGGTTTTGGTGTTTCTCATTGCAAAAGGGGTGATGATGTTTTTCTTTCACCATTTGGTTTCTTTCCACTAGAATTTATGCATATTTTGAAAACCAAGGTCATTTTTCTTTTGCTATCATCTAGTTTTGGAATTAAGCTCGTCTCGAGAGGTTAACCTGCCATTGTGTCTTAACACATGAGTCCAAAGATCATAATTCCCTACCCACTTAACATCCACTTTGAGTCATTTTGGTTTCTTGGGAGAGGCTATGGCGAGTGAAAACCTTACGTCTTGCTTCAACGCCACTACAATTCTCAAACCCATTGGAGGCTTCATTGCCTACTAGTTAATTATGAAATTGATGGAAAATTAGTATGAAAAGATGAAATGTGCTGAAAAGAAATATCTGAAACAAAAAAGAAAAAATGAAAGAGTTGTTATACTTTGAATATTGGTTTTTGGAATATGCGGATAACTCCACCGAGGCTATGGATGCCCAGTTGGTAGTGGAGCAATGTTCATGAGAATTGTAGTGACAACCTCATCAGGGCTATGGATGCCTGACTGTCAATGAGGCAATGTCCAAGATACTTTTGAAATTAAGATATTTATATAACTTGCCATGGCTAATTTTGGAGGTTAGGATGGTTTACATATGTATTCAATATTCACACACTCAGAGGATATTGGATGAAGGTGTTTTGATCCAATATCAAATTCTTCTCCCTTTTTGAGTAAGTATCCTTTCTGTATGATGGTTTGAGGGAGATTCATTAAGGTTCAATTCTTAAAGTTTTTTTCAACACTTTCTCATGGAGTCACCAGATGTTGTGACCCTTTCACACATCACCCCATTGAAGATGGGGACCCCCTAATTTTTGCCCCATTCTAGTCTTTTGGCTTCGGTTATCCCGTTGTTTCTCTCTTTACTCTTTCTGTGTTTCTGGGGATATGCCTGTCTTTGAGCTTAAATTGAGATTTTGGCTAAGTCTGTGATTTTAGGGTTTTCTTTCTTCATGCCTGTTTGAAGCCAAATTGAATAAGAAAATTGAGGTTAGAGCATAACACTGCAATCAGGATGCTTCTAGCAGGTTCCCACTAAAATTTCATTGAATTCTGACCACTTACTATTTTTAGTAAGTACTTAATCCGGGACCTTTTTTGCAGCACTTTTGAATTTCTAATTGATACACTACAATCAGAGTACCTCAAGCTACATGCCTAAAAATTTTGAGCTGAATATGATAACTTGCAATTTTTAGCAGTCTAGGCTTTGAAGCCAATTTTAGGGTTTGCATGTTGGAGTTTCCAATGCATGTCTAAAGATTCTTTATGCATTTTTTGAGACCTTTGCAATGATATAACATGCAAATGAGAAGATAAATGTTAGCAATTCGGGCCTCAGAGGTCATTTTAAGGGTTTGCATGTAGGATTTTTGAATGCATGTCAGGATATTCTTTATGGGTATTTCAAGAACTACACAACAAGGTAACATGCAGGAAAAGTTGATCATTTTTAGGGATATGCTATTTTTAGCTAGTACTCGCATGCAGACCAATTTTTTGGGTTTTTATAGGTTTTTTGAGATCTCTTAGGAAGTGTAACATGCAAACTCAACCGACAGGTGGTTGCCCACTTTCCAGACACTTACTATTTTTAGCAGGATAACTCTAGCAACCACCCAACAATTCACTATCATGAGTAGAACAACATGCAACAAAGATGGGGTCAAACGAATGTCATTTGAGTGACATGCAAGACAAATTAGGGTTTCCAGCTTTGTGACTCATAATGAGGGGTACATCTTGAGAAGTCTGAAAACTAACTTATCTCATCAGATCAACATCCTTCAAGCAGTCAGTTGGTAAAATTTGAAGGAAATATGAGTAGTTACTATTTATAGTAAGTAACTTTTGGGGCAGGCTATAAATAGTAGGTTAGCGTAGGACATCAGTGAATAGGTCAGTTAACCCACGAGGACCCTATGGAGAAAATTTTACGTCAAACGGAGTTGCAGAAGTTCTAAAATCAAATACTTACTATTTATAGTAAGTCACCTACAAGCTATTAATAGTAGGTCAACATAAGGCACAGGTGTGAATAGGTCAAATAGGCCACAAGTATCTAGTGGCACGAATTCCAATTCAATCCCAGTTGCAGAAGTATGATAATCAGGGAACTTACTAAAAATAGTAAACTAAAGCAGGAAAGGATGAGAAAATTTCTAAGTATGAGAAATTCCTCCTCCAACCCCCAAATGCACCCAAGCTAGAAAGGATGTTTGAAAATGTTTGAAGGTGTGGGAAGTTCCTTCATGACCCCTCAAATGCACCCAAAATGGCTGGGAAAAGGACAAAATTTCTTGAAATTTCCTCCTCAGCATAGGAAATGCCCCAATCTTGGCCTAGAAAAGGAAAAAAATTGTTGAAATTTGCTCCCCAGCATAGGAAATGCACCCATCTTGGGCTAGAAAAAGACAAAAAAATGGAGAAATTCCTCCTCACCCCTTCATATGCACCCAAAGTTGCTAGAGGTGATGGCTTAAAAATTGTTAAGGCATAAAATTCCTCCTCACCCCTTCAAATGCGCCCAAAGTTGCTAGAGGTGATGGCTTAAAATTTTTAAGGCATAAAATTCCTCCTCACTCCTTCAAATGCGCCCAAAGTTTCTAGAGGTGATGGCTTAAAAATTGTTAAGGCATAAAATTCCTCCTCACCCCTTCAAATGCACCAAAAGTTGCTAGAGCTGATGGCTTAAAAATTGTTAAGGCATAAAATTCCTCCTCACCCCTTCAAATGCACCCAAAGCTTCTAGAGGTGATGGCTTACAAATTGTTAAGGCATAAAATTCCTCCTCATCCCTTCAAATGCACCCAAAGTTGCTAGAGGTGATGGCTTAAAAATTGCCAAGCCATAAAATTCCACCTCACCTTGTCAAATGTACCCAACATGAAGGAAGCTAAGTAAAAGGTTTCTAAGTTATTAAAAGTTCCTCCTCCACCCCCGATATGCACCCAGTCTGACGGGAGGCTAAGGAAAAATATTCTAAGAGTTTAAGGTTCCTGTTGGACCCCCTAAATGCACCCACTTCACTAAGAAAGATGAAGAAAATTTTCTAAGTGATGAAATTTCTTGTACACCTAGTCAAATGCGCCCATGTTGGAGGTGAGGATGGTGAAAATTTTCTAAGTATAAAAAAATGGCATCACCATTTTGCAAATGTGCCCAAGGAGGCAAAGAGTTAGAAATTTTTTCTAAGGCACTGCAAGTGGAAGTATAACCCCCTTAATGCGCCATCATCAAGAAGCAAGGAGAAAAATGCCTAAGGCATGGGAAAGTTCCTTGATGACCCTCCAAATGTGCCCAACTTGAAATGATGATTTGAAAATTTTCCTAAGGCAAGGAAAAACACCCAAGGGAGAAGAGGCGAATAAGCCTTTGGAGACTTTATTCTGTTGTTTGGTGTAGTCATAAAAAAAACATGAATAGGTTCATTTTGACAAAATTTGGATATGAGAGAAACTTCGAATAATCCAAATGAGATTCCCAAACCTTCCTTTATAGGTTTTTTGAAAAGCATTTTTTGTTTTTTCATTGTTTTTTTTAAAACACTTTTTTTTCTTTTTCTCGAAAAAGCATTTTTTTTTAAACAACATTAAGTCCCCTTTTCCCCTAGGAATCCAACGTGAGGAAATAACTTGTTATCTGTATAATATTTAATACTAATGTAATAATTAGATATTACATTTATGACTTTAGTGTGTATATTAAAATATTTTCAACCACCTTACGATAAGCACTGATGAGGCATCTGAAATGAAAACTGATTGCACCCAGAAGTTGTTGATGAAAAGGAAAGATGTTAGGTGCCAAAACAGGCATTTACTAAAAATAATAGTGTTCTCCAAGAAATGTGGAGAACAACCCAGATAGCCAAAGATGCAACAAATATCATCACCACCATATCAAGGACCAAAAAAGTGCTAACACACCACTGGGCACTGAGAAAAGCCACCACTGAGCTCTCCAAGAACCTTGGAACTCTCCCAGCTCACTTGGAAACCTTTGGAAAATCTTGGAAACTGGGCAACACTCATGGAACAACATGGCATAAAAATGAGGACATTAGAGTTCTCCCTCCCCAAAAATTGCTTATCTTCAAGCAATGCCAAATCATAAATTGATCGACCCTGAATAAAACCTAATGAGATTTTAGGATCCCAAATAAGTCTAGAAGGTTTGTACCTCCATCTGCTTGGGGCATTGTACCGCTGGTAATTTGCAAATGAGACCTCCTAAAGTACTCCTATAAAAAGAGTAACCAATC
This sequence comes from Sequoia sempervirens, assembly GCA_007258455.2. NCBI lineage: Eukaryota > Viridiplantae > Streptophyta > Pinopsida > Cupressales > Cupressaceae > Sequoia > Sequoia sempervirens. Next base: position 165,832,658 of record VDFB02105785.1, on the reverse strand, counting down.
TTAGTAAGCTCTCAATCAACTCCTTAGTGGATTGCTTTCCACAACCATGAATCCATGACACCATACAAGTAAATTCAAAAAAGTTAATGTTAACTTCTCATTTTTAACTTCATGCACTCCGACATGATGGTTATAACTGTGAAGTAATCTATTGTCCCGACCATAAATGCAAGTTGATGAATGGGAATAAATGGTGTTATGCCTGAATGCTCATCCAACATTGAACCTAGTTAGTTAAACTTGTTATCCCTTTCATCTGAAGCCATACATCGCTCCTATTAAGAGGTTGGATGGATTGAAAATGAGTAAACTTGTAGCTATCCAAGTTTGAAAGTAGCAACTCCTAGATTGAGTTTTGAAATAACAACACCCCAAGAGAAGAAAAATTGCTGTAACACTGAAAATCCTTAGTCAAAATGAATTTTATGATCATTCCTTTAGCTAAAATTATCTTCTTAAGAGTCACCAACTCAATACTGTACCAAGTTTTGCTCAAAATATCTCTCCAATCCACTTGTATGAACACAAATGGACTTATAAGATGATTGTAAAGAGAGGTAACAACAACATTCCTATCATCTTTTTGATTTGCAACCTCCCAAGGTATGCTTCTCCCATAATCAATAGTTTCCAATAGCTCATAATGATGATTTTGGGAATAGCTACTCAATCCAAAAGTGGTTCCACCATGTTGAGGTTGCACTACTCTAATAATCACATGAGCTTCATCTAGAGGGAATTCAGGGATGCTTGTAGTCTCAACACCAAGGATATCCACCTCATCATCCCTTAAATCATAATAATTCTCCTCTTCTTGTAGTGATTTCACTAGGCTAGCCATCATGTCATAATGATCCAATCCATCATGATCCATGAAAGGAAACAAACCATCAACAAGCTTGGGTGGTCCCATAAGCAAATCAATTGTTACCACCTCATAATTAAACACCACACCTAGATCCCATATCTCAGTATTGTCATCACTTGTGCTATTAAAATAGGGAAGTGCTTCATCATCCAACTCAAATAGTGGATTATCAAAGAATGATTTAGCATCCATCTCAAATAGCAGGTTATCAACAAGATGGACATTGTCTTCATCCTCTAGCTCAAACTAATCCTCATGCTGATCCAAACTTTCATTTTAAAGTTCCTTGGAAAAATGTACTAGATCAAAATCCTCTTGGATGCTATCAAGCTCTTCAATCACTTGTTTGATTTCTTTAGCTCTTTGTTCATTTTATCGCTGTTTGAAAAGTTTGATATCAACTAGCTAATCTTCTACCTCCATAAGTGTCATTTGAATATTCTCCACGTCCTTGGTTGAAACAAGCTCAAGAGAAAGCTCATCAACCTTTCTCTTCCTTTCTTTGATCACACTAATAGTCTCCTTTGTGAACTCTAGGGTATAGTCACAATCTCCAATCAAGTGCAAGTACTCTTTTTTCACTATTTCCAAAGAGTTTTGGATAAGATGCAAGGATGAAGAAGCAACTCTTCCCTCAACACCATTTTTCATGAGGATTTCAAGGATCTTGTGAGTGTTGTTCAACTTTGTGAGGACCCAAATCTCCCTCTAATTGGTGAGCAAGAGTTGATTCTTCAATTCACATAACTCCATAGATCTTTGTTCAACCAAGTGACTTGGTTCTCCATGTAGCCATGATTTAGAAATATATTCATTCTCAAGAGCCACATGATCTCCTAAATCTACTTCCATGTCACTGTCACCTTGATCAAAAGTCATGGTAGCCCCCAACTCAAGCAATGAGTCATTACTGAATGTTGATTTAAAATTATCACCGGGTTCCATTTCATCATGCTCCTTTACTAGATTCTCTAAGAAGTTGAACTGATGTTCTTCATGTATAGGATATTCCCACTCAAAATATTGATTGCTATCACTGGAATGATGAAGATGCTTCCCAATAGGTGTTGTTTTGAAAATTTTAGTAGCATTAAACTCTTCATTAGTGGCTGCAACCTTCTCAAAGAAATCATTTTGGAGCTTCATTATACAAGCTTCTTCATTAAATACATCTTGTTCAACATCAATCTCATGGCTTACATTATGTTTTGAGTTCTGAACATCATCTAATTCAAAAGAAAATTCATGCCACCTAGGAGTCTCATTATGCTTAGGTGTCGACACACTCGGATCCCATGTGCTAAAGGGTTGATTGCTTGGCTCAAGGAAAATGTGATCATTGTACTCATCATGATTGGATGTCCCTATGAATAAGTCACTCTTCAACTCCCTAGCACTAACATCATGACAGTTGTTCACCTCCATATCTTGTGATATCAAATCAATGCTAACCAAAGCTCTTTGTTCACCCTATGTTGGGCTTTGCAGACCACCATCATATGTATGAACAACATCCAGCTCAACATCATCCAAGCCACCATTTGATTCCTTGCCAAGAAAAGGTAAGGGAGCTGAAGCAATGCTAGGTTCCCCTAGAGGAATAACCAACAAATTCACACCTCCTTGAAACTAATCCATCATGGAAGGTTTGACAATTTCCATGGTGGTATCTTCCTTAAACTTCATGTGTTCTTAATTTGTTGTTTCGATAGGTGACTTTTCTTCAATCTCACAATCATCTTTAAATTCCATGTGCTCTTCACTTGTACCTTCATTTTCTTTAAGAGTTAGAGTCCCATCATCAATGCATGTTGATTGATTTTTTCCTTCCTTGTCGTCCTATAACATACACCCCTATTTTTTTTTTTTTGAAACCTTTGTTTGCTAATTGGTATATGCTTGCATTTTGTTAAGTTTCCAATTCCAAGATAACCAAATGAGAGCCAAAATGAAGTTTTATAGAGAGAGAGAGGGAATTAGGGAAACTTTAGGTTTTGAAATGCTTTAACCTCCCTAAATCCAACGCCCCCCTTATGAGCCTTATAAACTTTAATAAATTAAAACATCATATTCCTTCTTAGGAATCCTTGCACATAAGGAAACTATTTTTCTTTATTCAGCCCTCTAAAACAATGTTATCACATTAGGCATCAAGGTACTTTTCAATAACCACCTACCCCCTCACTTAAGTTATAAAGTTATTTTATAAAAAAAACTTAAGTGATTGATAAAGAGAAAATATTAAATAATCCAACCTTAGGCTCTTCAATGCCACCATAGAAATTACACTACTGAGAACACTATGGGCTTGAGACCAGTTTCCCAAAATAGACTTACTATAATTAGCAACTGCTAAAATAGTAAGTACTCACCAAACACCAACTGGCTCAAAATTGAAGATTACTAAGATGCCCTGTGGCTTACTAAGAATTTTAAGCACTGTAAACTTGCCATTGCTATAAATAGAAAGTATGTCAAAAAATGACATAGCCCAATGTTGGCCACTGAGTCCCCCAATCCACTCTAACTAGCCTATGGGAACTCTGGAATAGGCTCATGGACAATCCCACTACTCAAGAGCGAGAAGGGGACATTACACATTCGTTATGGACAACTCTCGAATGCGGCGTATGTTGTTTTCAAGTTCTCTTAATTCATTTTTTTCATTTTTGATTTTTTCTCCGTCTATTATGGGAGGTGTCTTGAAAGTGTCTTGGTCTTGTTTGTCATCAAGGTTTTTGTTCAGTTTAGTATTGTCTTGGTTTATTTCATTCAGGTCTTCTTCAATGATTTGTTCCAATTTTCTTCGACGGTCTTCTTGTTCTTTTAGTTAATGATCTTCATAGTTGTTCTTCATGTGTTTCTTGCCCACTTGGTGTTCAGTTTTTTTCCTTATTGGGTCGTTCAAGAATTAATTTATGAGAGTATGCCTACGACTGGTGTCACATTCTTCCTCCTCCTACTTGCTTCTTTCCTCGTACCTTTGTAGTATTTTCTTCCAAGGTTTTGCAGTATGATGTAATGACATGTGATCAACCTTGGTACTTAGTTGAGGAGATGATCGACCTTTGAGTTGATAGGAATTCTGCCCCAAATGACTGACTGAGGGATCTATTGCCTAAGAGCCTCCCTCTATATGTGATCTCTCAACGATATGTCTCACAAGTTTACCAAATTCTTTGTTAGGGCGTCTTTCCTATCTTTGTTTGCTTGCACTAGCTCATTAGTCTGTTGACCCATTACGATGCCAATATACCCTCAGGGTGATGTTTACCTAGTTCACTTAGCCAATTATGCCAAATGTTTACTCACAAGAATAGATTAAACATGCTATGAGAGTAAACAAAATTACCACATACAAAATATGTACAAGGAACATTCATGTATGAGTAATGTGCACAAAATAGTACTTCAATTATTAATGCAATAGAACTAGAGTACAATCATCTGTACTATGTCAACATCAGAATGTAACACAATGAAGCATAATATCTCCTAACGTGTCCTCCTCTCTTGACTATAATGAACCAAAGTATATGTTGTTTTTGGTAGTGGTTGAGAACACCAACCATTGCGACTCCTTGTTACAACTAATCCAATTAGTCAGGGACTTAATTTCCCAAAACATGTAACATAAAGTATATAAAATATTTGCAATCTAACTATAGTTTTATTTAATTACAATACTTGGTTGACTAATGACACTCTTGACCGACTACAACTTATTTATTTATAATACGACCAACTACAACCAACTACAACCAACTACATTCAGTGTATAAGAAATGAGGCCACTTATTCAGTGGGGTAAAAAGAAAACCAAGCAAGAAAGGTCACTGATGGTACTACCAATCAGTGTTACAATATTATCTCCTTAGTTTCCTCATCCAAAATACACATCAGTTGTTACAAAAATTATATGAAATGGAATAATTCGAGACGCCTTCAGAATATTGCTAGATAATGAATATCAATTACCCAACTCAAAAGAATATCATTATACCTCAAAAAAGCTATGGATGGATGCTAGAAAGAGAATCTTTTACCTAGGAAAGGGCTGCTACAGGTCTATTATAGACCTGCTATTTGGTGTTTTGTGTAATGATAGTACACAACAACTCTTCCTAGCTCTACATTAATGGCCTCAAATGGTGAAGGGCCAATGATTTCAAGCCTGAAATGATAAGTATGGATTAGTAATGGTCTGCTGTCATGAAATGCAACCTCCTATAGTCATGAAATCACTTCCACATGCTCAATCCATTCAACATAAAACACCACCCAACATTGACCATCCATAAACACTTGTCCTAGTAGTTCAACTTAGCCTCAAAGGTAATAAGAATAGGTTTTAAGGACTAGCGACAACCTTCTGGCAACTCAAAAACCATTTGGACACTAAAAAATAGGGGTGATATGCCTTTAAAAATTCATTGCACCTTTATTGAGGGTGGGTCCACTTTGAAGATGGTTGGAAGAGTTTTTGCAGGGCTGGGTGTCACATTTTGGATGCATAAACAACTCCAAAACTCAGCAACCGACTTCTTGGATGACATGTCAGGTTCATAGATCATGCCTAAAAGTGATCAACCCCCTAACACAAGGTAATTTCTACTTCATACCCTCAAATTATTAACCATAACTGAGGTTCCCAGGTCTAAATTGAAGATACCAACGAGTTTTGATGATCTTTATGCCAAGGTGATGCTCGCAAGGGCCTGACAAAAGGTGTAACCTATTTTAAGGAAGAATTGGTACAACTATAATAGATGACACAATAAATTTAATTGTTAAAACACTCCAAACCCTAAAAATTCATTACCAAATCACCAAAAATTGGCACATTCAAAACACTTCAAATATTCTCATCTCCTATAAACCTAGAAATCAAAAACTCCATGAAAAGCTCTCGTGTTTCTTGAATGAAAACACCTAGCTAGCTAGGGTAGATCTTTCACTAGCAAAGCTAGAGTAGATTGATGAGGGTTTTCATCCTCGATCAAATTTTGGAACAACTTAGGTTCATTCCGATAGAATTTGGATATGAGAGAAACTTTGAATAATCCAAATGAGCACCCCACACCTCCTTTTATATCTTTTTCGATGCTTTGTTCAAAAGTTGTTTTTTTTCTTTCTTGTTGCTTTTCTGAATAAGCATTATTTTGCATTTTCTCAAAAAAGCTATTTTATTTTAAAGAACATTAAGTCTCCTTTTCCCCTAGGCATCCAACATGGGGAAATAACTTTTTAACTTTATAATATTTAACACTAAAGTAATACTTAAACATTACTTTATGACTTTAGTGTAAATATTAAAATATTTTCAACCACCTTACGAAAAGCACCGATAGGGAATTTGAAATGAAAAATGATTGCACCAAGAAGCTGCTAATGATGAGGAAAGATTCCAAGTGCCAAAACGAGCATTTATTAAAAATAACAGTATTCTCCAAGAAATGTGGAGAACAACCTAGATGGCCAAAGATGCAACAAAGATCATCACCACCATTCTGAGGACCAACAAAACACCAACCGACCAAGTTAGACACTAAGAAAAGCCACAACTGAGCTCTTCAAGAACCTTGGAACTCTCCTAGCTCACTTGGAAGCCTTTAGAGAATCCTAGAAATTGGCCAACGCTCATGGAACAACATGGCATAAAAATGGGGACATTACAACACCATAAAATATAGTCTAAGGTAGAAAAATACTATGAATTTAGATTGGTTAGGGTTATGGTAATTTATAGTTTCAATGGGTTATCAGTTACTAATATATGTTAGGTAAGAGTTATTTTATGATTGAAATATAGTTCGATTGACTATTATGAATATCATAAAATAGATATATAAAAGTGAAAGGTGTGCACATTTATCCCTTACAATTTCTACCACATTTATGTGCATGAGAATCTAGACGGATTATTTATGCATAAGTAAATATTTAGTAAAATAAAACAATCATGAAAGGATGAAGTATTGGATTCTTATATGACACATTGTTTATCCTTGTGTACCTACATATACATGCATAGTCTTTCATAGAAGCACATAAAGGGAGAAATGGGAAATATTAATGTGTGGATCACTGTAGTGAAAAGATATCATACAAAAAAATATTGTTAACAAGGTAATCATTGCCATCAATGAACAATATTTAGATATGGGAAAGCATGCAAGGTCCAAATCCAAGCTAGTGAAGAATCTTGAGTATGAAGGTCTAGTGGATATGATCATAGGACACATCCAAATAAAAATTGATTAGGAGGATAGGTTGTGTAGTTTATTGAGCCCATTTTGTAGTTTCCCAACCTATAAAAAGGCTATTTAAGATGAATCTACCACCAATAAAGCTAATTTATTCTACCATAATAATGAATTGAACCAAAATTTTAATGCAAAAAATGATGGATTGGTCTACAATTTTATAAGAATTTTTAAGCAAGGTGATAGGATACCAACCAAAAATAGTGTCTTAATTTTTGACCTCAAGCATGAACTTAATAAGACACTTTAATAATGGGATTGAAACTAACTTTTTGAATCACCTCAACATATTGGTGGATCGAAGCATTACACAACATTTCACAAATATGACTCTTAGGAGGAAAAAATCATTGAACACATTTGAATTAATGACCTTAATTAGATGCTTATATATTTTTAGTTTAATTGAGGGTTGAATTTATTGTTGATTGAATTAAAATAATATGACAAATGATCAGAAAATTGAAATTAGATATGGATTTGTAATTAGGAAGTTGAGAAAAAAAAGCATAGAAGAATTTGATATTATAGACAAGGCAACATTTTACAACATGATCCTAGACTAGGCCATGCCATGTGTATCAATCCAAGTGGAGTGACCTTGTCCTTTGTTACAATGAAATTTATAAATATATACAAATTTTATCTTCTAAACTTGTTCATTAATGTGATTTTCTTGAGAAGAAAACTATGAGTAGCTTAAGATAGATGTGTTGACGTGTTTTTTGTGACTACACCAAACAACAAAATAAAGTCTCCAAAGGCTACCCTGTTCTCTCTTGATCAAAGTATCAAACATGATAGGATTGCAAGAAAGTTCATGCATTCTACTCCAAGGTTCCTTATATGCAATGGATAGTTTCAATTGGTTCATTGTGATTTTTCTGGTATCACAAGGGGACTTACACAATTGTTCAGTAGCTGACAGTGGACTTAAGTGAAAGGGTATTTTGTTTGTTTCAAAAGATATGCCAAGTAAGTGCAAGTTTCCTAATACTAACTAGAAATAAACTGAATTGAATGGCTGTAGGGATTAGAAAATTTATGAACTACTCTAAGTGTGAGATGTGGAACTCAACTTCAACAAACTTCAACCAGGCTTCACTTTGCCTCGCTTCGAACAACCTCCATGAAGTTAGTGCAATCTTCAAGGGATTAGCTAAAAATTTTCAAATCACAATTCAACACAAGGGAACCATCATAATGACACATGAAATCAGGTGAATTATAATTGAAGTTAGGTTCGAAAGGTTCCAGTTGACAACACAAGGAAAACTTGCCATCAACAAGATCACTAGTGGTGGAGGAGTGGTGCAATAAATGAGCACAAAATGACAAAATCCTCCCTTTGACCACTATGGGAAATTAATTCCCATTATCCTTCTAGAAGATTCTCATCTAGGAATACATTCCCACTATTCTTTTGTCTAACTGCAAAATCAACAAACTGGGCCAACACTTCTTCAACCTATTGCACTGAAATAGATGGGGTTAGATTGAGCTGAAACTCAAGGATGGTGACTGTCTACTCTTGTCGAATGCAATATTTTCTCCAGGCCTCAATGGATTCTTGAATGCTTTGAATGATGCTGGAGAAAGTGGAGACATTTTCAAAATCAACTTGGACGAATGACCTAACCTTAGAAAATAAAGGGTGCAATCTTCCTTTCAATCCATCTAATGTCATCTCCTCGGGAGTTAGCCATTTTGCAAACAAGGCCTTGAGCATGTTGAAGATGCCCTCCTGAATGTTTGACATTGCCTTCCTCACTTTGACTTATTCTGCACATGTTGTGTTGAAGAAGCCCCGACCAATGAATGTTGATGAATGCCAGCCTGGAAAATCATACCTATCTCCTTCTTGGATTACTCCTCCTTCAAGTAAAGTATGCATAGGCATATGCATTAGGGCTACCAAGCATGGAATGGTTTTTTCCTGATAGATGTGAGTCTCATTCTAGGCCTGTTCGATGTTCTCTATACATGTGAGGATACTTGAGGCATGCTGAAAAGATGAGAGGAGATCTTCAATGAACTTTTCAGCCTCAACATGAATGTCGCCAACCCACTTGTCTACCTCCTGGATTGTCTTCTTCAATTCTTCAATCCTACTAATTGACTCCCTTGGAAGCTCTATCGGGGGGTCCATCACTGGATTCCCATGTGCACATGAATGTGCTAAGTGTTGCACATAGACGATTAACACCCTATGTTCCCTCTTCAACTTCTTGTATTTTTCCTCCTTTCGAAGCATTCTATCCTTTAGCACCTGAAAGGAGCTGTCAGCCTCCTCAATTACTTGGGCTCCTATAAGATGTCCTAATTCAACAGTGGTGATCACATAATTCACATACATTTCTTCATCTCGATCACAATCCTCCCTTGAAACAACAACATGAAGGGTGCACAAACATAATTTATCTATCTCAATCTTTGAATATTTCCTAGCTCTCTTCTTCTTTGGTGACCCACTAAGTCTGTTAAGGAAAGCTTCCATCTCAATTGTTGGGTTGGTGTCATCCTCCAGATCTCTTCTCATCCTTCTAGTGAGCCACTATGGTACAACCTGTTTTGTGTCGCAGATGACAAGTGGTTGTTCCTCTGTTGCCTTGGTCTCACGAGCTTCTTCTCCAACAACATTTTGTTGAGGATCATCCATTTCCATGCATTTCACATCCTCCTCAAAACCTTGAACCTCTAGCTTCATAGCATTTTCATCCTCAAAGGCTGTCTCAATCACATGCTCCAAGCGAGTGTCACTTTTTGTTTCTTCTTCTCCCTCTAGTTGGCTCTCACTCCTAGGAGCATTAACACTCTGACTATCTAGCTCCCTAGGCAGTGGTTGATTGACTTCTTCTAACTCATGGTCTTCATCCAATCCAACCCTCTGACCTGCAAACAATGAAACCTCACACACACTAGAAGAGTGAGTCAGTAGTTGCATGGGTGATGCTTCCTCTGTTCTCTAAGGTGATGGCTGAACTAGTACTTCTATTTGTGGCTCTGCAACTTGGGTGGCATGTTTTCTCTTCCTTACAGTAGGCTGCCTTTGGTCTCCCATAAGGTTGTATGTGAGAGAAATTGACTTGTTCATGATCCTATTAACATGTCTTTCAGCCTAGCTCCTTGTGAATGTCAAGACTGGAATGGATAGTGTGTCCAAGTATATAATTTTAGTTTCCGACTTGTAAGGTTATGGGATTGATGTGTCCGATACTAACTCAAAATCTAGGTGAATAATACTGAAATCCTCATCTACCTGGTCTAGAACTGGGACAACCTTGCATTCTCTGATCAGCCTTAGAGGTAGCCTAGTGAACATCCTCTTTCTAACTTTAGCTTCATCTTCTACATTAGCCCAAAAATATTCGATGTGAGACTTGTGCCTATGCTCCACACCTTGCACTACTCCAATATTTCTGTGGGGATCAAAATCCTGTCTACTAGTGTAGAAAGTGAGGGTGAAGAACTACAATTTATCCTTGGCTTCTCTAGCTACCTGAATAGATGGACATTCTTCAATTGAATTCCCCATAACAATAGGGTAGTTCAGTCCTCCTTTCTTTCTCTTCTTTTGGATTTTATAATAGGCAAGCAGTTGCCTACATACTTCTAACATCACCATCCTATCTTTGGGGTACCTCAGTAATCTGTATGCATAAGAAGTGAACCCCTGCATCCTAATGTAGGTGAACTTCATAAATTGGATGAACTGACATCCATAATTCTCGATCAACTGTTAGGCCTCCTTAGATATTTTTTGCCACATTATTTGCTAGAGACTCCTTGCTATATACATAGTAAAAGCATCATTCACCCTTTTGAAATGAGAATTTTTGGTTAAGTGTAGTTGTGGGCAAGCTTCATGAATCTTGAACTGATCTCGACCGCTTCCAATTGGCTCCTTACAAGTCATCCCTCTATACTTTGATATCTGAGCCAACATATAGATAACATATGAGCTCATATAGAATGTCTTTTTCCTCCCCAGGTGCCTGAACTGCTCATCTATATTGTCATTGATCATCCTTCCCCAATCAACATAATCTTTCCCTTCCATCACCATATCGATGTAGTAAAACATCCAAGGCTCAAAAATATACACTTGAGAACTCTTGTTTACTCAGCTAAGCATCATAATCAAATCACATTACTCTTGCTTCAAGTCCTTAGAGATAATTTACTTGGCAAAATTTGTGTGAGGAGGCCTTGACTTCCACATCCATATTGAATTAATCCTCTCAACAAATCTTATCAACTTTTTCTTTTGTCTTGTACACCATCCTATCAGAAGAGGGAAATCCAAATGCTTCTCTAATTGCATCAAGTGTGAGGTTGGCAAGTAATTTTCCATTAGGTGAAAAAATTATCCTCCGCTCTGACTTGTAGCAATTAGCGCACTCCGTAATTAGCTCCAGGCATTGAATTGTTGGTGGAAAACCAATAGTAGCATACAACCCACTCTTCACAATGTGATGTGAAGTGACTAATGGAATATTTCCATTCATTCCATAGATTTGACTTTTGAGTGCTCTAAGGTTGAATGAACCAAGATTGGTGTCAGTCAACCCTCCCAACTTCGAGACAAACTTTGATTCAGGAAGAAATGATTTTCTAAGCTTCTTGATAATCACATGCCTAGATGAATTTTCTTTGCTAGCTTTTGTATTTGCAGCTCTTCTTGCAGCTCTGCTTGTTTTGACAACATCTCCCCTTCCTCTTTCAACCATCTGCAAAACAAAACACAAGCATTAAAATTCTGATTTTAAAAATAAAATCACCTTGAGATGGCTGAAAAATGGAGTTGACTTTGAAAATAAAAATTCTCCAGCATAAAAACTCTAACTCCAAGCCTCAAGAATTCTGATTTCAAAGTTCAACACTTTCAGCAGTATCACTTTGACACTTAGAAAATTCTCACTCAACTCACTTACTTCAGAAATTTCTTCCTCTCAACATTCTTTTTCTCACAACTTCAAATCTGCAACTGGTGAGAAAAAAATGAATAACTTCAAAGTTTATATAATTGTGAGAGGGTGCCCAGCTTAGCAGCTACAATAAATTTTCCTCTCCACTACTTAGCAATTTTCCAATTCTAGAGAAAAGGTTGTCAAGTTTTCATAGAGATGTCCCCATTCATCATAGAGTTGTCATAAAATTTTCTATTGTTGGAGATTCTTTCTTCTTTTCAAAATTCAAAATTTTTCCATCTAACTGCATGTAACGTTCAGTGGACTTAGAGATTCTTGGGAAATTTTATAATAATATATCTAGTATTTAAAATTCCCTTCCTTGACAAAGGCATTTTTTAAATCAAGAAACTTTATTTTAAATGCCTTAGAAAAAAATTATTTCACGTCTCAGGCATATTTCATTTTATCTCTGCCTTAGAAAATTTATTCTCTCTAGAAAATTTCAATCAATCAAGCGCCTGCTTAAAATATTCGCTTTAAATTGTCATGTAAGGGGTGCAAAGCTTTTAAAATCATTCCCTTAGAAAAATATCCAATCCCCACAACAAAATTCCCCTCAAAAAATATATTATATTATGTATGCACATATGAAGGGGTACATTTAATTTATTTTTTTTATGAATATTTATTCTAAGGTTTATTTCATCTCTCCAACCTTGGGTGCATTTACCCCTCTGTGCTTCCATTTTGATTCCTTAGGCAATTTTTCACTAATTCATCCAAGCTAGGTGCATTCCACCCCTCACACCTTCATTTTCAACCACTTATAAATTCCTTGCAACATTTCCTCCCAAAGGGCACATTTTACCCCTTGTACTTCCATTTTTGAACACTTAATTTTTTTTTCCATTTTTACCAAGGCTTTGGTGCATTTTATATCATCTACTTTCATGTTGAACACTTAGAAAATTTTCAACCTTCTCCATAGTGCTAGGGCACAGTCATGGGCCCCTACTTTCATTTGCTCATACTTAGAAAATTTTAAAGTCACCTAGATATCCTCAAGGGCGCATTTGACATATGCTACTTCCATTCTCTATCTCCTCCAAGCTAAGGTGCATTTAGCACCCCATACTTTCAAGTTACCATGCCTTAGAAAATTTTGAAATCAACCTTTCCTATCTTGGGCGCAAATCCACCCTTGAGATTTTGTTTTAAATGAATTAGCCAAATTCCTAACTCCAACTTTCCACTAGGGCACATTTAGGAGGTTGTATTTTCATTTCCCAACACTTAGAAAAACAACATTCATGCTATGAGGAAAGTTGGGTGCATATGAGGGTGGCTACTTCCATTCTTCAACACTTAGAATATTTTCCATCTCTTCCTTGAAGTTGGGGCGCATTTAGGGTGCTGAGGTTTGAGTTTCCACCACTTAGACAAATTTCCTTCTCCATCCTTGATGAGGGCACATTTAGACCCTTGAACTTTGATTTTCCATGCCTTAGACTGTTTCAACTCATCAACTCTCAGCCTAGGCACATATAGGGGTGGCAAATTTCATTTTCAGATTTAGACACTTTTCATGCCTGCTTGCCCTTATTTACTATTTATAGAAAGTTCTGAAGTCTTTGTGATCTCCAAGGATTTTCCACTTCTGAAGACCCCATTTTGCTCAACTTGACCTTCATGACGAGACTAGCCTGTTGACTCCTAATGTTTGCATGCATCCTGCTATTTTTGGTGACTTGCTAAAAATATTAAGTGCTTAGAACGAGCTCAAATTTCATGAGTAGACTCCCTAAAGAATGTTGATCATGACAGGGTACCATTTTTCGGAGACTTGTGTTTCACCCTATATTTTAGGAAACCCTAATTCTACTGCATGGACCTGCTAAAAATAGTAAGTGCCTAATTTTCAAACTTCTGCAACTCCGTTTGACTTGGAATTTGTTCCATGGGGTCCTCGCAACCTACTTGTCCTGTTCATACTGGTGCTTTGTGCTGACCTGCTATTTATAACCCTATTTCAGAAGTGAATTACTATAAATAGTTACTCAGATCGCACTCAAATTTTACCAGTGGATTGCTCGAAGGATGCTAATCGTGATGGGATAGATCAGTTTTTAGAGATTCTGGTGTTTTACCCCTCATTTTAGGCACAAAATTTGGAAACCCTAATTTGACTTGCATGTGTCTCAAATGACCTCCATTTGATCTTGTTTCTATTGCATGTTACCTTATTCATGAAATTGAATTACTAGGGAGCTGCTAGAGTGAACCTGTTGAAAATAGTAAGTGTCTAAAAAAGTGACCAATCCCTTGTCGGACATGTTTGCATGCCATATTGCACGAGAGATCACAAAAATCCTAGAAAAACCCATAAAATTGGTCTGCATGTGAGCACTAGCTAAAAATAGTAAGTTCTTGAAAAATGATCAACTTTTCTTGTATGTCACATCGTTGCAAAGCTCTCGAAAAACCTAGAAAGAATATGCTAACATGCATTGAAAATTTTTGCATGCAAACCCTAAAATTTTCTCCTGAAGGCAAAACTTGCTAAAAATAGAAAGTTGTTTATTTGTGCTCAAATTTTGGAAGTGATGGGTTCTAAGCATTCTAAGTGCAATGCAACAACTAGAATTTGAAAAATCCCAGAAAATAGGCCCCAAATTGGTACTAAGTAAAAATAGTAAGTTGTGAGAATTCAATGAAATTTTGTTGGGAATGCTACGCCCTTAATATTAGTGTACATCGGGTTATGAATAGTCAACTTGTGGCTATCTTAACTCCCTATTAAGTCATATTATCATTATTATATTATTATTTAGTTGTTTAGGTCGGCCTAAGTCTTATATAGGTGTGTATAATTCGGCCTAGGTGATATCCTTGCCATAAATAGGTATATATAGGAGGTTGTGAGTCTTATTTCATCATGAAGTTGTGAAGTGTGTTCTCATTAGAGATATTCGGAGGTTTTCCCCCTCGAAGTGGCTTGTTATTCTCAGTTATTATCAAGTATTTTCAGCATATTTCATATCATATTCTTCTATTGTGCAAGTTATTTCATAACAAGTGGTATCAGAGCATGATCTTGGCACCATAGAGGCAAGGTTTTTCTCAATTTTGGAGGCGATTTTGGGAAGAGCATATCTTTCATATTTTGGAGAATTTTTTTCTGATTTTTAAAGGGTTTTTGAAGAACATATTGAGGAAGCTACAGTCCATATTTCAGAAGAATTGGAGCATAATTAAGCGAATTATTGTAGAATTAGGATTTTTACACTATTTTTTTGGAATCTACATATCTCACACATCTTGTTGAATTGGAGTTTGATTTTTATTGGGTTTTTGAAAAAATAATAAAGGAGATTATAGTAAAAATTTGAGATAATTTAAGTTTCATTTGTGTGATTTATTTTAACGTTAGTGGTTTCCATCATGATGGGGCCTGCAACAAGGAGTAAAAAGAATGTAGTCACTCTAGGGAAGACTCTTGATAAGGATGGTGAAACAATCAAGGATGTTACTCATAATGAGGAAATCAATAAGGTCAAGGAATAAATTTCATCAATGAAGATGCATATGTGTGACCTAAGAGGAGATATATCAGACCTACAAAACCTGTTAAGCACCTTTATGAATAAACCAAGAAAGGAGGTCTCAAGCAGCCACGAACCAGAAGAAGAAACAAATGAAGAAGAAGAAGAAGAAGAAAAAGAAAAAGAATCAAAAGAAGAAGAAGAAGAAAAATAAGAAGAAGAAGAAGAAGAAAAATAAGAAGAAGAAGAAGAAGAAATAAATGAAGAAGAAGAAGAAGAAGCGAAAGAAGAAGAAGAAGAGGAAGAAGAAGAAGAAGAAGAGGCATATGAAGAATTAGAGGAAGCAAAAATAGAAGAAGAAGATGCAAAAGACCAACTAGAAGAAGAAGAAGCAGAAGAAGACAAAGAAGAAGAAGATGATGAAGAAGATACAAAAGAAAAAGAAAAAGATAATGAAGAGGAAGTTCCTAATCAAGCTATTCAACCAATGCAAGGGTACCATATATTATTCCTCACCTCTTACTCTATGACACATAAAAAGTTTCAAGTAAAGGAAGAACATATTCATCACCATCAAGAGCTTGATGTAAAGGGAAGACACATCTTGGAGCTGAAGTTAATTTTCCAGACACACATGAAGAAGCTAGTGACATCAACAATTCCAAGTTACCTCATTACAAGGAAATATTTTCTAATTGAAGATGCCACATGGGAGGATGAGGAGTTCATTCAAAAGAATCCAAACTTGATTAGCATTGAGGACAATGCTTCTTTGAAGAAGGGGGGCATGCTACGCCCTTAATATTAGTGTACATCGGGTTATGAATAGTCAACTTTTGGCTATCTTAACTCCCTATTAAGTCATATTATCATTAGTATATTATTATTTAGTTGTTTAGGTCAGCCTAAGTCTTATATAGGTGTGTCTAAGTCGGCCTAGGTGATATCCTTGGCATAAATAGGTATATATAGGAGGCTATGAGTCTTATTTCATCATCAAGTTGTGAAGTGTGTTCTCATTAGAGATATTTGGAGGTTTTCCCCCTCGAAGTGGCTTGTTATTCTCAGTATTATCAAGTATTTTCAGCATATTTCATATCATATTCTTCTATTGTGCAAGTTATTTCATTACAGGGAAGCTACCTAAAGCCCTCTAATAGCATTGCTGAGCTAAAATTTCAATTATCCAACTCAATTTTACCTTGAAATATCCTAAAGGTTGAAAAGCCTAAATAATCAAGACACTTTCCAAACTTAATCAAAATTCCAAACAAGGTAAAAAAAAAGGTACATCATCAGAGAAGGTAGACAAAATAAGAGAGAGACAACAGGAAAACCAATTGGAATCAAGCCAAAAGACTCGAATGAAGAAAAAATTATGGGGTCGCCATTTTAAATGGGGTGATGTGTGAAAAGGTCACAACAAGATGGAAGGTCACTTTCTTTTCTTGCTAGCAATCAAGCCACTAGTAATGAAAAAAATATTGAAAACATATAAATTATGCAATTTAAAATATAAACTCTAAGGTGTTGATGAATTAATGGGTTGGTGTAATGTAACAATATACCTTTTGAGTACTTGTGAATCAAATCTATCATTTGTGTTACCTTGTGATTTCTAGTGGATTACTTGATATATTCTACCATATGAACAACCTTAAATAGAAGTCCATAGTCACAAAATTTAGTGTGAGCTAATAGGACAACAATTGGTTTCCAAAAGAGTTGTTTCTTGGGGTAGTTTTGAAATTTGAATGCAATGAACTAGGACACACCATACAACCTAGTCAAATGTGGAAAAAGGCTATGAATGTGGATTCATTAGGGCTATAGTTTCAATTCGATTATGATTTACTTACATATGCTAGGTAAGAGGTTTTTCTGTGCCAATTAGTTATATTGAGTAGTATAAATATCATAAAATAGGGGTAAAAGGGTGATAGGTACACACTTATATCCCTTATCTTTTATTTCCACATTTATGTGTGATAATCTACATAAATCATGTATGTGAAATTAAATATATAGTAAAAATTATACAAGCATGAAAAGAAAAATTATTTCATCCTTGTATGACACATTGTTTATCCTTGTGTGCCTACATTTACACACATTATCTTTCATATAAGCACACAAATTATTTCCTATATATTTGTAATAAGCATATAGAGTAAGGGAGAAAGGGGTGGCCTTTATAGATGGAGAATCGTAGTGGAAATATATTATAAGGGATAGAATATTAGCAATGAAATATTTTGCATTAATGAACAATATATGTATATGGGATAGCATGCAAGGTTCAAATCCAAGCTAGTCAAGAATTTTGAGTATTAAGGTATAGTGAGTATGATCATAAGCCTTATTGGAATAAAGTTGAAAGAGATTAGGTTATGTAGTTTATTGAGCCCATTATTTAGTTTCCCAAGCTAAAATGAGGTTATTTAAAATGAATTACCACCAATAAAGATAATTTTCTCTAGCCTAATAATGGATTGAATTGACATTTTAATGCAAATAATAATGGATTTGGCTATGATTTTATAAGTATTAATAAATGTGATATAAACCAACCAACATTAATATTTTGTTTCTTGACATTGAGGATGAGTTTAATAAGAAAATTTTAATGATGAGCATATGACTACCTTTTTTAATAATCTCTAAGTACATGTGGGTGGAAGCATAAAGTGACATTTCATAAAAACAAGTCCTAAGAGGCTAAAACCATCAAACACCTTAAAATTAAGGATGTTAATTCAAAGGTCTACATGGTTTTGTGTTTAAACCAAGTTTAAATAAAGGTACCTCCAATTTAAGTTCAACCAAGTTTGATTGAAGGTCTTTTTTAATGTATTTTAAGTTTTTAAGCTAAAAAATGCACTCTTCCCTTTCTCAAATTGGACATGCTTTTTCTCCTGTGGTATCCTTGTACTTTAGAACTCTTGTTAGCACTTATCTCATTGTTCTTGTAATGTACCCTCCTAGGCTTTGAGTGGTGTTTATCCTTTAGCCTATTCCAGAGTTCCTATAGGCTAAACAAAATTGGTAAGGGAACTCAGTTCCAATCCTTTTTGGGGTTTTTAGAGTTTTTTGGTGGAATTTCTATTTTTAGCAGGGGGCCAGTTTAGTACTTACTGGTTATAGTAAGTAGGGTTGCATATTAGTTTCCACACCAGTTTGTGTTTTCACAGTGTTTGCTATTTTTAGTGCTTACTAAAAATAGTAAGTCTATTTATGGGAAGTTGGTCTAGGTTAGCCTATTTCAGTAGTGTCATTTCAGTTGGCATTAGATTGCTAAGGTCAAATTATTTAAATATATGTATTTCCTCTCTTGAAAATGATTTTAATAAAGTTATTTTATAACTTTATATTGAGAGTTAGAGGGGTCATAAATTGTACCTTGGCGCCTAGTACAATGACTTCAAGTTGTTTTAAAGAGCACCAAAAGCACATTTGATGGTGGGATAAGGGGATGCCTTGGAGGCTAATGTTGAAGTTTAAAAAATTAAAATAAATCAAATGCAAAAGAAAAATGGTGTGGAATTTTAGTGGAGGATTAGGGTTTTGCTAAGTGGGTCACCCTAATTTCTTATTGAAGCTTTATAAACTCATTTTGAATCTTCATTTTAGTATGTTGAAAATGGATGCATAAGGAGATGTTGTTGGAATCATTCCAAAGGTCTACAAATAGGTGTTGGGGATGAAAACCCTTGGCATTAAGGAGTTGGTTTTGGTAGTGCAAGACCTACTCTAGCTGGTTGAGGCGTGGTTCCATCCAGGGATCACTTCAGAGCTTCATTGCTGCAGTTTCAGTCAAGAAAAGATGAAGATATTTGAGTAATTCTAAGGTTTGACATTTGGGTTTTGGTTGTTGATAGCATAGCTTTGTTTTGGTGTGATTTTCTAAGTGTTTTGGGGTGGTTTCAGAGTTTTCTGGGCAATTTGGTTACTGGGACTGAACCTAGTTTTTTTTAATCATAAATCCTTATTGTTTTGTGCCTTCATTTTGGGTATTGGTTCCTTGGAACCCTCTCATCTTGGTGCCCAATTCAAGTACTTATTTTCATTTTTTAAGAAGGATTTAATTTTCTAGGCCTAGTCAGCCTTCTCCAGGAAGCGCCCCAGTTTGGGTGAAATGTCCAGATTGCAGCCTGCTAATGTATAGGTTGATATTTTGCATCACTGAGGTCTGATTACAATGGTCTTTGGCACTAGAAAGTAAGGAGTTCATTTTCAAACACTTGGGTATTGCTCGATGCAATTTGGGAGTCTCATTGTTGTTGTTTGAACATAATTTCTAGGTCTGAACGTTCTCTTTTCGAGTCTGATTTAGTTGAATGAGAAGTTTGAAAATGTTATGTAAACTCAAAAAATTTCTAACATGTAATCTGAGTATCATATTTTGAAAGTTGATCATTTTCAAGCTAGTTACTCATTGTTATTTTTGCTCTTTATGTTATCAATTCATTATCATGTTGAAACATTGAATGGTACATTGAAATATCAAGCACGCATCATCAAAACTTATCATACAACAAATAGATACTCAGAAAAAAAAATCAGGGGTCTTATATTACAGTTCTATAGTAGCTTGGGTCTTTGAAAAATTCCTTTACATATCTTTTTCATGTACATACTACCTCTCATTCATTAGGAAATTAAACTATCCAATAACACTCATTATCTTTTTAGTACCTGAGGTACTAGCAATGGCAAGCTTATACCTAGAAACATAAGGATTCACAAAGAAACTCATGCATTTAAATAAAGTATATATATTGAATTTCATCCTTAAAGTAAATAACATTCTATTTACAAGCTTTCTAGTTTACCTATTTAACTATCTCTTTGTTCATTTCATTTCCCTCTAGTGACAATTGATTTAAGAAATGTAAAATTAGGGGTTTTATGTTATGACTATGTGTGCATGTTTTGAAAGATGTTATTTATCTCTTGTTTCATAAATTTATATTATTTCTATAATGCTCTTTGTTTCTATGGAATTCTCCTTATATTCATTTCATAATTGAGCAATGTTTGGCCCTTTTAAAATTTCCCAATTTATATTTTGTCCCTATGTTATTTTTTTATGTTTGAAAATTGGCTTTTGATCACCAAATAACTATAAATCAAATGATATCTTATGAACTATGTGGTGTGTGGATATTAGCTTTTCATCTTGGTTCACTAGTTGTACATAAGTATAAGAATTCTTTATACCTTGCAACCTAATAAAAGAAGTAATCAACTTGCTTTTACCTTTTTCCATTTATCTATTTGGATAACTTCCTATTGGTATAGTCCTAAGGCATAAAGAATTCTCTAGTATAATGTAATAGATACCCCTAATTTTTTTTTCCTTTGAGTTTGCTATCATTGATATGCTTATTGTTTACACTGCTGAATTGGTTTGTTTGTTTATTTCAAGTGCCATACATTGTTTTGCATACATGAATGATAATAACAAGAAGTACAAAGGATAACATGTAATATCTAAGCTTGCAAATGAATAAAATTTCAGATTTAACACTAAGAAATTATAATAGAATTTTTCAGTCTTGCCTTCACTTAACAAACTCAGAAAAGTAACAATTTTCAGACTTGGAACAAGGTGCAATCAACAAGAAGAGTCTTTTGGTTCCATTTATCTTCACCCAACAATAGAGATACAAACCGAATGCTAACAAAACAACACAATACACTCCTTCAATCCAAACTATGGCATAAATAGGTCTTAATGACAGCAAATTAAAATAATAGAAATACACCTCTTTTAGTTTTTATGATTAGATATAAAACTCATATTTTAATTCAAAAATTAGACACACAAACACAAAATATACCTTGGGAAAACCATCCTCTTGAGGGAGAAAAACCCAACAACAATATATCACTTATATATTGAATGATAAACAATAGTCTCCTTTACAATGAGGCCTTATGAGGCCAAGTAATGACACCACAATATGATGCTAACACAAAAGCAATATGATTGCTTTGCTGATGATAAACTCTGCCTCCTTTAGTATATCGATCTGTACTTGATGAACTTCTTCTCACACTTATTCACACTTATGCATATCGAATGAATATGAATAATGAATACAATGAATAAGCATCAAACATATATACAAGAGAGAAGGAGAGGATTCATCTCTTCA
>VDFB02105785.1:165667765-165810808 GCA_007258455.2 Sequoia sempervirens | reverse complement strand
TCTCTCTCAATAACTCCCTCTTTCTCTCTCCCCTCTACCCTTAAATCCTCTACACTCTACCCTTGGCCCTTCCCCCCTCTATCTCTCTCCCACTCCCTTCCTCTCTCTCTCTCTCAAGTCTCTCCCTCTCTTAGGTATCTCTCTCTCTCACACACTCACTCCTTGTATCTCTTTCCCCTCTACCCTTAACCCTCTACCCTATAAATCTACCCTATAAATTTAAAAAAAAAACAACTTAATTATAACACGAGCGCATTATGAATAAGTAGACATGGCCGTTTTAGCAAGAAATAATGCACTCACGTTATAATGCGAGAGCATTTTTTATTGCACTAAAAATGGTAAAAAAACACAATATACCTGTGATGTTGGCCCACATTCTGCATATTCTCTTGGTTTTGCGTGTGCTCTAACAAAAAGTAGCTTTTTGGCGATTGAGTGAAGTGTGCATGCATGATTTTTAGATTCCACCACCTTTTTCATGATACTTCCATCACCTTTGCATGAAATAGCAGAGTTTTCATGTTGAAAGGAATATAATATCAATTCAAGTTTGAATTATAGTGATAACTGATATACAATTAAAGTTTGGAGGGGAACAAGCTTTTGAAAAAGTCAAAATTTTTAGGAGTTTGAGGAAAGAAGATGCAAAGGCTACATAATTAGGTAGAACTCATCTATTTGAAACTTTGGTTTTTTAGGTATGTGAAGTCTTTGTACATTTTCTTTCATTCTATTATGGCTTTCCTTCATTTTTGTTGTTTTTCTTATTCCATGTTGATTAAATTGTTTGTTTGTCATGTTACAACCTTAGGTTGTCAATGGACATTTTAAATTACACAATTCTATACACTTTCCTATTACATTTTTAAACCACATCTCTTTGAGGCATTTTGTTAAATTTAACAATTGACTTTCTTTGTGTATGCTTCCAAAGCTTTCATTGAGGTATTTTTCAAATAGTTATATAAACCAGTTGATTGCCTTGTCTATGCTACTAAATTTTCCATAAATGTCTCTAAAAAATTGGACTATACTCCTAATGCAGTAGGGGGAGGCTTGCAACACATAAATACACAACTCCAATCTACAAACAAATTTTCAATTTACAATTTCATCAAGACCTCTTCTTTAAAAAAATTCACATTGTTTAGGTTGTAGCATATCAAAGTCACTCAATCGGGTATAATTCCCCACACAACCTTCTCACTTCTCAGTAGACCCCCAAATCCAAATATAGTCTTTACTTGGGTCTCAAAACAAAAGATTTTCCAAGTTATAGGACCTTGCATGCTCAAATAGGTTTCTAATACAAAAACCCTCAATTTGCTCATAAATATCTAGGGTTTTCTATATTTCACAACTCCAAGGCCTTCCAAGCCTCACCAAAGCATCAAAAAAGTTTTTTAGGGTCTGCAAAAACAAAATAAACCTTCACTAGGCCTTTAGCCTCATTAGATCTCAAAAACACCACTTTGGTTCCTCCTTTTCATGCCAAAAACTCACATTCTTAGCCTAAGATAACATCACCAGCCCTATAGATGCCTTACCACTATTAAAAGAAACATGAAACTTGAAAACAACATATTACATGCCTTTCCTCCAAATCACAGGTCACCATAGTAGGAGGAAAGGCTCCATCTTTAAATTAAATTAAAACTCATACCATGCTGGTCTGTATAGGCTGATAATGAAGAATGGAGTTTTTATTTCACCGAAAAAACCAAAGGAGTCTCAAAATAGATTGAATTCCAAGTTAAGACCTACCACCACAGTGATTTATGAATTTCTAATCATGGGAGGCATGTACTGGGTTGTACACAGGAAAAAGAAACTGAAAACACAAAAAAAATACTTGAAACTCCATAGTTTAGGCATTGAGTAGAGCACCAAATCCTCAAAAGAAATTCATTGAACCTTTTATTTGGGCTTGCATGATTTTTTTTATACATTTTCAAATCAGGAGTCCCAACTTCCTTTAATGCCCATAACCACCCTTGAACCACCAAACCTTCAGTAAGCCTAAAAGTACTAGTATTAGCAATGGTTTGCTTAATAAGCTTCATTATGAAATTTTTTTGTTCTATAGACCTAAGACCATTTAGAAACCTTTATTTTACCCATTATAGAGCCTTTCAACATATCCAACAATCACCAATTCTTTTTTTGTACCAAACTGCACAAATTATCAAGTTTTCTATGCTTTTAAGGGCCCAAATTAGCCCACTTTTACAAAGGGACCACCTTCAAAACTTGTCCAATTCTCTTGAAACCTTGGGGAAGCACTTTATATCTATAAAAACTTCAAATTATAGAATTATATTGCAGAGACAATCATTTACCACCCAAACCATAAAACCCTCTCCCTAGGCTTAAAAACCCTATGTTTTATTGAAAGTACACTTGCCAAACACTCCAAAACTTGACAACTATTGAAAAAAGCCTAATATACCCTACTCATGCTCAATCTAACATAAAATAATGCTGCCCAACTTAGAAACTGAATTTCAGTCACCAAAAGCTTAATTTTGTTAAGGAAAACTCAACATTTCCTCATTTGGTTTGATGCCCAATCCAAGGATCATCCTCCATTCAAGTTTATCATGGCCTTTTATAATGTTTCCCTCTTAAAACAAACCACTTCAACTTCAAAAACTAACATTTGAAAGAGGTGACCATTGGTCTTCCTCTTTAATAGACTTTTACAACCCTTCACTATTAGTTAATTTGACTTGACTTAGAACTTTTTGCATAGGTAAAATTATTCATCATGCCGAAGAAAAAAACTATTAAAAGGAAAAAACTAACAGATGATTAGCTCCAAGCCTTCAGAGATAAAGAGAAAAAATGGATGAGGGAATATCATGAAAATCAAAAATTGGGAACAATTGACGAAAACAAGCCAGTTGAAGAGGAACCTCAACCTTCAAAAGAGAAAAGAAATTGGAAGCACAAAGGGAACAAATGCAAAAGATTTGTGCTAGGGGAGATGTAGATACCATAGTTGGAGACACATCCTCTACTGAAAGTGAATACGAAGGGACACCATTAAGCACAAGTGAATATGGAGGGACACCATCTACCAAAAGTGAGTATGGTTGGACACCATCCACCACATCTGAAGTTGAGAGTACATCATCACTCGGATTTGACGAAAAAGGTATGCCATCATCCCCACATTAACCTAAAGGTATGTATTCTATTCCACCCTCGGTCGAAGTTATGCAATCTAGCCCACCTTAATTGAATATTGATGAAATTGCTAATGTTGAGATGTATGTGCCTAAGAGAACACCACCTAGAATTTTGTGTAGAAAGCCAAAGTTTTTGATTAATATTGATGAGGATATTTTGCAGGACATGGAAGGTAGGATTCTAGAATGCACTTGTAGAAGATATGTTGATAAGATTTGGAAAATGTTCTTTGAAAGGCTAAATGAGACCGCAAGATGTCAACTATTTGTTCAAATGATGTGGGGTTTAAAGTATAGAAACATCATGAAGACTCTTGGGTTGAGAAGATCAAATGCATCAAGTGAAAACACTATTGTGTAGAATCTAATGGATGCTTATGAGAGTGTGGATAAGACCTCACGCTCAAAGGATAGTAATGTCACCTAATGTGTCATTACATAAACTTTGGTAAACTATCAAACAAAGATATCTCATCTCATTAAAAAGACAAGTGAACAAATGAGAATTAGTAGAAAAACTTTATCAAAGTCCATTCAAAAGTGACAAAGAATTGAGGGCACTGATTCAAATCAATTATGGGCATTCTTGGGAAGATTTCCACATAAAGATAAAAAAGTTGTTGAAGCATTGAGAACACTAATTGAAGATTATTGGAAGAATAATACAAGGCCATCTCTGAATCAAAGGGATGTCATAAGAATAAGAATTGGTAGTCGGAACCATGAGCCACATCCAAAGCATTTTTTGGATATGACTCAAACCCAATTTTTTCATAAATTTCAAAATGCTTATCCTCAAATTAGTATTTTTCAAAGATTTTTTGAAATGATTAAAATTTTTTATGTCAAGATAAATCACACATGCACTAATTGTTGTTGTAAACTACATATTGAATTCGCTAGCCATTATGATGTTTATCATTCTATATGTTTAGATTTGCATACTAACGATGTTTTGCAGGATTGTGGCATATAAGCCCCACCAAAATATTCAAGAGAGTTATTATAATTTTTTTTTATGTCAAATAGAGGATGGCCAAATATTCTATAGGACAACATGCTTGGATGGTTCATGCGAGCATTGCGGTGACTTGCAATGAATGCCAGTATGTCAACATATGGAAAGCACAGATGAGGTGGGACATAAACTAGTAGATTTTGAGAAGTATGAAAAATTGGTATACGCTACAAAAGATGGGTCTCAAGCTAAAATGTGTGATTTGGTTATTGAGAAGATTCCAGTGTATTAGTTTATGTCCATGTTTTGTGAGAATCTAGTTTATGAGTATGCAAGGCATACCCATAGAGCCCGATGGCTAGACACACAATTCAAGCTATGCAAGGACACCTTTCTAGTTGGCATCATAGTATCAGTGGTTGACTTTGTAGAGAACTACACTCTATAGCCACAGTGTGAGGTGTAGTCATAGTATTACAACTCCACACAGGTTTCGATATTTGTGCACATAGCATTCATTCATGCAACTGATAGTACAGAGGACCAAAGGAAGGTATTGAGGGAGTATCACTTTTATATTAGTGATGATCACACATTCTCCAGAGTTCATGCAAGGTTGCTTCTAGATGTTCTATAGTTATTTGGCTCGGAGGGGCATAGCATACGGTCGGCATATAATATGGTCGGATAAGTATCCAACACAATTCAGGAATGCACACATGTTCTAATGGTTGTGTAGGAGGAATCTCACTATAGGTGTTCAACATATGTGGAACTTTTGTGAGGCTGGGCATGGAAAGGGGGAGCATGATGGTGCAGGAGCATGCGTGAAAAGAGAATTAGCATGGGAAGAGTTAAAGTATAAAGATAGTGCAAAGTTGACAGATGCAAGTTCAATCGTCGAGTGGTGTAATGCTTTGATGGGTCTAGGTAATGGAGGTATGTCTTCAGTTCGTAGATGTTTTTGGTTGATGGATGGTACTAACATTGCACCATATGAGTATTGTTGTACACTAATAGGATTGAGTGAGCTACACTCTTTCCTTAGCTCAAATGTAGGTTCATGGAGTATCGATACACGTAAGATGGCATGCTTTTGTTCTTCATGTACAATGCAAGCCTCAAATGATTGTGAGTCAGGGGAGTGGATTGACAAATGGTTGACAAGTTATCTTAGCCTACTTCACACATATCTCCCTTCGACAACATTGGAACTAACACAGATGGAATCATCAGTCAACTTTAATAATGTGTCAGATCTAGTTCAACTAGGTAATATATCTACTTGCTTTGTTTTTGAAATTCCATATTGTTATCTTTCTTTGTACTGTATTCATAATGTTGACTAATTTCAAGTGATTTTCTGCACATATCAATGTAGGGCATGTTTATGCAGTTATTGAAAATGAAGAAAATGAAGAGGGAACGAAATATTACTTGTGTCATTGTGTTGAGGCCAAAAAGAAATTGGAGGCCCCAGTTATAGATGGAGAAAACATTGAATACCCTACAGGCTCAGTTGTTGTTATTGGAACATGGCTTAGAAGGTACCCACATAAGAGTGTTAAACATTGGTTGTTTGAGGACTTTGACACGCATTGTAAGATTCTTCATTACTCAAACCTTGTTGTGGCATCCAATATTCGTTTTAGAAAATATGGGGGTAGACCTTTGAACAAGACCTTGTTGAAGGTCCATGAGTCTGACCATGAAGCAATACTTGACACAATAAAGAGTAGAGCAGATTCAGATTGTTCATTGGATTAATTTGTAAGTATATGCACAATGGTTCTTATTAATTTATACTTGTATCCATGTTAATTTGTTTGATGCCAATGCTATCATCTTATTTTACTTTGCATATCTATAAGTAACTCGGTAAACATTGATTGGTGTCCCCTTGTAGAAAATGCAGATTTATGAGCCATCCAAGAGAATCTTAGGCATAAAAGAAATGCAACATCCCTATTTTGATGATCTTGACAAATCTCAATTATGATTTTTAGCCATTACAAAAGTGCATGTGAAGCTTGGTGAGGGAATTTCAAGTTATTCATTTGAAGTTAACCTTATCATGAGCACCTATGACACATACATTATTGGAGCATCTCGAATTTCAAGATATTCTAGATTCGTGAGAGGTGTTGTGTGCAATAGGTATCATGGAATTCATAGTGAAGATGTATGACCAAGAGTGACTAAGTTGAGAGACTACCATGCCTATCTGTAAGTGCCTTCCATCTATTTTCATTTCATTTGCATTTTGGATGAGATGTTTTTTTTTATTCTTTTACTTTGTGTACATTTGTAACTAAAATAGTAAAAATTGATTGGTCTCTCCTTGCAAAAAATGTTGATTTTTGAGCCATCGAAGAGAATCTTAGCCAAAACACAAATGCAACATCCTTATTTTGATGATCTTGAAAAATCTCAATTTTGATTTGAAGCAATTATAAAAGATCATGTGAAGCTTTGTGAGGGAATCTCAAGTTACTCATTTGAAGTTAACCTCTAAATGAGAACCTATGATGTAGACATTATAAGAAAATCTTGAATGTATGAGTGACATTGTAAAATATCTATGGGAACAAAGTACCTAAGGCATTGTAATGAGATTTTTACTTGTAATAAGATTTATTGAAATATTGAAATTTGGTATAGGGGCATCAAGGTTATTGAACAAATTTGGTTCATGGAATTATTTTAAGTTAGTAAATTGTGTTTTGAGTAAATTGTCAATTGAATAAGGTCATATTACATGGTCAATTGATTTATAATGTAATGAGTCATGTTAGTTACAAGCTCAATAGTTAAGCATGATTGGAAAGATGTATAATCATTTGTAAAGGCTAGATTTAATAGGTGGTCTCCTAGTTGCAAAATTTCACTTTTTGAAGGTTGATAGGTGGTAAATAGATTAGATTAAGGTATTTTGTGTTTATTTATGCTAAATAAGGTCAATCAAGACCATTTAAGGTGTATTAGGGTGATTTTTTGAGTCTCAGTGGTCAAATGTACAAAAAAATGCATTCTTGCTACAAAATTGTCAATATTTGAATTTGTAGCCCTTTGAAGGAAAATCTTTGAATTTGGTTGTAAATGTGCAAGAATGAGGTCTAAGAGTTTGATATATGATTTAGAGAGCTTGGTTTTCATGGATTTCCTTTCAAAGCCTCTCCTTTTATTGTTCCTACAATAAACTGTTTGATAGAGTTGGTGGAATTACCTTTCTTAGTAATCACTATTAGTTGAAGATTGAGATTGTTAACGTTGAGAGATTATGAATTGGGAAAAAGGAACTTGATATGGGTATTATTTTGAAAGAATTCAAGTGGGATGTACTCAAAATTGATTCCATTCCTCAATCTTCACTCGATGGCATGAAGGAATGGCTGAAATCCATGGATATAAAGTATTATGAAAGCAGAATGAACTTGAACTGGTGGCCAATTTATTGAAGATGGTGGTTGGGAATTTTTGAATATGGAAGCTAGTGATTCTGATTCTGATAATTCAAAAGAGTCAAAACAAGGATATATGAGTTCCCTCTAATGTAGAAGAGGAATCAGAATCAGATTTCATGTAGCCACCATCAAGAGTGTTACAAGCCAACAAGATGGGGGGAATTCTTATATAAGGATAATTTTTGATGTTGCAGGTACCGAATTTAATACAAACTACAATGGAAACATTGAAATTCCCTAGTAGTGTTTATGTTGAGGAAATTTCCTTTAGATGTCAGGATTCAAAGCACATCAACCATGTGGTACAAATGATTAAATCCCAGAGATGATCTGTAGCAATGAAAGAGTCTAAAAAGGAAGATAGAGCAACACTAGTGACACAGGAGAAACTTTAGCTTTCAAAAACAAAGTCAATTAGGCTGCCAGACGTGTGGATTGGGCCAACATTTGTGGAAGAGGAAGAAAGATGACTAGAACTCTAGAGGCACATCATACTAGGTTTCAGTATTCAACCATGAGAGTTGTATACACCTAAAAATGGTCACATCACAATAGTCTGGTAATTAATTAAATATTTTTAATATTTAATTAAATCTCTAAATTTAATTTGCGTATAAATAAATCTAAATAATTTATTTATATTGTTCATTCTTTCATTTCGATTAAACAAATAAATTTATTTAATCACTTTTTTAATCCATTTATTAATTAATTAAATAAACATTATGATTTATTTATATTAATTATCATATAATCTTGGCTTGAATATTTTATTCAAATAAAGATTAAATATTCTTCTATTCTAAAAAAAACCTCTAAATTTCATTCACAATTAAATATTCTAAATATTTAATTAATTCTTCCAAATTCTATTCACAATTAAATATTCTAAATATTTAATTAAAACTTCTAATGTCTATTCACATCAAATATTTCAAAAATATTTTAAATCCTCAAACCTACATAACACATAAAATTAAATAAATTTATTTATTTAATTTGGATTATCTACAACAACCGTGAAATAACTTCAAAATAGAAAATTAACAAATTTCTCTATTTCTAAGCAAAGTTATTCCCATGGGTTGAAGACAAACCTCTATTCTTCTCTCCAACCTCCCAACATCTTCCATCTTCCTCTCAACCTCTCCATCTCTCACCATTCAAAATTACCACACAATCTCATAGCCATTGATCTTTGCCAACTAGGCTCTTGCCTGTAAAAATCTATAAAAAGGACTGTCGGGTCTTTAAAAAAAAGAGAGAAGCTTGCATACAAGAAAACTATAATCAATTAGCCTTCTAGCATCCATAGCCTCTAGAATCATAGCATAGCATAGCTTAGCATATTAGCAATCCATATCATGGCCTATCATCCTCATATCATAGCTTCAAAAGCATTCATAATCCACAACCCCTGTGCATATCCACAAACCAATATTTCACTCCACCAACATATAGGATAGAGAAGTATTCTCTCTCTTTGCATACTCATTCTGCAAGTTGCCATTCTGAGAAGCTTTACTTATACAATCTGAGAGTACCAGCATTAAGCAAATCACTGGAGATAGAGGACAATGGAACGATTTTGAAGAAGCTCTATTTGATTTCTTTGATTTCATTCTATTTAGCTTTCTTTAGTTTAATGTTACATTGGTGTGTTTTTGTCATATCATTTTGACACTAAAATTTCCCACACACAAGAGTAGATGAGAGAGCTGATATAATGCATCAAAACATTAAGCATGCATTCTTCCAACCAACCGAGAAGGAGATGATTATTTTGCTTCATTTTCATTTGCATAACCATATCAAGGTATGGGAACCAAGAAGACCAAGTATGCTGAGTTTTATGTGGAGGTAATGGATGTGGTCCAAACTTTAGGACGGGCAAGAAGGTCAATGTATGATTGGTGCAGGAGCACCATTCAGTAGGTTTTGTTCATCAAGGCAAATAAGGAGTAGAATATAGGATTTTGAGTTTTGTATTAAAATAAGGTATATGAGACCATTATATTATGTATTTAGTCATATTTCAGCTATATTATGTGTTTAGGAGGTTGTATTTTAAAAAAGGTGCAAAATGTTTAAAAATTGCAAAAATGTGCAAAATTTGCAAACTCAAATGTTGTAAAATTGCAAAATTTGTATTATGGAGGGAATGTGAAGAGTCAAACCAATTTAAAGGCCAGTTATGAAAGTGAATCAATTTTTAATTGGTGGGAAAGAGTTTAAAAACATGGAGAACTTGAATTGAAGGTTGGATTTTGTGATTTGAAGAAGCAAAAACAATAAAAACTCATAATTTTCTAGATTTTTTTATATTTTCAGCTGTAGCAGTAGATTGTATGGCCTATATTTCAATTAGTTGATCTGAATTTGTTGATATTTTCATATTATATAGATTTACCTTTCTTTCAAATCCATTTATAAGTTTTTCCATAATGTTTTGTGCATTTTATAATCAATTTACTAAAACCGGCCCAAACTTGTACATTTGAAGGTTTTGAGTCAATAAAAATAGATTTTTGACCCATTCCTCTTTTTGTAGCCTTTGTAACTTGAGGAATTGGTTTGCACTAACATTATTAAGGTGTGGGAATGATGTGTTAGTGTTGGGGAGGTATGAAAGTGAGATGGGTGTGAAACCCATGTGTGTAAAAGTGAGTTTTCTTTAAGAAAAAATGGTGGTTTTGAAGAGTCAAATTGTGTTTTTGTGTAGGGAATCATTATTTTATGATTGTTTGAGCTTGTGTAGGGTATCAAAAAAAATTTTGAGTAGTTTTTTAGGCTGTGGTTAGCTTTGGAAGTATCATTTTCAATAAACCCCTAGGGTTTAGGCTACAATAGAGGGTTTTGTGGTTTACCCATTTTACAGTGGTATAAATGAGATTTGACTGTGGATTTTGAAGTTTTTACACCTTAGAATTTCTTCCCCAAGAGTTGGTAAGGTTTGGATAATTTTAGGATATAGACCCTTTGTAAAAGTGGCCTAATTGAGGCCTAAAAAGAGTAAAATTTCAAGTTTTGAAGGAGGTGTTACAAAGAAACTTATGGAGTTGTGTTGATATGTTAAAAAGATCAATAATGGGGAGTTAGGTTGTGAACTAGAAGTGTGTTGTTGAGAATTTGTACCCGATTTAGTGGGTTTCCTATGCTACAAGGGAATAGTGTGATTTGGTTGAGAAAGAGTGAAATAGAGAGCTTGATGATCTAATACCTGGTTGGTTGTTGAATTTGTGATTAGTTGTGTTGCAGGACCTCCCCCAGTTGCATCAATGATCTTGATTAAATTGAGGAAGAACAACAAGAGAGGGACAGGAAAAATAAAATCAATATAGAGTTTCAAGGATTTGTCAAGTGAGTAAGAGAGCTATGGGAGCATTCTCATCTAAAATATTTTGAACTAGAGTTTGATATACCATTTTGATTCTGGTAATTCAAAAGAGTTAGATCAAGGATATGGACCCTCTAATGTAGAAAAGGAATGAGAATCACTCTTCATGTTGCAGGTATTGACTTTAATACCAACTACATTGGCAACATTGAAATTCCCTAGTAGTATTTATGTAACGAAAATTTCCTTTAGATGTAAGGATTCAAAGCACATAAACCATGTGGTACATATGATTAAATACAAGAGATGATCTGTAGTAATGAAAGAGTCTAAAAAGGAAAAGAGAGCTACATTGGTGACTTAGGAGAAACTTCAAATTTTAAAAAATCCAATTAGGTTGGTAGACGTGTGGATCAGGCCAGCATTTGGTGGAAGAGGAATAAAGATGACTGGAACTCTAGAGACCCACCATACTGGATTTTGATATTCAACCATGAGAGAAAAAGAGGGAGTTTATATCATGTATCAAAACATTAAGCATGCATTCTTCTAGCCAATGGAGAAGGAGATGACTATTTTGCTTCATTTTCATTTGCATAACCATATCAAGGCATGGGAACCAAGAAGACCAAGGATGTCGAGTTTTATGTGGAGGTAATGGATGTGGTCCAAACTTTAGGAGGGGAAAGAAGGTTATCTTGTTTTTATTGTTGTTACATACTTTCACAGTGTTCTGATCCTATGGGATCACATTGGGCCCCTCTAAAATAACATCTCTCGGTTTTCGCTATCTCAGAGTGGTTTTTCCATGGTGTCCAATTTTTAGTTGATGGAAAAAGTGTCAAATGCAAGCAGTGGAAAGTTGCAAGGTGGTGCAACTTTCATTTTGCAACTCATGTGAGAAAATAGACTATTCCAACACATTTGAATAGGCATGTTTATGCTAGGCATGGTCCTCTTTCACACCCAAACACGTGGAATCACTCTGAGCTACATTCAACCGAATCGATTCCTTAATGGTCCAAAGGGAAAAATGGCTGCAAAATTTAGGGTGAGGTTACTCGGACACCATGATACTTAGAAAATTCTCATCTAATCCTATGGGATTGCGTTGGGTTCCTCTACAATAACCTCTCTTGGTTTTCGTTATCTTGAAGTGGTTTTCCTGTGGTGTCCAATTTTCAGTTGATGGAAAAAGTGTCAAATGCAAGCAGTGGAAAGTTGCAAGGTGGTGACACTTTCGTTTTGCAACTTGTGTGACCAAATAGACTATTTCAACGTGTTTGAATAGGCATTTTTATACTAGGCATGGTCCTCTTTTGCACCCAAACACGCAAAATCGCTCCGAGCTACGCTCAACCAGATCGGTCTCTTAAGGGTCCAAAGGGCAAAATGGCTGCAAACTTCAACATGAGGTTACTTAGACACCGTGAGGCTTAGAAACTTCTTGTTTGATCCTATGGGATCGCATTGGCCCCTCTACAATAACATCTCTTGGTTTTTCATTATCTCAGAGTGGTTTTCATGGTGTCTAGTTTTCAGTTGATGGAAAAAAGTGTCAAATGAAAGCAGTGGAAAGTTGCAAAGTGGTACAAATTTCATTCTACAACTCATGTGTCCAAACAGACTATTCCAACACATCTAAATTAGAATTTCTACACTAGGCATGGTCCTTTTTCTCACCCAAACACACGAAATCGCTCTGAGCTACGTTCAACCGGATTGATCCCTTAAGGGTTTGAGTGTAGTATGTTGAAATAGGTCATTCCACCTATTGTTCAGGCTGTGTCTCGGTGATATGGGCCTGACGTAAGTAGGATAGGGAGTAGGAATAATAAAATAGCATTAGTAAGGGCATTGAAAGAGAGTACTAACGATGCCCCTGTTGAAAATTCAAAATTAAGGCCCCTTAAAAGCAAGGCTAGAAGAGGTGAAAAAAAGAAATTGCTTGAAAATAAGTTAGAATGGGTTGGAAATAGGGTGAGATTGTGGAGTTTGATGTGTTCAAAAGGTCTGCAAGGATAGGGGAGGTTAAAAGTATGCTATGGCATGACATGCCCTATAAGTTGGGAAAATAGGGGTTTTGAATGAAAAAGAGAGGTTTGAGGGAGTAAATGTGGGTAAAGTCAAGGGGCAACATAATTTGGTGGTCAATTAAGTTTGTACAGGAAGAATGAAGAGTGTTGGAATAGGTTTTGAGGTTCAGGTTCGGGGGTTCAGTTCACCAGTTTGGCCAAAATTATTTAGAGGGGGGTTTAGTTCGTTTTGGGTTCGTTGGTACAAAAAACATGTAAAAAAAAAAAATTCTATGAAACCTAGAAGCATGAATTAGGATTAGAATATCACATATCATAATATAAACAACAAAACCACCATAAACTTGAATTTCATTTAATACAACAAAATTTCCAAAAAAAAAGTGTTTATAACCAGCAAAAAAATGTGAATAAAATCACGATGTTTTTCGCGTGAAAAAAAACCATGAGACCATAGCTTGTTGCTTACTATTATTCTTTGATATTTTCCAGAATCCATAGCTTGTTGAAAGTACTTTTAAGGCTTTTAGCCATAGCGACAAAGCGATTGAATTGTTTTGATAAAATGCTTTTGAGTAGACGTAATATGAAAAATGTATTAGCATAGACAAAGTGGTATTTGTTTGAAAAATGCCCGAAAAGAAAATGTGGTCTCATGGTGATGGGATGGCATGATGAATGCCATGACAAGAAAATTACTATGGATTGTCATGGAATTCCATCACCATTGAGACCACATTTCTTTGAGGCTTTTTTTCAAACAGTTTGCTGCCTTTTCTATGCTATTGCTTATTAATACCTTTGATAGATTCCAAGCATCCATGGCTTTTTGGAAGCACCCTATTGTAGGATTTTAGCCATAGCAGCAGGGAAGTGGGCTGATTGCGATAAAATGCTGGTAAGCTTATGTATAAAAATGTGGTAGCATAGGCAAGGCGGTGAACTATTTGAAAAAATGCTCAAGAAATGTGGTCTCATGGTGGAATGCCATGATGATCATAGAAATTTTTCTTGTCATGGCATTCCATCACCATGAGACCACATTTCTTTGAGGCATTTTTTCAAATGGTTCATTTCCTTGTCTATGCTATTAGTACCTATTATGCTATGATAGATTTTTTCCAAGCATCCATAGCTTGTTGAAAGAGGAACCTATTTTAGGCTTTTAGCCATAGTAGCAAGGCAATGAACTATTTGATAAAATGCTTTGATAGACATGTATGAAAATGTGTTAGCATAGACAAGGTCTTGAACTCTTTGAAAAATGCCTCAAAAGAAATGAGGTCAAGGTGATGGAATGCCATGACAATCAAAAGAAAGATTTGATTGTCATGGCATTCTACCGTGAGATCATTTCACTGGTGACCCCTAAGAAGTCGATATATTATATGATATTTCTTACTATTATGCTTTTGATAGATTTTTTCCAAAGCATCCATGGCTTGTTGAAAGAACTTGTTTTAGGCTTTTAGCCATAGCAACAAGAGTGAACTATTTTACAAAATTCTATGGTAGACATGTATAAAAATGTGGTAGTATAGACAAGGCGTTAATTTGTTTGAAAAAAATTCCTCAAAGAAATGTGGTCTCATAAAATGCCATGACAAGCAAATGCAATTGGCAGCTGCTCCTAGTTATTAGTTATGCAATGTGAAGTAATTGCATAACTGCTTAGGTTGACTTTGTAAAAACTATATTGTAATTGAAATTTTGTCCTCTATCAGCATCTAGTTATTAGTTATGCAATGTGAAGCAATTCATTGATTTTGAAAGATGTTGAATGCAATGTAATCAATGATATGCATATAAACTACAAAAATCTATTTTTTACAATTTATTAGTTAAACTCTTTATTTTATTTTCTCTCTATATATCTATGCTATGGAAATGCCTTTAATTTTTTTTAAAAAAGTTTTTATCTCTTGTTCTACTTTTTTTTACCTTTTTTTATAAATCTGATTTTTTCCTTATTTTTTCTAGACTTTTTCCTAATTTTTTCAAAAAAATCTTATACTTTTGGTTTGCCGATTTTTTCCCAAAAATATTTTTGCTGCTATGGTATAAACACATATCTTTTTGTAATATCAAGGATACTTTTTGAAACTTCCATGCTTTGCTAATCTAAAAGGAAAATTCTTTTTCCTAATCTATATGTAGCCATGCTTTTGACATTGTCAAAAAGAGTAAGACTTCCTGAATGATGCAAAGGCATGGCCAAGTAGTTCTAAATTTTGCATGAGAGAAGAGAGATGTTGGAGAGTACATCAAGTTAGTGATAACAAAAGTGTAATGTGTTTTATTTTGTATTATTCCTCTATTTCTCTATAGATGTGTGATAAATTCTTAGTTCAATGATGTAGAACAATTTTTGAAAAAAGAAAGTTGTGTCACAATCCACTTTCAATCTAGCAAGAAAAAGTGAAAGCTCAACCTTTTGGAATTAAAATGCTTGTTTGCAAAAAAAATGAATAAGAATGAGGTATTTAAGGTGTTTGAAGTGATTTAGATGTCACTTTTAGGGTTCCCTTGGGTGTGGGTCAAAGTCAAACTCCATAAAACATTAAAAAATTGTTCAAAAAATGACTTTTTTGGATGCCTAGGCACGCGGGTTTTGTCTTGGTTTTCCTAGGTTCTATTTGGGTTTTGCCTGGGTTCTCTTGGGTTCTGCTTAGGTGAACTAGACCCAAAAATGAAGGACCCTAGTTGAACCCATAGGCGAATCGAACCAGGACCTGCACCACCTGAGCGAACTAGAACCAGAACTAGGGTTAAACTAGAAGAACCCGGTAACATAGATAATGTGTAAAGAAGTTGACTACTTCATCTACTCTGAATATTATGTTTTGCAAGTGTTACATGAAGATTATGTATCATTTTCTTAATTCAGTTGTTCCAATCAAAGGATTAAATATAAATTGGAATCTTTTTATCAATCATTTCATGGAATACAAATTGAAAACATGTTTTTTGCTATTTAGATACTTAGTTGTTTACTATCAATCAATTAATTTATTCAAGACAAACCATGAAGGACAACAATGATCAATGCTATGGTTAACCAATTAATAAGTATACATGTGAATAAGTCAAGCATGTACATGTATAAGGGAAGCACAAGTAGTCACAAACACATATGCCTTGAAGTATACACACAAATACATGGTATACACAACTTAATACAAAGTATATGCATGAATACAAGGTATACACATGAAAACCTGTAAGTCATAAAGTATACATTGGAACACACATAAGTCAAAAAGTATACACGTAAGTTGTAAAGTATACACTTGAATACACATAACTCATATCTATTGAACCATGAATTTATAATGCAAATATGGACACCATCGATAAAAAATATTTGTATTAACCAAATAGCCATGTATGCATACATCAATATATGTAGATATAAGTATAAAATATTGTTACAAAATAGCCATATAGGCATACAATGTCAAATATATCCAATACAAAATATGTACAAAATTTCCATGTCTAGGCATACAACAAAGGGCTCTGGAATCAAAATTCATTTCTCTCCATGCTCTAGAAATAATTTCTTTCCCTTTGTTTGGCGATTTGATGGTGATATGCCTATCACTCATTTCTTCTATGCTCGAGGAGTACTCCTACTGCTCCTCCTATAGTTTAGCTACTAGTGAATTTTTAACTATTACAATAAGAAGTAAAGACATTAATATATAGAAATTACATTATAAAAAATGATATATTTAACAAAATAATCACTTATGGCCATCTCACGATCACTCTCCACAATGGAAATACTTGCATGCCGATGCTGAGGCATGCTCAAGCCTTGTATAAACCATCCAAATAGGAATTAAACTATGAATCAATAATGGTTTGATTTTTCACTAGAACCAACATCTATAACAACGAATGTAAATTGAAATTTAGTAATTTTCCTCATACCTCCCCTATCAGAGCCATCGAGATTGTATAGCGGATGAAACATCGATATCCATTTCCCTCATAACATTTGGAGGTGTTTCCATAGCCAACATCTAAAAATAAAACAAAAAATTATTCAATCACAAAAAAGTTACAATAGCGATCCACATCATGACTTATAATGTATGAGATCTAATGAACAAAATTTTGAGTACAAGTATTAAACTATATATTTCTGATTATCATGCTTACTATTTTCCCTATCCATATCTTGTTCTATAGGACGTGTTTTTAGGATTTTACCCGTAGTAGCAAGCTGTTGAACCATTTGATTAAATGTTTTCATAGACATGTACGATAACTATGGTGGCATAGAGAAGGCAGTGAACTATTTGAAAAAATGCCTCAAAAGAAATGGGGTCTCATGGTATGGCATGCCATTAGAAAAAAATGCACGTCATGGCATTCCATCACCATAAAACCGCATTTCTTTTGGGAATTTTTTCAAAAATTTCATTTGCTTCTCTATGGTACTATTGCTTACTATTATGCTTTGATAGATATTTTTCCAAGCATCCTTATAGTTTGTTGGAAAGCACCTATTTTAGGCTTTTATCCATAGCAGCAACTACAAGGAAATGAGTAGTTTGATGAAATGCTTTGGTGAACATGTATGAAAAATGTGGTATCATAGGAAAGATGGTGAGCAGTTTGAAGAAATGCCTCGAAGAAATGTGGTCTCATGTGGTGATGGAATGGAATTCCATCACCATGAGACCACATTTCTTCAAGGCATTTTTTCAAACTACTAACTGGTGCAGGAGCACCTAGGTTACTAGTTGCCTCTCATAGGAAATTTTTTGTCTAGATTGAATGCCCATTTGTAAATTCATGTAAAGGTCATATAAAGACCTACTTCATTGTATTTAAGGTCCTTAGGTGGTCACAAAAAAAAAAGATTTCCAAATGTTGCTAAAGATGGGAAAAATTGTAAAAAGTAAAAGAAGCATGGAATATTAAAAGTCACAAGGCAGTTTAGGTAGTTTCACTCAATGAGGGAGATTCAAAAGGTAGTTATCTGATTGGGAATATATATAAGAGCATGTAAAAGGTGGGAAAAAGAACAAATTTTGTATTCTTGAATCATTTTCAATAAATAGTTCCTTGTTCCTATTTTCATTGTGTTTCATTCTTCAATTCAGTTCTTGCACAAGCTATATATTTGTTTGTTCACTTTATGCAAGGTGTTAACAATAATCTAGTGATGTTTTGAAGAGTTACCATCAAATTTAAAGGCCAAGGTTTTTGTGGTCTGTCAGATTAACCAGTTAAGGATTTTGAGGGTCATTTAAGGCTTGAATTCACCATCCCACTAATGTAGATTTAGGATATTGGTGGGATGGAATATATAGAAGGTTTTTAGAATGTTTTAAGCAATTTGTGAGTGTACAGGAATAGGGAAATCAAGAAATATCTGATTGGTTGCTAAATCATACAGGAAATACAAAGTTTCCTTCATGGAAAGCATGGTTTCAGGGTGGTGTTCAATGCAAAAGCATGCATGAAGTTGGGTGGTGAGTTTCTAAAGCTTATGTAGGCTATTTCCATGGTGTTTGTTGTGGTGGTAGGAGTATTTAAGGTTTGTAAGTACCTTATGCAATAAACCCTCCTTTGTAGGGCTTGATTTGTGCATAGAATAGGGGTTTTTTGGAATAGTGATTTATGGAGCCTTTTTGTCTCTAAAAATGTTTGATTCTTTAGTTTTGTGATAGGATAAATGAATATTTTCAGTCCTTTATTATTTTGGTGATAAACTATGAGCACTTTATTTGTAATTTAGGCCTAAGTTAGTAGCCCTTTCCAATGAACAATTCAAGAATCTGGTAATTTATTTATGGCAAGCCACTGAGAACTTTTGATATGTTATGATGTGTTAAAAAAGGCTCCTAAATGTACATTGAGAATGTGGATATACAAAGTGAATGGAAAGGAGTCACCTGATTAAGGGATATGTGACCTACAAGCAAAATGGTGGTAAGGTCCTGTAAAAGTGTAATTATGTAAATACACAGATTTAAATGTTTATTTTGGCATAGAACCATCAATGTGAAGATATCAAAGGTGTGTGAATGGTTTGGTGAAGGCTTTGAGGTCAAACATGATGATTTGATATGTTGTAGCAATATGTCCCTAGGTGGAAATGGTAATTTGACTGTAAGAACTTATGAATTTGATAAATCAGTATTATGTGGATATGAACCAGGTTTGTTTCAGTTAAAAACATGATGTGAGTAATGTCTTGGAAGTTAGATGAAATTATTGAGGTGTAAATGGTTGATTGTAGTATCTTGGTCTTGAGGAACTAGTTGTTAAAAGTGAAAATTTGGTGAGTTGTTTAAGGAATTGAAAGATTCAGAGCTCTTTATTAGGTTTTTGCTTTGAATTCAGATAAATGGATGATGAAAAAGGTATGTTATGATTTGAGGGTTATAGGTTGTAACATGAGAGATTATTTTTTGGTTATTTTCCTAGGTAAAGCAAATTGAGTGGAAGGGTGCCTTGGTGAATGATGAAAGAGTGGATTGTTTAGTGACTCTAATTAGGTTTCTTGTGTGGATAAATCATTTTTGTTGATAAATAAGATGTTTGAAGCTTGAGGATGATAAGAAGAAGTATTGAAATGAGTTGGCTTGTTGTTTCCTTGTGGTTTGCAAATGAAACAATGTGATTTTTGATGAAAAGAGAAAGAAATTTTAGTTGCTTATTCAATTTGATCTTCTCCTGATTCAATTGGGTCAGATGTACCTAATGATTGAGTGTTTTGATATGATGATCTGCATCACTAACTTCCTTGTCTATGCTATTGCTTACTATTATGGTTTCATATATTTTTTCCAAGCATCCATAGTTTTTTCGTGCTGGTGCACCTTTGCAAGCACATGCCTCCATGTGAAGTAATTGCATCGTGTTGCTTATGTTGAATTTCTAAACAACTATATTGTACAGTTGAAATTTTTTCATCTATCAACATCTAGTTATTAGTTATGGAATTTGAAGTAATGCTTTGAGTTTGAATGATGTGTAATGCAATGTAACCAACAATATGAATATAAACTACACAAATCTATTAAGTAGAATTCATTAGTTAAGTTCTCTTTATTCTATTACCTTTGTGTATGTTTGAGTAAATCCACTGGCACTAGGAGGTGTTTTCTTGAAACCTCCAATATTATCCTGTTCAACATCCAAAATCACATATTAAAATACCATTCGTAAAACAATGTTATTAACATGTAATAAATTTATAATTATTTACTAGTTACATACCCCACTGATAGGTGTATTGCAAAAATAAGTAGGTGGAGGACTGGTGTATCCAGTCTCAACACTATGACCCTACAATTTTATTAAAATAATAAAACTAAATTATTTAATCTTGCATTTAAGAATCAAAATCTAATAAATTAAATTCAATGAACATACTAACTTTTACCTAAGTATCAATGCCATATGCATGATGCAAAATGTCAGTCATCCTCTCCATCCCCATAGGTGCATACAGATCCTATGTAGTAGTATACGGATCTTGCGTAGCATCCTCTTGAGTGTCGATGGGGTCATATGAACAAGTCACCCCACAAGATTGACACACATGGGTTTGAAGGCCACCACCTAAAGACTCCATTGGATGGCATTGTACAATAGGGCTAGTATGATGGATGACACTCTAGGTCAAAGTGTTTATTTCCTGCAATGTCTCTACATTGACACTCTCCTTCACAACGGTAGGCATAACAATGTGTTAACGAGGCAGCCTAGTGAGAGGTTGTCTCCCTTGCCGCATAGGATTCGGCTGTGCACCGGGCCTATCCTAAGCTGACCCCCGACCTCTCCCCTAAAACTCCCTCATATCAAAATAATTTGGGATTTTTTTCAATATGAACTCACTGTATAGTTTCCTAAGAAAATATTGGGGGACTTCACAATTGTTGCATGGTGGGTAATCAAAGACCAAGTATTACCTATCATAAAAATGGTTCCTAATCTCTTGGTGGTGGCGCCAATGAATATGAAACCTCTTTGCATTGAGGATAATATATTGATGTGTTCTAGGGTCAGTGAATAAAGAGCACAAATCACCTTTAGTAATTTTAAATCTTTTACTTGTTTATATGATAGTTTATCTGCATAATATGCCCTGGCTTCCTGCCTCCTATCTTGCCATCCAGTTATTTGTTGGGTAATTGAATCTACATTTTTTAACATCACTTTCAATGAATTTTCTAGGGTCATTATTTTGGTGGTTGAAGCATTTGGATCACTCAACCTACTGATAAAATCCTCCATTTGTTTTTTGTTGTTCTCAATTTCACTCAATTTTTTGAGTGCTAGGAGGGTGTTTAGTGATTGGTGGGGGAGGTTGATTTTGTTAAGGATTTTGTTGT
Source organism: Sequoia sempervirens (assembly GCA_007258455.2). Classification (NCBI taxonomy): domain Eukaryota; kingdom Viridiplantae; phylum Streptophyta; class Pinopsida; order Cupressales; family Cupressaceae; genus Sequoia; species Sequoia sempervirens. The sequence goes on along the minus strand of VDFB02105785.1, from coordinate 165,789,459 downwards.
TGACGATTTTCCTGCTCTTCTTGTTGAGAATTTTGAGGATTTGCAGGATCATTTGCATCTCCTAAAAATAAAATAAAAAATCAAGTCTAACCTAAAACAAACAAAATCAACTTGAAACTAAGAAATTCAAAACAAATAGCAAACAATACTTACCTCCCACACCTCTTCGTCGTCATGGTGCCATCTTTGCAAAGAAAAAAAAACTATTGTTGATGAATTTAGTAGAATGCCTCTTCCTAGAATGCAAGCATGAAAATGAGGGTTTTTGGCCATGGGCAGAGCAGAAAAAAAGACAACAAAAAATGAATCAATTTCACTTTTTTTTTGCTTTTAAAATGACATAACGTGAGCACGTTATAACACGCTCACATTATGTCATTTTCAATTTTTTTTTGGAATTGGCCACAAAAGTGTAATTCAACTTCATGCACCCACCTAGACATTGGACCACATAAATCAAAATGAACAAGGTATAGATTACATTTAGAGCTACTCTCACTACTATGAAATGGACCTTTAGTATTCTTACCCAATGCACAACCTCTACAAGTGCCTTCATGCTCCTAGTTGAGTTTCAAAAGGCCCGTGGCCATCTTCTCCATGGTAGGTAGTGCTCCAAAATCAAGGTGAGAAAATATTATATGCCAAAGATCACATGAACTTGTGAATCATGCAACAAATCATGAAGTGGATGAGTGCAAAGTCTGTAGAGACTCTCATGTTCGAACTCCAATCACCTGAGTAGTCTTGATATTTGAGTTCTTTGGATATGCAAGAACTTTACCTTTGAAGAATGTAACTTGGTACCCCTTGTCCTCCAAGGCTGAGATAGAGACAAGGTTTTGCTTGATACCCAAAAAAAATAGAACATCACTCAACTGCAAGGAAATGTTGGAATCCAAGTGAAGAGAGGAGGTCCCAATTCCTTTCACAGAATAACAAGCATCATCTCCAATAATTACTTGAACACTAGAATCTCTCTCCACCAGATTAGTTAGATGCTCTCTAAATCTAGTGATGTGGTGAGAGGCACCACTATCAATCAACCAAGTATTGTTGTCGGTAGGAACATTGCTTGAAAGAGTAGAATAAAATAGAAAACCACTTGAATCCTTCTATAGAGAGATCTCACCCACATTTGCAATTGAAGCCTACTGCTTAGGCCTAGTTGGACAATCCTTTGCATAGTGACCAAACTTGTCACATCTAAAAGATTAAATGCAAGAAAGGTCTTTCTTCTTCTTAGATGTAGGGGCACCATCAGATCCTTTATCTCTATTCCTCTTGAAGTATCCTTTCTTCCATTATTTTCCTTTCTTCTTCAAGGATTGAGTGGCAAGAACATGAATTTCTTCATTTGTAGAGCTTTGACCAATGCCTCTTGTAGCCAACCTTGATTCTTCTTGGATGCAATCTTCCCTCAAGCGATCAAACTTAGGAATTTTTTATCTCCCACTGATTCCTTGGATGAATGGCTCCCATGATTGAGGAATACCATTAAGAGCCAACATAGCTAAATCCTTATCATCCACCAAATGCCAAATGGTAGAGAGTTGATTTCTCAACTCGATTTTCTTCATGAAAAATGAGATGACAGATTCTCCTTTTGCCATCTTGATATGATGAAGTTGTTTCTTTAATGAAAGATCTTGAATTGTGTTGTTGATCTCATACATGTCCTCCAAGGTCTTGAACATGTCTCTTGTTGTTTTCAACTTGGAGATGATTGGCACAATGTGATCTTTCACAAAATCAACCAGCATCTTTTTTGTCTTAGTGCCATTCCTCTTCCATTGTGACTTCTTATTCTCATCGGTTGGTTCGGGAAATTCTCCCTCCACGAACGAAGATAACTCATTTTCTTCCAAAGTGAGCATGACTCTAAACTTCCAAGATGTGAAGTTTGATGCACCCTCAAGTCTATCTTCAATCTTCAGCCCATTCACCATCTTGAAAATAAGATTGATGCAATAAGGATGAGAATAAGAGTGGAGGATAGTGTTGCTTGAATAAATCTGATCACGATCTTTCTTATACTCACTCTGATACCATGTTATTTTTTATGATCAGATATAAAACTCAGATTTTAATTCAAAAATCAGACATAAACACAAAATATACCCTGGGAAAACCATCCTCTTGAGGGAGAAAAACCCAGCAACAATATATCACTTATATATTGAATGATAAACAATAGTCTCCCTTACAATGAGGCCAATTATGAGGCCAAGTAATGACACCACAATCTTATGCTAACACAAAAGTAATATGATGCCTTTGTTGATGATAACTCAGCCTCCTTCAATATATCGATTTGTACTTGATGAAATTCTTCCCACACTTATTCACACTTATGGATATCGAATGAATATGAATAATGCATACAATGAGTAAGCATCGAATTGTTGGAAATATTGTCATTGATGTCAAAGATACTCATTGGAGATTGTTGGCAAAGTTGTCATTGATGTCAAAGTGAATAGTCAATATCAAATGAAGGATTGCAATTGCTTTTATGAAGAACATATATATATACAATGTATGCTGGTTGACTTGCTTAGTAACACACATGAAATATATTCTAGAAATAACAAATAAATGATTTTCATATCAAGAGTAGCAATTAGATTAAGAAGCAGACGATTATAAATACAGTATTAAGATAAGAGTTTTTTTTGCAGGCTTGAGTGAAGACATTGAAGACAAAATCAGATATACATATATATGAGATTGTCCAAGAATGAAATATTATATATTGAAGAAGGAAGAAAATACACTTATGAAATAAACAATTATAATTAACACAAATAGAAGTGAGAAAAATTCATCTATGAAAAGGAGCGAAGGATTTAAGGAAGTGAATAAGACAAAAAACAAATAAGAATAATATCTTTATGAATATTAAAACAAAAAAATTGTGCAGCACATAAGACAAAATACAGAAAAAACAAAATACATAAAAGACAAAAAAAGAGAAAGAAAAAGTCAAAAAGTGATACTAAAAGTAATTGAAATGATGCAAGTAGTTTGAAGAGGTATGATTAAAATTTGAAGAGGAGCGATACCTTAATAAAAAGAAAGATACAATTTTTGAATAGAAGCATCCATCTCTAATGGTGCAATTTAATTTATGAAGTGGAACAACTTATGTTTATTAAAATCTGAAGTGGTATGATTTGTTAATTAAAATTCAGAATTTAATAATTGGGTGCAATTTGGGATTTGAAAAGATGCAAAACTAAAAAGTGAAAGAACATATTTTTGAAGGATATGATCTTTCATCAAAGGTTACAATTTATGAATAGCATATATATAGAAGTTTCAAATCAGATTTGCAAGTGAGAGTAATGGAATAAAAGGCTATAACATCTAGATTGCATAAAGAGGAAGTAATAAAAACAATGACTTTAATTGAATATCATATGTGATTAAGAAAAAAAGCAATCAGATTTGTGTGTGATGGAACTCATTGAATATGATCTTTGGTTGAGTAATAGAATGAAATTTTTTGAGTTTGTGGAGAAATAAAAATATACATCATATGAACACAAGAAAGTTTTGATGGTTGTATAAATAAGAACAACATTGTTGTGTGTGGAACAAATATTAAATCATAAAACCAAGTGCTTTATGTATGAGCAAAAAAAAAAAAATCATCTGAAGAATGATTGTAGAGTGATTTGAATGTGAATGAGTATTTTCTGAGTATAGAGCAACACTATGAAGTGCAGATCAGATTTATTCTAAGAGTGTAAGTGAAAAATGAATATCATTTGAGAGTGTACTATGTGTGAATGTAATAAATGCTATATTATTGAGACATAAGTAGATTCTGGGAAGGAATAATAATGGAAAACAATTAATAAATGTAGAAACAAATTTAAGAAAGTGATAGGTGTGTTAGGAGTTGTGAGAAGACATGTTAAGAATTTGTAAGCATAGAATATGAAGAATATAGCAGATATGTGAAGCAAAAAAAATGATAAATTAGCAAAATTAAGAGCAGTTTTATAGGGGATTTATAGTAGACTGAGAACATACCCTTTTGAGAAAGATTGAATAGACTTTTTGAAGACCTTATGGTTAGATAATTGAAGAGAAATAATTGAGCAACATTGTATGAAGAATCAAACAAGAAGATCTTGATCAAGGAATAGAAAGAGTTTGTCATTAATTGAAGAAGATAGTTTGTGAGGAGGAGTATTTGACAAATCCATAGAGAAGATTATTCTAGATTTGTAAGAAGAGTGTTTGAGTGAAATTTTCCATCATTCGTGGGAGAAGCAACATTGTAGGTAGAACACTATTCTTCAAATTATTATTTTTAAGTTGATGCTTGGAAAGTGGGGTTGAAGCCTCCAATAGGTTGGTGCCTATGAACATTAGGGGTTGGTGCCTACTAAAACAGGATTAGGGGTTGAAGCTCCTTGTAGGTTGGTGCCTACTAAATCAAAATTAAGGGTTGGTGCTCCTTGTAGGTTGGTGCATACTAAACTACAAATTGGTGATTCAAGTAGGTTGTTTCCTACATTAATTGTAAGAGTTTATATAATTCATAAAGTACATTGTTTGTACCGTGGTTTTATCTCGAATGGGTTTCCACATAAAATTTTGGTGTCAACTTGTTCATATTGTAATATTCTTGCATAGTTGATTTGTGTTAAAGTTTGAAGTTGATAAAAAGTTTAAAAGGGTAAAAGTTTGTTGATATACTGATTCACCCCCCCCTCTCAGTATATCTTTGTGCTCTTCATGAACATATATACAAGAGAGAAGGAGTGGATGTGTCTCTTCAATACTTCATGTCATCCTTCACCAAAAATTGCATCTCCAAGATACATGAGGTTGGCCTCAACAACTCGTACCTCTTCAAGAATTTGTTTCTCCATGATCTCAGCCTTATAAACAATAATTAAATATTAATTAATGTGAAATGATGAAGCGCCTCTTCATCAATCGATTCCTTACAAATTAAATAGTTGTTAGGCTATTATTTAATTTGTTCTTTATAAATCAAATTGGGTTGGAAGTAGAAGCCCGACATTGCCATGTAACATCAACAACCCCAAGAATGGTGCCACCTAGATAAAAGGTGATCTGATCTAGTAATTTAGTTTTTGCTCCAAAAATTCAAGTAAATATGTCTTCTTGGGCTCCTTGATGAGGAGAACCAATAGGATAAATACCCACAATGAAATATCATGCCATTTGAATGATATAACCTAAAAACTAGATTTAGACTCTGTGATGAAAATGACTAGAAAAATCTGAAAACTCCTTAAAAATGCTCTGAAAATCACACCAAAAGGAAACTACACTATGAAAATCCAAAACCCAAATGCCAACGATCAAAAGTACTAAAAAATATTCATATTTCTTGATTGAAACTGCAACAATAAAGCTCTGAAGTGATCCCTGGGTGGAACCACTCCTCAACTAGCTAGGGTAGGTCTTGCACTACCAAAACCGACTCCTTAATGCCAAGGGTTTTAGTCCTCAACACATAATTACAGACCTTTGGAATGATTCCAACATCATCTCCTTTGTAATGTCCCCATTTTGGAGGTAGTTTGATTTAATTAATTTAATTAATTAAGTTGTCCAAAATTATGATTATTTTATTGGGATGACTAATTAGTTATTTTAATTAAATCAAAAGTGGTATTAAGTTAATTATTTATAAGGTTATCAATTAAAATTTATATTATAAGGTGGCCTTATATTTAATTAATTTAATAAAGTGACTTGAATTTTAAAATATATTATAAAGTTGCTTAATAAAAAAATAAAATAATATTCTAGAAGCTTTTGGAGGATTTGGAGAAAAAGAATAAATAGATGGGTTGCCTAAGCTTCTAGGCAGGCATATGTGATGTTATTGTTGTCATTTCATTTTGTGGAGCCTAGGGTTTCTACAGATTGCTTCTTTATCATAGGAAACAAAAACTTCCTATTGGTAGCATAATTGAGGGAGTGAAATATCTCTTGAAGGGTTACATTTTGGAGGTGATATATCAATCATCTCAATTGGAACAAATTTGGTGTCCATTGGACAAATTGGGAAAAAATTGATTTGAAGATATTGGTGGTATTTGCATTGGAGTCATTGCTAGTCACCTTGACATCTTTGATTAACATTCGACTTAAGGACATGAGCCTGATTTTTATAGCAACAATTAATATTTATATCGGTCATGGAGGATGCCCTTTGGAGGTACGATTTGGCTTGTTGAGCCTCATTTTTGCATCAAATTCTTTCAAGGCTTGGTGTGCCCTCATCGTTGGAGCATGGCGATGAATTTTGGAGCTTGAGGTAGTTGGTATATGTTACATATTATTTTCTTTTTAATATTAGACCAGAATAGGGGCGATTTTGGAAGAAGCTTGATTGTGACACATTTAGTCAGTCATTCGATTGGGAGTTGTTTGCTATTTCATCAAGCATCAAGGGTGCCACATTCCTTCCAAGTTCCTTGATTTATTTCTATCATTCCATTGCATATTGAATGTCATTGTTGGCATCCATAGTTGCACATTGATTCTCAGACATAACTATTTTGTAAGAGCCAAGAGTCTTGGCCATCTTGAATAATTATTATAGTGATCATACATTTGTAATCAAGGAGAAATAATCAGTTGATCCAATCATTGTTTTGAGAAAGAAATTCAATTCATACATCATTTATTTTAGGATGCATGCCAATTGTTTGACATAATGTCAATTGGCTATAGGTGACTTGTATGCTTAGTAAATTTATCCTTATGCATAGAAAAGAACAAAAAGAAGTCATTCTTGCATCTAGAGTATGGTATTATCATTCTTGCATTGTTTTATAAGCATTTGCAACAATTTATTATCATATTTCACACAATCAATTGGACTAAAACATTAAACCAACATGTTAGCACTTTGCATACAAAGTGTTTGAAAAAATTACAGGTCATCCAATTGTAAGAATTAAGGCCAGATTGGGTAAGGATTATCCATGGTTGCATTTAGACTATAGTTTAAGCATTTGAGCATTGAAATTCAAGTATTTGGAACACTTTGAAGTCATTTTAAAGCAAACATATTAGACTGTAACATCAGACCAGCAAGTTAGAAGATTACATGTGATTTGTTTGACAATATTCCTTGAGCCTATATTTAGCAAATTGTGATCAAAATTAGCAAGGATCATTACATCCTTATGCAACTATAGACACCTATAAATTACCACTCAGCCTATCAATTTATTAAAACCTCTTTTTCATCTTTGATAATTAATTATTTAATTATTACCCAATATCGTAAATTCTTCTATTAATTAAATAATCTAAATTATTGAATTAATTCATTTTAGCCTTTTCTGACACAAATTAACTAAATCTCATTTAATTAATGACATTCCTTTTTTCTCACCTTTTTGAATTAAATTGCCTTTTAAAAAAAATGATAACTGGATTTTTCCTTGTGCAATTAAATAATGCTACCATTATTTAATTATTTACTTTCCTCTTCGAACTAATTGATTTTGTCAAAAAATCAACTAGTTTCCTCTAGCTTATTCACTTTCGATCTTATCTAATCTCATCTCATCTAATTTTGGCCATTGATCACATTAATGTCTTTTCAATCTTGACCATCCATTTTCCATCCATCTCTCTATAAATACCAGTGTCATTTGTCATCTTAGAATATCTTAGAAAATACTAAATTCATATACTATTGTGCTATTGAGATAATATTTTTCTTCAATATTTTTCTTTGTCTAGTCACAGGCTTATCATTGTAGGTTATAAATTTGAGGGCATCAATCATTTGGTAGAAAAATGGAGAAGAGCTATTGAGATAATTAAATGGATACATGAAGGATTGAGTGAGATTGTTTCATTTTGTTTCATGCTTTTATGTTTTCATTTTTCTCGATAGCTGATTAGGGTTTTGGTGTTTATCAATTTAATAATGCTTTAAACTTAAAAATCTAGCCTTGATACAAAAACCATTTCAACATACTCAAATGAGGCTTCAAAATGAGTTTATAAAGTCAATAAGAAATTAGGGCGACTAGCTTTGCAAAACCCTAATCCTCCACTAAAAAAAAACTCCCCTTTACCTTAGTCTTTAGTTTAAATTTCATTTTTAACTTCATATTCACCCCTTAGGCATCCCTCTCTTATCCAACATTCAAAAGTAATTATGTTGATTTAAAACAACCTTAAGTCAATGCACTAGGCACCAAGGTACAAAAATTATGTCCCCTCAGACCCTCGATATAAAGTTATAAAATAACTTTATTAAAATATTACAAGAGAGGAAATACAAATATCAAAATAATTAGACCTTAGCAAACCAATGCCCAAATTGAAATAACACTATTGAAAGTAGCCTGACCTAAACCAACTTTCTGTAAATAGAATTACTATTTTTAGTAAGCACTAAAAATAACAAATACTCTAAAAAACTCAAATTAGTGAGGAAATTGATAAGCAACCCTCAAAAAGGACTGGAATTGAGTTCCCTTACAAATTTTGTTTAGCCTACAGGAAATCTAGAATAGGCTAAAGGATAAACACCATTCAAAGTCTAGGAGGGGACATTATGGTTTTCCCTCCCCAAATATTGTTTGCCCTAAAGCAATCACAGTGCTAGATGATATAGAATCTGCTCACTCTCCTATGTAGCATCCTCAACTAGTAAGTCTCGCCACTTCACCAAGTATTCTATGATCACTCTCCTTCTGATGGTCCTCTCCTTGAAATCAATCACTACCTTTGGTATAAGATCCAATTTATCCTCCTCATCCAATAGGGGCAATACTGCTGAAGGTTTCACATTGTGTCCAAGTGCTTTCTTAAGGTGTGATACATGAAAACCATTATTCACTCTACTCTCCTTAGGTAGCTCAAGCTCATAAGCTACCTCTCCAACTCTCTCAATAACTCTAAATGGGCCATAAAAATGAGGTGTCAACTTCTCTGCTCCACTCTTCTTCAGAGTGGACCATTTGTATTGCTGCACCTAACATAAACCATGTCACCCACCTCAAACTACCACTCTATACGGTGTTGATCAGCGTATAACTTATGTTGATTATGTGCATGCTGAATATTCTCTCTCAAGGAGTAGAGAAGGGGGATTCGCTACTCATGAGTCTCTTTATTCTCAAGAGAATCCTAAGGGGGGAATTGACCTAAACTACCTCAAGGGACAAAGTGAGAGTTCTAGAATCAGAAAGAGTAAGTCACAAAGGTTTTTTGGACAAACTAGAAAGTATTCAGCCAAAGGATGACAATGCAAAACAAGGATGATAGTGTGATGTGTTGGAGGCCTAGACACACGCTAGCATCTCATACGGACCAAAAATTGAGTTTATCATAGAAAAAAAAAGTGACTATTAACAATCAGATTGCTAAGAACTCACAAAATGTGAGAAAGTAATAGCATATAACAAAACTAGAATAAAGTAAAGTAAAGAATAAAGTTAAAGAGGATAAGAGACAAAAACTTCTCACAACAACCCAAGTAATGAAGCCTCCAGCACATGAATATCTTCAATACTTACATGCATAAGATTGCGAGAAAATGTTGGTGCTGTATAGGGATTTTCCTCAGTCAAACCCCTATTTTGGTGTTCTCACCTCCATAGACAACCAAATAGATAGAGAAGTGAACAAAGTAAGCAAATATGACATGATAAAAGCAATCCCTGCTTAAGGAGGAGAACTCATATCACGAAATGGATATGCAATAGATAGGGGATGAGTGAATCCTAAGATGCTCGCAAGCACAAGACAAGGGAGGTGTTAGCTACAAGCCTTAAGGAAGCCAAAGAGAGACAAAGATAGTTGCAAGAGCCAAGAGTGTTGTAAGGATATGAGAGTGCTACTATAGTGAGTTGTGCGAGCAAGATAGTAAGAGAAAAAGAAGTGAGAGTTCAAGGGAGAGACCAAGAAGGCCAAATGAATTGAAAGAATAGCTTTTAAAGAAAGAAGAGGAAGGAAGAGAAGCTTCCCAAGTAGTTACAAGGCATCCCAAACCATTACCACAGACAAAAGGGGTTGAAAAGTGGCAAACATGCTCAGAAATGACCATTTGAACATTGAAATGTCACAAGATGCTAGTGCGGCACGCAGACGTTTGCGTGGCGTGGTAGTGTCCAAACACATAACTCTACAAAATGACAAGAACAAGAAAATCACAAGGTTTAATGCAAAGTTAATGCATGAATGTAGCTACTAAAAAGGGGTCTTGAGCATTCTAAGAAGGGAAAAAGGCTAATGTAGGGGCTAAAATGAGCCTACACAACATGCTAAGGGAGTGGACACTAAAGTGGATACAAAAATGCATGTGAAATTGCAAGGGGTGCAATTTTACGACATTACATTTTTCCTCCACTTTAGCGAGCATATGAATCTACACTAATATGCACGCTAAAGGAAATCTACTAAACATAAATAACTTCATGATACCAAAAGGATGTTTTAGAGGAAGAAAATAACTCTCCAAACCAAGAAAGCATGCCGCCAGGGCTGAAGACCTACAAAACAAATGCATTAGACAAGAAAGACCTGCACAAGACAATAGCGTTAGACCATAAAAAAAAACATCATAGGGTTAGAACATAAAAACACACAAACAAGCACATAATAAACTAAAGGATTTGAGTCAGCAAAGTGAAAGAGACCTCGATGTAAAAAGGTTGTCTCAGGTGCGTTGTCCTCAAATTAAGAAATAACACATAAAATAATTCTTAAATGAAGAGAAGAAGGTAAGGATGGTTGCTTCAAGAGAAGAATGCACCCAAAAGTTTTTGGAAAAATGTGCCTCAAACTTACTAGCATGAAAAATACTGAAAGGGAAAAATCAGTGAGACCCTCTAGAAGTCTTACCGACTAGCAGCTATGTTCTAAACTTCTGAAGTGCTCAGATCACTGAGACTTTGGTTCTGGCTTGTTGATGGGAATCATCGAGAAGACATGTCGATCACTGTGAAAGTTCCATCTCTTTCTACCCAGGAAGACCTCTTGCCGACCATTTGGTTCATATTGCTTATTGGGGAGACTCGTGGTGACAAAAGTCATCTGGGAGAGGCATGAACATTCTGACAGTGTTAGTCTCACCGACTGATAGGTTTGCACTCGATATGATCTCCTGCCAATGGGTATATAACTTCGGTATCAACTCTTGGCGATGGTGTTTCTCTTGCCGATAGGCTAGTGAATTCAGTATGACCTCTTGGTGATAGCGTTTCTCTCGCCGACTGTTCTGTGATTGGTGTGAACTCTTGCCAATGACTATTGGTCTCGTCGAAAGATAGGGGCTTTCAGTGACAACTCTTGCTGATGGTTATTCTCTTGCTGTGGGTATGAACATCGGTATGGCATAAGGTTCTATAAGACTCTTTGTGATAGTGAAAATCTTTCCGATAGATCTACACAAGATGGATTTATGTTCTGTATGATGTATTAGTGATAGAGTGAGTCTGGGCAACAGGTTTGAACTTGATATGACTCTTGCCAATGGTAGTGACTCTTGTCGATAATGATAGTTGGGGTTTGTGGCATCGGGGAGACACGACCTAGTATCTCACTGACATGTGATACAATTTGAACACCTTGACCGAATGACTATCCTACATGGTCTATTTTTGACCAATCAAAGAAGCGGAATGTAAACCACCAATATTTGGACTATTGCGGCTATTCCTATGTGGAAGATGAATAGACTATGAGGAAAATGACTATGTGGGGTAATGGCAGATGAAGGTGTACAATTCAATGAGTGACAGTGTTGTTCGATTGAATAAAGATTCATCTGTGTAAGTTTGTTGGATGTTTTAGAGAGCATTGTAACTATGATGTTCTGTACAAGGTTGATCAAGGAAATGTTGCAGCTATAAATTGACATCAGAAAGTGAAGTATGTACTCTATATGTAATTTTGTTTACTATAATACAAAGAGGATTTTTGTTTTCCCATGTAAATCTGGTGTCCAGTTGTGTATTTTCATTTCTTTGCTCTATTATTTCTTTCAAGCGTATCTTATTGAACTGTAATTTCAAAATTTGAAGTCATATCTGCATTATTCCTTGAGGTTTTGATGTTAGGAGATTTTGTTCCACACTTAAGCTTTCCTAACAAGTGGTATCAGATCCTGGCCAATTGTGTTATCCTTGTGGGTAGGTTGGGTTCTCTGTGTCAATTTTGTTTCAGTGGGAGTCTTGTAGAAATCTGGTAATTCAAATTATAGATTAAGATGCCAAGCACGTTAGGAAAGATTGAAATTGAGAAATTTAATTGCAGTAATTTTGAGTTGTGGAAAATCAAAATGGAAGATCTGTGGGTTGATCATGATCTTTGGCTTACTGTGTCTGGAACGAAGCCTACAAGCATGAAGCAAGAAGATTGGGACCTTGCAGATCAAAAATCAAAGGGGCTAATAAGGCTCTATTTAGCAGACTCTGTTCTTATAAATGTTCATGAAGAAAAGACAACATCCTCTTTGTGGAAGAGACTGGGAGCTATTTATCAGGGCAAGTCCTTGGTGAATAAGTTGTTCTTGAGGAAGAAGTTGTACTCTTTGAAAATGTAGGAAGGAGCGTCTGTTGCTGATCACTTGAATGCTTTCAACATGTTGATTGCTCAATTAGCATCTGTGGGTGCGAAGATTGATGAAGAAGATCGCTATATGATGTTGTTACATTCTTTGACAAATTCTTGGGATTAATTGGTGATGGATATTGGGAGTATGACATCCACTTTTAAGATGGAAGATGTTGTTTCTTCTTTTTTTATCAAATGAGATGAGAAGAAATCTTCTGAGATGGCGAAGGAGGCTCTTGCTGTTAGAGGAAGATCGAAAGAAAAAGGCAAGAAGAAGGACAAGAAGTCCAAATCCAAATTAGAGGGGAGATCAAAGTCTCCTTGAAAGAAGTCCAAGGTAAAGTGTTGGAATTGTGGGAAACTTGGTCATGTCCGAAAGGATTGTAAAGAGGAGAAAAAGAAGAAGAAGTATTCTTCCAACAATGATTCTTCTTAGAGTGATGCAGACACTTTCATTGCAGCCTTGGCTACACAGGCATCAGATGATGTCTGGCTAATTGATTATGGAGTATCTTTCCACATGAAATATCATAGAGACTGGTTCACTAAGTATGAAACATACGATGGTGGAAGGGTGTATTTGGCAAGTGATTCATCTTTGGAAATAGCTAGTTGTGGAAGAGTCAGAATTCAATTTCCTGATGGAAGAGTGAAGGGAATCAATGATGTAATGCATATACCAGGTCTAGCTCAAAATTTACTTTATGTTAGTAAGCTGAATGATATTGGAGTGCAAGTCACGTTCTCTAGAAATGGTTACAAGATGACTAGAGGCTCAATGGTATTAACTAGGGGTGCTCGTATTGGTACCTTGTATAAGCTGGTTGCACATGTTGTGAAATGCAATAGTGTCTCTGTAAAGTCACAGAAGGCTACTCATGGAGAAAAGGAGGAAAAAGTTCCTAATAGTGCAAACTCTATGGAAGTTAAACTTCCAGTAGAAATGACTATGCTCTGGCATCATAGACTAGGCCACATTGGTGAAAAAGGTTTAAAAACCTTGAAAAATAAAAACTTGGTTGAGGGGCTTGATGACTGTAACCTTGAATTCGAATTTTGTGAACATTGCATATATGGTAAACAACACCACGTTTCATTTTACTCCAATCCTCACAAATCTTTTGATTTACTTGATTACATTCATTCTGATGTTTTCTTCCAGTAAATGTTCCTTCTTTATATAAATCAAGATATTATGTATCGTTCATTGATGATTATTCAAGAAGGGCATTTGTTTATTTTTTTAAAAGTAAAGCATAACTATTTAGTCATTTTAAGGAATTTAAAAACCTTGTGGAAAATTAGACTGGAAGAAAAATAAAATGTTTAAGGACTAACAATGGCAGTTAGTTTTGTTCTAATGAGTTCAAAAGGTACTATAAAGATCATGGGATTAAAAGACATAAAACTACTCCCTACACTCCACAACAAAATGGAGTTGCTGAAAGGTTCAACAAGATAGTGATGGAAAGAGCACAAAGTATGCTAAGTAGTGTTGGCTTGGAGGAGAAGTTCTAGGCTAAGGCAATTGCAACATGTTATTTAATAAGCCATTCTCTGAATTCCACTATTGTTAAGAAAACACCTTTGGAAGCATGGTCTAGAAAGAAGCCCTCTCTAAGACACATTCGTGTCTTTGGCTATGAGGCATATGCATATGTGCTAAATGAAAAAAGGTCTAAATTGGAAAAAAAGGTTGTTAAATGTATTTTTATTGGTTATAGTGCTAGCATAAAAGGATACAAGCTTCAGAATTCTGATACGGAGAAGGTTTTGTACAACAAAAGTGTTATTTTTCGTGAACTAAAGCCTTCTACTTTGGATTTGCAGTTAGAGACAAAATCAGAAAATAAAAAGGATGTGGTTGAAATTCCTCCAACACTAGAAAAAGAGGAATTCAAAATTCAAAATGTACCTGAAGCTGAGGAGAGCTCAAGTAGTTTTGAGAGTTTTGAAGAAGAAGAACAACCTCAGCCTCAGCCTGTGAGGAGGTCAACACGTGAAAGAAAGCAACTTGATAGGTATGGGTTTTCTTTGTTAGATTCTACTTGTGCCTATGCTTTAATTTCTAGCGCTGATGAGCCTAAGACTGTGAAAGAGGCATTTAGAATGTCTGATTCAAACTCTTGGTTGGAAGCCATGAATGAAGAAATGGCATTATTAGAAAAGAATGATACTTGGAGTTTGGTGCCCTTTCCTAAAGGTAGAAAAGTTGTTGGTTGCAAATGGGTATTTAAAAAGAGAATAGGTTTGGATGGCAGTGTGGAAAAGTATAAGGAAAGGTTGGTTGCGAAGGGTTATTCCTAGGTAGAGGGAATTGATTATGGAGAATTTTTTTCTCCTGTAGCTAAGCTGACATCTATCAAATTTCTTTTGTCACTTGTAGCAGCGTATGACTTAGAGATTGAACAAATGGATGTGATGACAAAATTTCTTCATGGTGACCTTGAAGAAGAAATTTATATGTCCCAGCTTGAGCACCTTGTGGAGAAAGGTAAAGAATGTGGTACCAGAAGTTTGACACGTTTGTTTTATCATTGGGATTTGTAAGATCGAAATCTAATCATTGTGTGTATTCCAAAACTGAAAATGATCATGTTCTTATTATTGCTCTTTATGTTGATGATATGTTGTTCATAGGCAATAGTAAGTTAATGATTTCCGATCTTAAATCTCAGTTGTCTACAAAGTTCAAAATGAAAGATCTTGGTGCAGCTAGGTATATTTTGGGAATGGAAATAACTAGGGACAAGAAGAGTAGAAAAATTTGGCTCAGCCAGAGTAAGTATATTAATACTATTTTGGAGAGATTTTGTATGACTGATTGCAAGCAACTAGTTGTTCTAGTCTTGTAGGGAACGAAGCTATCTGTTGAAGACTACCCAAAATCTCATACTAAGATAGAGGACATGACCAGAGTGCCTTATGCTAGTGCAGTTGGTAGTTTAATGTATGCAATGGTGTGTACAAGGCTAGACATTTTCCAAGCAGTGGGAGTACTTAGTCGTTTTATGGAAAATCCTGGAAGGACACATTGGGATGCTGTGAAAAGGCTGTTTAGATATCTGAAGGGAACTTTAGAATATGCTTTGAGTTACCATGGAAATTTGGTTGAATCACAGAGAACTCTCAACATTTGAGGCTATGTGGATTTTGATTGGGAAGGGGACATTGATACAAAAGATCCACTAGTGGATATATTTTCATGATGAATGGTGGTGCAGTTAGTTGGATGAGTAAGTGACAGGCTGTAGTCGCTTTGTCCACTACAAAGGTAGAATACAAGGTAGCAACACATGCCTGTAAACAAGTAATCTGGTTAAAACGTTTGTGTTCTAACATTGGGTTTGATGCATGAAAAATTAAAATTTACTGTGACAGTCAGAGTGCTATTTGTTTGGTGAAAAGTCCTACTTTCCATGCCAAGATGAAACATATAGATGTGCAGTATCATTTTGTATGAGATATGGTGGAGGATGGAAAGATATCTTTAGAAAAATTGGATACCCTGGAAAATGTTGTAGATGCATTAATGAAACCAATGAGCACATACAAGTTCAGGTGGTGTGTCAATTCGATGGGCCTTAGTTCCCATGAATTTCAGTAATTTTGTTGTTCTCTAGAGGTGTCAGTAAGATCTTCGTCAAGTGGGAGATTGTTGGAAAAATGTGCCTCAAACTTACTGGCATGAAAACTCCTCAAAGGGAAAAATCGGTGAGACCCTCTAGAAGTCTTACCGACTAGCAGCTATGTTCTAAACTTCTGAAGTGCTCAGATCGCCGAGACTTTGGTTTTGTCTTGCCGACAAGATTCATCAGCAAGACATGTCGATCCCTATGAAAGTTCCATCTCTTTCCACCCGAGCAGACCTCTTGCCAACCATTTGGTTCATATTGGTTATTGGGGAGACTCGTGGCGACATAAGTCATCGGGGAGAGGCATGAACTATCAAAGTGATTCATTCCGACAGTGTTAGTCTCGCCGACTAATAGGTTTTCACTCGGTATGATCTCCTTCCGATGGCTACGGTCTTGCTGATGGGTATATAACTTCGGTATGAACTCTTGGCGATGGTGTTTCTCTCGCTGACAGGCTGGTGAATTCGGTATGACCTCTTGGCGATAGTGTTTCTCTCACTGACTGTTCTGTGATCAGTGTGAACTCTTGCCGATGACTGTTGGTCTTACCGACAGATAGGGGCTTTCAGTGAGTCTGGGCGACAGGTTTGAACTCGATATGACTCTTGCTGATAACGATAATTGGACTTTGTGGCATCGGGGAGACACAGACTAGTGTCTCACTTACATGTGATTCAGCTTGAATGCCTTGATCGAATGACTATCCTATGTGGTCTATTTTTGACCAATTAGAGAAGTAGAATGTAAACTGCTAGTAGTTGGACTGTTTTGACTATTCCTGTGTGGAAGATGAACAAACTATGAGGAAAATGACTATGTGGGGCAATGACAGATGAAGGTGTACAGTTGCATGAGTGATAGTGTTGTTCGATTGAATACAAATTGATCTATGTAAGTTCGTTGGATGTTTCTGAGAGCATTGTAACTATGATGTTCTATACAAGGTTGATCAAGGAAATGTTGCTACTATAAATTGACATCAAAAAGTGAAGTTTGTACTCTATATGTAATTTTGTTTACTATAATACAAAGAGGCTTTTCTTGGTGTGGTGGGTTTTTCTCCCGTAAGAGTTTTCCCATGTAAATCTGGTGTCCAATTGTGTATGTTCATTTCTTTGCTCTATTATTTCTTTCTAGCATATCTTATTGAACTATAATTGCAAAATTTAAAGTCATATCTACATTCTTCCCTGAGGTTTTGACGTTGGGAGAGTTTGTTCTGCACTTAAGCTTTTCTTACAAAATTTAGGGAAGCAACCAATGTCAAAGAGAGAAAGATCCTATACTCAGGATGAAGAAGATGTACATCTTCAATCCAATATATACAATTTGAGAAGAGAAGAGAGAAGAGAATTTAAGAGCTAGAAAGGAATGAAAATCCCAAGAGAGATGGCTCTACAGGTACTCTCTCCTAGGGAGGATTGAAAAAATGCACCACAAATCCATAGACCTACAAAAAGTGAATGAAAGGCTCTGTAGGTACTCTCTCATGTAGAGTTGAACAAAAATATCCTACAAGATGAAAGTTATTTACAAGTCCTCAAACTTGCAAAGAAGGTGCCCTGGGTACTCTCTCCTGAGGGAAGCCCGATGTGATGGACTCTGCAAAGTTGGATTGAGAAGCGGCTTCACAGGCGCACCTGCAAAGCAACATGTTAATCCACAGACTAAACATGTTATGTAAGCTTGATGCAAAGGAACTCTATAGGTTGTTGTTCCTACAAAGCATGACTAATCAGATGAACCTATGGCTACTGCAAGCTACGTTGTAGGAAATTCACATAAAAGGTAGGTCTAGTTGGGCTGCCCCCAAGCTTTTGGGAAAAAATTACATCAAAAGTTACTTTCCAACATCCAACTGCACATTTCCAAAGCACCAATTTGATCAAATTGTTTTTGCATGATAGTATAGAGTTTGTGGCAATTAAAAAATTGGATTTTATTCCTTTATGTTTCAACCTTCCATTGCATAAAAAAGTTGGGGTGTTTGTGTAGAATTCCTTGCTAGTCTGATATGTTTAACACCTCAAGAAATATCGTCAAATAGTTGATGTGCAATGTTGTTGTATGCTGGTCTGATTATTTTTAGTCTGATATAGTTGTTGTTTTGATAAAATATGCACCAATGATGTTTGAAGATGATCTCTATGAAGTTTAACAAGCTTCTAAATGTAATGCAATCTTGTTTTGTGATTTTTAAATGCATATCAATAAGGAAATATATGATTATAATGCATCTACAACCATTGAAATTATGTCAAAAAGTTGGCATACATCCTTAGATCAAAATTCAATGCTCAAAAACAACAAGTGATAACTCCCAACTACTGAGATATTATTGACAATGCAAATGTCAAGACTCTTGGCTTACAACTCATATAATATTTACAATCAAATCTAATACAAATATTAACCTACAACAACTACCATGAAATGCATCTAAATGATCATAAAGCTTGTA
Organism: Sequoia sempervirens; assembly: GCA_007258455.2. Taxonomy (NCBI): domain Eukaryota; kingdom Viridiplantae; phylum Streptophyta; class Pinopsida; order Cupressales; family Cupressaceae; genus Sequoia; species Sequoia sempervirens. The sequence goes on along the minus strand of VDFB02105785.1, from coordinate 165,770,775 downwards.
CAAATAAAAAAGGAACCTGGAACATGAAGTCATCTTGATGCTATGATGAAGAAGCAAGCAATATCTTGAATGATGATGACCCCTTGATGCCAAAATCGAACCTCAGACCCAATTGCTCCTGTTCTGATATGAATCAATTTTTATAAAATAATTTCCAGCGTCTATGTCCTCCAAAATGCTTCCATATTCATCTCCAAACCCTCCTATGAAGTGTTCCCAGGATAGGAAGGGAAATCAAACCAAGATGAGGGAGTAACAAACAAAATCATGGTCTCCACAAGCTGGTACTAATGTCTGATAACCAAAATCAGAATGTTGTAATGATAGATATAAATACAATTCAACCTCTAATATGAAAATCGATGAGGCCTTAAGCTGAAAAATTCCTACAACAATGCTCCTAATTCGATATATGTAAAATTGGCCTTGGCCACAATGAAGCTCCAATGAGAAATTTGATGATGAATCCTCCACTAGTCCAACCCTTTAGGAGATATCTCACTCCCTCAGTTATGCTATCGATGGGAGTTGACATTCCCAAAGATAAATCAATTTTCTATAGAAACCCTTATCTCCACAAGCATACAAGCAAATATCAATGTCAACTATGGATGATGAGAAAAGAACCCTCAATGTCTATTTATTCTTTTTTTCCAAAAGGTCGGCCCATCAAGAATAATATAAAATTCAACTTCTAGAAGATTTTCATAATAATATTTTAATATTACACTTTATAATAATATAAAATATAATCTAACTAATAAAGTGCAACATAACATCATAAAATAAGACTTCCAAAATTAGAAATATCAATGATGAATATTGGTAAACCTTCATATGACCAAGAAATGAGCCATCCAATCAACTGGGTAACTGCCAAACGACCCTCTAATCATGCTCCCATTAGCCTATGAGGGCCACTGATAGGCTAATCATGCTGATAAGTGAATGCCAACTAGAAGGGAACATTAGAGTTTGAATTTGAAAATGGGAAAAAAAGATTTTTTGGGATCCCGAAAAGGTGTTTAATCACAATAATTTTCACGTTGTGTATTTGTTGATTAGATATATATTATAGGCATATTTTCATAATACAAATTGAAGGAAAAATGTAAAAGAAAGTAAAAAAATCTAAAGAGATTGGAGGCCACGTACAAGGAAGAAGAAAAGTCATGAAGGGAGAAGAGAGTTGGGAGATTAAGGGGAAGCCTCCAATTTTGGAGGATGCTAAAAACAATAAAAATTAAACATTTTTAATCAAAAAAAGAGGCCTACAAATGGGGCAGTGTTGAAGATAGACAGAGCTGCATAAAGTTGGGAAGAAAATGAATAGTAGAGTGGGTACTTGCAAATGAATGGAGACAACTATGAAAGGGAATGTTTGTAATGGTGATTGTGCAAATTTTGATTTATAATATAGAACTTTTATATCTAGCTTGGAAAATTGAATAAAATGAACATGTTTGTTTGCATATTTTGTATTATATGTGTATGTTGGGTATGTGCAGGATCATCATGGAAAAAACCGGCCCTTAAGTGGCAAAAAATTTAGAAAAATCAAAGTTAGGCAACTTGATGTAAAAATTTGAATAAGTTATCTAATTATTTCAAAAATATGTAAGAATAGAATCTATAGAAAATTGAATGTAGTTTCTAAACTACTAGGTTTCTTTAAAAAAAAGAAAAATCTATTTGGTGAAAATTGGAAATTTCAATGCAATAGTACTTAAATTTCAGGGAAAAATAAGAAGTAGATGTCTGTCTGACCACCCTAACTACAATAAAATGATAATATTTTTTATAATAGTTTAAATATAAGTAGAGGAATCATGTCTAGATGTGATGCATATTTTTCTATAATTTTTTTCCATGTAAATAATTAATTATGATTTTTTTATTACAACTTTTAAAAATTATAAAAACTCATATGTCTGACCACCTTAACTTGGTCAAAACTTCATGAAATTCAATTTTTCTTTTTTAATCCTATAGTATGCGAAGCATAGAATGTGATGCATGTTTCGAATTCAAAAAATATGATATCGTTTGAAAGGTATAGATGTTTTTCAATCAACCTATCAATCAGGACTTTATTTGTAATTCAAATAGAAAATGAATAATAATTATTTATTAAATTCAAAGTAAAGAATAATTCATATTGGTAGAAATATAAGAATCTCCTTTAAAAACCCTTTTTGTTTCATCAATTTTGGGTTAAAAAAAATTGTCAGCCACATACCCTACAAATACCCATCATATTGCCACTTTTTGGCCCATCATGATCCTGCACATACCCTGTTGTAAGTTTGTGTTGTGTAGTAGAGAGTATATATATCAAATGGTATTAGAGCCAAAGATTCTAAGTGTATAGGTAGAGCATTGAATGTGAGGCAACCTATGCTAGGACCAGTGGGTGGACAGATGAAGCATGGTGAAGAAGAAGAGCTCACGTGCATTGTTGTAGGTGTGAGAGAAGTCCTAAGAAGTGAGAGTTGGAGCCACGATGAAAAGTGAAATTATAGATTGTTAAGAGGTGATGCAAGTTGTGAAAGATTGCAGTGAGTGATATAAAGATATATGTGTGGAAGCCCATAATATGGAAAGGGCGCTGGACACAATATCAAAAGAGGAAAATTTTGAAAATGATGATGAATATAATTATAATTGGATATGTTGGAAGCTATGCAGCATGGAGAGGTTGCGAGGAATGAGTTTGTAGTGAAGGCTTGCCATGGGGAAGATGAAGAGTTGTTTGGAGTTGTGATTGGGGAAGTGAAAGATGTGAGAAGCGGAGAGAAGAATGTAGAAGAGGTTGTCAAAAATGAAAATAATGAAGATGCAACCGTAATATTCCCTCTTAATTTTTTTTATTTTAATTAGCACCAAACACCACTATTAGTGTTAGCTCCAAATAATAACCAGCTTGAAAAGTAATCCTTCACCTTTTAATCACCAAGATCCCAATGTGGGCGAGGTGAGAGCATACTGTGCTGGGGATCGTTAGCAACTAGAAAATGAAATTACAAAGTTGCTAGGAAACTAGCCAACCATGAATGAAATGTAAATGTTGTTAATACAAAGTAGGTGGATAACTGACCATAAGCTCAATCACTTATTGAACATGAGAAAAACTAATTACAAATAATGAGGCGGCAAGACGACCATGAATCTGCTCTCCACTTATTTAGTGAGGGGTATTATTAAAACTTAAAGTGTTGAAATATAAATGCTTCAATCACTTATCCAGTGGGAGATAAATACAAAACTTAGTTGCAACAAATAAATAAATGACTATTAGTACTACTAACTAGCCTTACAATGAATTAATTTTAACAACAAAACATGTCAGAATATAGGCCAAATACAACCAATGATTAAGGACATTAACCTTACTCTTTTACAGTGATTACAATCAGATTTTAGCCTTTAAATATCAAAAAATCACTTCAAGTCTAATTAGAAATAGTAAACACAAAAAATCAAACCAACAAGTAAGAAAATCACAAAATGGACGTAGCTCTTCAATATAGCTTGGAAAGACTTCGTTCAATAGTCACTAGAAGCCTCTAATCAAGGCATCTAGTCTACAATAGGTAATTCGTATCAGCAAATCGATGACACAAATCCCAATGAAAAGCTTGAATGGGGCAGCCCGCTCAAGGAGATCGATTTGTTCCCAAAAAATAAAACTCTCAGTAAGAAAATTTGCAACTTTTCAAGCCTTAGTGCCCTCCATAGTAGCACAGCTTGAGCTAATGCCCATAACCAAAATAAATTCTATGATGAAGCTATGAACATAAATAAGCTTCAACCAACAACTGTGCAAACAGGCTATACATCAACAACCTACTTATAATAATTTAGAAATTAAGCTCTATCCACACTCCTAAATGAAGCATGGTCTTCATTCACCATCTAGGAAGCCATAGTTTCAGGCCCGAAGAATGGCATAGAAAGCTAGAAGGCACACAACCCTCATAGCAAAGTCTAAACTTAGTTCAACAACATAACATTATTGAATTTGCAAAAGATCCTCAACACTTATCAAAGCATCAATATATAGGAAAAATTGGGTGATTGAAGCAACCTATAACTTCCACTAAGAAATCTCTTCAACTTCTCCAAAGGACGTCCTCCTCAAATGCATTTTTAAAAATATTTTTGCTCTCACGGAACTGCCCTCTTGTATCATCAAGCCATCACCCATTAATACAGCTCCAACATTATCTGATTCTAGATTTAGGGCAATACCTACTGTGCCATCTACAAATTCTACTAATTCCCCTGCCATTACTTATCAAGACCATGAATACGAGCAATGCCATCTCCTACTTGAAGTACAGTGCCAATATTCACAACTTGAGCCTCGTTATTATATTGTTCAATCTGTTTACGTATCATACTACTGATTTCATCGGGTCAAATAGTTACCATTAACACTAGTTAATTCTCTTTTGAAAAATAAGACCTACTATATTATATATAATATATAAGTAGTATTAATATATCAATATATATATAATGTTAATCAGTTATGTTTTTCATGGCTAGGAGCAGGTCGATATTATGTTCGATCGTACGTAAATGTAACTCATTATTCAAACGACTATTCAGAGTTCGTAGAGCTCTTTGTACAGCTTGGCGAGAAATTTGTTGTTGAACCTGTTCAATTACTCTTTGTTGTTCAAAGTGAACGGTCTCATTCTTTGAATTTTCTAATTGTTTCAAATTAACAGAAGCAACATTGATAAGATAGTCTTTTTCTTGTTGTATTTGAGAGTATCCATTTACGCGAATTTCGCGCGCTCACATTTCTATTTCCCGTAAGCGAGCTCGGGCTTGCTCAAGCTGATTAGCAGCTCCTTTACATAGTTCTTCAGAATTCTGAATAGTACTCAATATTTTCTGTTTACGATTATCTAATAGATTACTTAATAAAACATTAAATGCACTAATAAGGTGTCCACTTTATGGCCCCGACTTCAAAAAAAACTTTGAAGTCATCACCTAGGAAAAGGGGTACAAACTCAAAACATAAATTAACTAAGTGTTGAAACTCAGTCCAATGAAGCTACTAAAACCAATGCTCAAAACTGATTTTGCTAGACTTCCAAAAATAGACTTACCTTTAAAAAAACTTTGAAGTCATCACCTAGGAAAATGGGTACAAACTCAAAACATAAAATTGACTAAGTGTTGAAACTCAGTCCAATGAAGCTACTAAAACCAAAGCCCAAAACTGATTTTGCTAGATTGCCAAAAATAGACTTACTCAAAATAGCAAGTGCCAAAAATAGTAAGTTCACTTCAAACTCAATAGAATAGAAAACTAGTGTTCCATGGGGTTTCAGGTATGAGGACGGGGGGATGACAGGGGACATGTTTTGGGGACGCTGGGATGGGGGCTCTAAGTTTGGGGGTAGGGGGCGGCAGGATGTTGAAATACATATGGTACTTGAAAAAATAGTTATAAAAGGATGTATAAGTATAAGAATTGTACATCTTGGAGAGAACTAGGAGTCCCCTAGATGTCTTGAGGAAACTCTAGTGTCCCATTGGTGTACGTTTTTATCATCCACCGAACACACAGAATAAAATTTTGAAAGACACTATCCTCTCTTGAACAAAATCACTGTGTATGCTAAGATTGTGAGAAGATGATATGAAAACTCTAAGGTTTATTTTATCAGGTCCTGATGTGTGGATAAGATCAATGGGAATTGTGATACATTGGTAATACACAAAGGGACTTATGCTAAAAAATTCTTCACAAGTTAGGACTTAAATGAATTTTTTTATTTTTTATTTTTTATTTTAATATTTAGACTGCGAGAATTGGGTAGCATGACCCCCTATAAACTGCAATGCGCTTGGTAAAATTTTTAATGTGACCAACGGTGCTGACACGACACACCCTCTAGTACCATGAGGGTGGGGGAGACTAGACCTCATGACCAACCTCCTACAACAGGAAAGATTTAGCCAACCGAGCTAGGGCCCCCGCCCCTGGACTTAGATGAATTTAACATTAAATACTCTTTCTTTCTTTTTTTTGGATTTTTTGTTTGGGATTTCAAAAAAGGTGCAAAAGGATATGGGTTTAGAAGTTCTAATCTACTCCTAATAATTCAAGAGATGGTATAGATTAGTTGAAACTAATAACCATGCTTTGCTTTGCCTTGCTAGGACAACTACACAAAGTGGGTGCAATCTTCAAGGGGTGTGCTTATGATTTTCACATCATGAACAATTACCATCAAATCGAACAATAATCATCTAGAAAAAAGTTAAGAATTCACAATTATAAGCTCAGGCTAACTTTACACATTGAATAAAATCATCTATTCAAAGAAAGTATGAGCAATGTTTCACCATAAATCAATACTATCAAATCTTTCCTTCATCTAAGATACATTCAAATAATATTCTATTCTAATTCTAATTTATTGTTGAAGAAGATATGTAACCTTGCTACCACTTGACAATAAGAAGGATTCAAATAAAATCATACATAAGAGCTTTTATTATCGAAAGTAGCTATATGCAACAATTTTATAACTTTCTTCACACCTTGATAATGAGAGACCAAGAGTTTATATAGAGTTTTTGAAAGCAAATGAAAGGCTGAGATTAAAACAAATTAATAGATGAGATCAAGACATATCAAACCTAATTAGGGTTTCCTAAAATAACATCATCATTAATTTCATGAAAGACAACTGGCACCAAGAGCTACTTTCAAGGAATTGCATCCCTATCCTCTTGGGCAGTAGTGCTTTCAATGAACCTGGACACGATTGGGATGACCTCTTCCATCGTGACCTACGACAACATGTTTACTTTGAATTCTATCCTTTCCAAATCCTCAACACATCCGACAAAAGTATTCTCCCATTCTAATTCCTATTTTAGGAAGGCATCCCAAATAGACAATAAGTTCGCCACGTTAGATTCTACCTTAGGACCGGTTCAGTGATGGCGGAGAAGATTTCCTGAGCTCTGTGCTTTAGTTTTTCTAGCTGCATGTTATTCTCTCGGATGATATCCTTTTCAAATACATTTGTAGCTATGAGGTAAATCTTAATCTGAACTTTTTAATTTTCTCCTCAACTTTGACTCCATCAGACCTCACTCTTTCCAAGACTTCACTTCGTGTTGTCAATGTCCAATACGAAGTGTGGAAGTCATAGGCAGCTCCTGCTGCAATTATCTTCCCATCAATAAAATCTTGTTTTGGAACTCCATTTAGTACTCTAGGGCATGGAATGATTCTATCTTGAACATCCTAGAGGTTGTCCCAACCTTCTATCATGACAACAAGTCTGGAAAGCAATGAGGAAGTCTATCCATAAGCCAGTGTCAATCTCTCCATAAATGTAGTTGCTTCCTCGCCCTTACTCACCATCCACTCCTTAGTTTCCTTAGCCATGATCATTTCTTCTTCAAAGTCCTTAGCCACTTCTTGTGAAGAGTTCAAAGGTGGAGGAGCTACTGCATCACCCTAATTGAGAGGTTTGGTTAGGTGCTGGATGTACTCCTTTAGGTGTTCAATCTCCTTTTTATACTCTCTTTTCTTTGCCACTTCCTTCTCCAACCTTTCCTTGATGGTAATGACTGAATTGTCTAGGTCTTCAACCTCTTGGACTTTTCTTGTTGGGCGTAAGTCAACTGTGGTGATGGTGTACTCATGGGGAGAAATATCCTCTTGTGTCTTATCAACTGTTGGCACGACAATCTGCACTGAATGGCAGCTGACTTCATCCCTCTGGATTGTAGAAAATTTCTTGGTGAGATTTTTTGTAGTGACATTTTCTAACCTAGCCAAGAAATATGTTGTGTCATCTTCCTCCTGAATCTCGATTGGTGCTTTTATTTTCAATTTTTCCTTTAGTTAGATAGGAATTGTAGGCTATTCAATGCTTTCCTCCTCCTGAGTATCTTCTCCACATGGAATATCCAGAATTCCTCTAAGGGCGGAAATCATTCCCTCTTGAAATTCCTCATCCAGGATATCCATTTCATTCTCTAATTCGAGTATCTTTGTGCTTGTAGGAGACAAAGGCTCATCATGATCTGGATGGATTGACTCAATATTCTCCTCATGAATTGGAGAAGGAATCATCATGCTGGCCAATGAATCATTCGTAGTGGCTACTATCTCGTCAACATTTTTGGATGTGGCAGAATGAGATGGATCCACTCTCTGTCTTTTTTGAACAAGTTCCTCATTTATAGGTGTCTTCCCCTTTGACCCGATAGAGTGATCAACTACCTCCTTTCTTTTCCTGGAGTTGGTGATTTTGACCAATTCAGTGTTGATGTTATGACAACATTGGGATTCTGTTCTAGCCCAATCTTTGCATTGAAGGATTTAAATTAAATAATAACCTTTGGATATTTAATTTATGATGACATTGATTATGAGGAGGTGCCTCATTTGATATATTATTTAATAATTAATTAATATCTTGAAGTTGACTTGCTTTATCATCTGCCACCTTGAAGAGATATGATTTATGTTGAGGCCGACCTCCTTGAAAGGGCGCGATCCTTCCTTCTCATTTGTATATATATTCGATGTTCTTCTCATTGTAACCATTCATATTCATCATAGTTTGAGTTTACATAAGTTCAAAGTTCTTCAAGTGCAGATTGATATATTGAAGGAGGCCGAGTTTATCATCAACAAGAAGATATAATTCATTCTGTATTTGCATCAAGTTGATGTGCTATCATTTTGCCTTATTGTAGGCCTCTTTGTAAAGGAGACAATTGTTTGATATTAAATATATAAGTGATATATTGTTGTTGGGTTTTTCTCCCTCAAGTGGAGGGTTTTCCTAGGGTATTTGTTGTGTTTATTTGTCTGATTTTTAATTAAATTTTGAGTTTTATATCTGATCATAAAAAACTAACATGGTATCAAAGCGGGTATATCTAACAAAACCCTTTAATCTACCCTTGATTTTCACTCTTTGTTTTTTTTTTTTTGATGTTTTATGGATTGTGAAAGATGATTGAATAGAGCATTAACCAACTGACATGAAATGCAAACTTTTTGTATTTTCTATGCAAGAATGACTCCTAAGAAAACACATCTATTGAAACACCATACTAATGAAACACTTAATTTTTCCAATGCATAAAGAAGATACAGTTCTGAAATTGAACAACTTGCAACTTATTTATTTCTAATATGATGCACTAATTACAATAAGGAAGTTGATCCCAAGATTTCTAATTTTTTCAACATATAATGATCTCTATCCTAAGTGTAGCTACATAAATAAATGAAATGTTAAAAGAACCTAAACCAGTCGATTGGTGCACTCTTATAAAATTTGATTTCTCTTGATGAAGCAATTTTTATGCCTCCAAAGGCAGTGCCCAACCCTTTTTCCCCCACACAATACTTCAAGGATTTTATTGTGATTTATCTTAGCCTCCTAGTCCAAAATTGCATGGAGTAATGTGCCCAGCTATTTCCTATAAATACGCCTTCTTCCCAACAGTGATTTATAATTTAAATTTGCTCTTTAAAAAAACCCAAAGATCTCCTGCCAAAGATGTCTAGGGTGTCACAAGGAGGGATGACGTCCCAACTTGCCCAAAGTCAAACTCACACAACTGTTTATAATTTTTTCTTCTCTCATACCAATTGCATCCCCAACCTTAGCAATAAAACAATCCCCTTGAGGTCAATTTCCTCTTCACAAGCCATGTGGGATAAATAGTGAGATGTTTTATTAAATCAATGTTATCACTTAAGAAAAGGCCCATGTAATTACATGAGTTGTCCACCCTAGGAGAGCCCGCCTTTTAAAAACACTTTATATTTATAAAGTGACATTATTTTCCTGATAATTTAATATTCACTTTATAAATAATCTATTATCTTCAGGCATTAAAATAATTAACCAGGCGGGCTCGGAATACAAAAAATAATAGCTTGCTTGAAAGCTCTCAACAAGACACCCAATTCCCATCACTGAAAATGTGAAACCGCTGATGCACTGTTAACTTACTATAAATAGTAGGTCCTCACAAAAATCCATCAAATGAACTCTGTTTGGCCTAAAATTGAAATTGCCTAGGCCAAAAGATCTCAAGATCCCTTTGATGTCCTTGTTAGCCTTCAGGACCATGTTAGAATAGGCTAATGAAACATATACCTATGACTGGCTAAATGGGGGACATTACAATCCACCCCTCTTGAAATTTCTTGTCCTCAAGTAATCTCAACTCTGGATGTTGTAAGATGTCTTCTCCCTCCCAGGTAGCATCCTCAATCGACAGGTTCCTCCATTTCACCAAGTACTCTCTGATAATCCTTTTGCGAAGTGTGCATTCTCTGGTGTCAATAATAGCTTCAAAAACCAAAATAAGCTTCCCCTCATCATCAAGAAGTGGAAACTCTGTTGAAGGCACCACCTTGTGTCCCAGAGCCTTCTTTAGCCATGACACATGAAAAAAATTATGTACTCGACTATCAATAGGAAACTTTAACTCACAAGCCACTTCACCCACTCTCCTAATCACCTAGAAATGTCCATAATATCATGGTTTCAACTTCTCTGCATCGCTCCTTTTGAGTGAAGATTGTCTATACAAATGCAACATGAGGTATACCATGTCACCAACCTCAAATGACCTCTCTATCGTGTACTGATCAACATACTGTTTCTATTGGTTATGATCCTTCTAGATATTCTCCCTCAGTGACCTCATGATGTCTTAGCTCTCTTGTAACAAGTTCTTGGCCTTTGACACTCTGCTATCACCGAAGAGAAAATCTAGGAAGTTGGGAGCTTCATATCCATATAGAGCCATAAATGGGGACATCTAAATAGACATATGGTATGAAGTGTTGTAGCAATATTCTCCCAGGTGTAGCCACTTCACCCGTACCTTCTGTTGCTTAGAGATATAGTTTCAGAGGTATCCCTCAACCTACTTATTCATGATCTCACTCCGCCCATCTGTTTGTGGGTGATAACTGGTGCTGGGGGTGAGTTGTATCCCACATAATTTGAAGAGCTTCTACTATAAGTTACTCATAAACTTGTTGTCTCGATCGTTGACAATGCTTCTTGGCAACCCATGCAATCTGAACACCTCTTAGAAAAACAACTTTGTTGTATGAGTTGCTGAATAAGTAGACGAAATGGTGAAGAAATGTGAAAATTTTGTCAACCTATCCACCACTACATAAATACAAACCCTGCCTTGAGCCTTAGGAAGGCTTGTGATGAAATCCATTGATATGCTATCCCACTTCCTGTCTGGAATGGGTAGGGGCTGCAATAAACCAGCAAGAAAGGAGTGTTCATACTTATTCTACTGGCACACTGGACACTCCTTCACAAACTGCAGTACCTCTATGTTGAGACCCTTCCAAGTAAAGTGCTCTCTCACCTGCCAATAGGTCTTAAAATAACCCAGATGCCCTACCATCAGAGAGTCATGGAAAGCCCTCAATATTTTCTACTTCATAGTGGAATCTAGTACCAAGAAGATCTTGTCTTTGTAAATGATCAAGTCATTTACAACAGTATACCTATCATCTTTGATAGTACCATCTATAATCCCAGAAGCCCACCTATCCTTAGCATACTCTGCTGAAATGAGTTCTCTTCAATCATCTATTACGATTCCCATTGCACACAAATGGGGTCTCCTGGATAATGTGTCAGCAACAATGTTCTTCTCTCCTTTGACATAAACTATGTCAAAGTGATAGGCCTGAAGCTTGCTGACCCACTTATGTTTCCTGTCATTCAGGTCCTTTTGCCCAAGGAAATGCTTTAGATTGTTGTGGTCTATTTTAACTGTGAATTTACTACCCACCAAATACTTCCTAAACTTTGCTAGCATGTGCATAATGGCTAGCATCTCTTTTTCATAGATGTTGTAACTCTTCTCAACACCCCTCAACTTCTTGCTCTCATATGCTATGGGTTGTTTATCCTGCATCAAAAGCACACCAATGCCTTCCCCTGAGGCATCACACTGTAGCTCGAATGGCCTACTGAAATCTAGAATAGCCAATACTAGGCAAGTGCTCATCAATTCCTTAAACTTGTCAAAACTCTACTGAGCCCGCTCTGTCCATTCAAATCCATCTTTTTGAGTCAAATCTCTAAGGGGGGAAGTGTTGTGCAATTTTGCACACATGCCCCACTTGGAGTAGGGACCCTCTTTTTGATTTCAGATGTCTCTTAGACCTTTGGTTTTTATTGGATTTGTTCTTTCAAGGTCTTGAGATGTTGGTCTTGCTTGCCTCAGTCCTACCCTGAGGGTTGAATTGATCAAACTTGGTTTTTAATGGAAGTTTGGGTTTTGACCTGGGCCCAGGATTTTCCGGTTCACTCAGATTTTCTTGGGTCTTGGTCCATCGTCTGGTCACTGTCGGATTTTTTGAAGTTCGGGTTTTTGGATGAATCAAGGATTTTTTGGGTCACTCGGATTTTCCTGGACCGTGTCGGAGTCCTAAAGGGTGCGTTATCTATGGATTTCGTGCTCACTCGGATTGTTCGTCTAGCTCAGTTTTTTCTGAAATTCTGTTTTGGGCTTGAGTTTTCGGATTTCCTCGATATGTCTTATCAGCCATTAATGCTTGAGGTATGTCTTCTCTGGCATGACTATGAGTGGATTTAAAGGATTTTAGTGCTCTTCATGATTTCATTATTCATTTGTCATCTGCTCTAGCGATTAGGATTGTTCATTTTGAGCTTCAGTCGTTGGACTTGGTCTACTTGCGTGTGGATTGCTTGAGTGCTTGTGTTGAATATTTTCATCGCTAGGGCACCCTAATTCATGGTGACTTCCTCAAGCTCGGGTTTCATTCGGGGCTGATCCATGGTAAGTCGTTACTGACTTCTCCTTTTGTTTGCGCGTTGATCGATTCTGTCAGGTTATTGAATGGTAGTTATTTGGGTTGGCCCCTATTTATTTTCATGACCACATATTTGTCAAACTAGGGTTTGAACCCACCTTTTCACGGGTTTTAATGCATGCACTGTGCATCCCTTCGTTTATCTGTTGAATTTTAAGTACTCCCCTATGATTAGGAGTTTCTGTTAGGGCCTTGCCTCATTGGCGTGTAGTTTGGTAGAATTTGTGAAGTTAGGGTTTCAGTATGTTTTCCTGGATTTGTTAAGTTGAGTGGAGTTGTCGCGACTTTCATGTCTTGCATCTAGCTCGACCTTGTTCACAACATTTGAGACACTGGTGCACCCTAGTTTCATTATTTTGAGGGATTGTGTTTGAATTTCGAGCTTGCTTTAGCTCTCATGGTGGAGGTTTAGCTATCAATTTTAGGGCATCATCATTTCATTGCAAAGATCAATCACTTGAGAGTTTTTGGGAGTTAAATTCATGTGCAATCAAAATTTGGCTTGTTGGAGTTGAGTTTATCTTCGTGGAATCTGAATAGGGAGGTTTGTATGATCATTCAATTAATGGTTTGTGCGTTAAACAATCATCGGGTTTCTGAGGTGTCCACGGAATTTCTGCGCACCTGAATTTTCCCAAATTTTTCCATTTTCCCGGAGTATGATGAGTTCCTAGAATGTTGAGCTGCCCGCGGAAATCCAGACTATCTGGATTCTTCCAGTTTTCTGCCTAGTTTGGCTTGATTTAGATTTTCAGAATTGAAGTAATGAATTAAATGTTGAATGATGATTTCTTGTTGCTAAATGAATGAATCTCATGATAATCATGCATCTCTTTTATCTGTATTAACGATTTATTTGATGAATGATGTCTTGGCAGTAGGAGTCCATCTGGGTCGGATTTCTCTGAATTTCGCCCCGACTAGATCTTCCTGGATTACTTCATTTTCCTGGATTTTTTAGATTGATGATTAATGATTGTTCTTAATTATTTCATGTGGTTTCAAGGCTAACCCTTGATTGAAATATGGATGATAATGGGATGTTCATGAGGTTCTTTTGTGAATGCAAGCTGAATTGAGCAAGGAAGCGACAGGAAAAGCCAAGGGAGACACAGAGGGGTCTTCGATTACAGATACGAAAAGGTTGAAGCTGGATGTGAAAAGTTAGTTGCCTGATAGTAAGATAGCTTCAGTTTGGTCTAAGGTCTTTGATACCAATGTAGGAGCATGGAGATATGAAGAGTTCAAGGAAAGGACAGCTCAGAAAGATTTATCAGCCCTGACCAAGGGAATGGTGAAATCTAAACTAGTTCATGTGGCAGGATTTCCTCTTGTAGTTCAATGCTATGAGTTGATATTGGAATGTTCCCACCACTATGATTTTGATACATAGAGGATTGTCAACACTGATGGAAGAGTGTTGGCCAACTTTAATCTAGTTTCCATTGCCCAAGCATTTGATATGCCAGACTTACCATGTGTGTGTGCCTTGGACATGGACTTGGCTAGAACTTACTATGAGGATGAGCCTACCAAAGCCCAATAGATGATCAATTCTTGGTTGGAGAAGCCAAAGTCTCATTTTTCCAAGTTGCCTAAGCAGTTACACAGGATCAAGTTCTGACAAATATATATGATGCAATCACATTGTAAAGTAGGGTGGCCGACTTGAGGAGTGCTGGGGCATTGGAGAATTGGATGGTGCATGTTATTAACAAGATTGAGCAAGGTATTAATTATCACTGGGCAGGGATTATTAGTGCAATGATTGACAGGTAGTTGGGATATGTGTTGGAGACAAATAAATTCACCATGTCATCTTATGTTATATATGTGCTTACCAAATTTTACCCATACAGGGGATTGAACCCAAAAGGAACATTTGGATAGGACGCCATCTATGAGGTTTACCCCGAATTGCACCTAGGGAATCAGAATTATAGAAGAACAAATGATGCATTTACTATGCATATTACTAGGTTGCTTCAGAATGCAGAGCATGTGAGAATTTCTGATGGAGCCAAGGAGTTGATCAAAAAATATGGAGCTTGGTTCATACAATTCCCCACCTTCTCCTATATCAGGATTGATGGATGTCCGACTGCTCCATACAGATTGCCAAGGTATCCTACCGACGATGTCATACTTTTGGAGGTTACCTGGTAGATATGCGATTTCGATGCCGTTGTTAAAAGAGAGAAGCACAAGACAGGGTTTGGTGGGGACTTTCCTTTGAAAATTGATATAGCTGAGGGTTTCCCTTCAATCCAATCGACTCATGCATCAGGAGAGGAATTGAGTACTTTTGGTTTCTCTTTTCATTCAAAGAGGACAAACTTTGATATTACTGGTGAAGCACAGAAGAAAGCTACCAAAGAATATCACCATAAAGATGATCTA
This sequence comes from Sequoia sempervirens, assembly GCA_007258455.2. NCBI lineage: Eukaryota > Viridiplantae > Streptophyta > Pinopsida > Cupressales > Cupressaceae > Sequoia > Sequoia sempervirens. The sequence goes on along the minus strand of VDFB02105785.1, from coordinate 165,755,480 downwards.
GAGGACTACTGGACAAACATCAAAGATGACTTTGAGGTGAGAAAGAAAAGATATTCTAGGCTTCTAGTTGATGTAATCAGAATGTATAATGTCAATTTGATCCCTGATCAGTTAGAGGACGATGGGAATTTGGTCCAAGATCATGCATATGAATCAGTCAAGGACATATCCATTAGGGAGATAGACTGGTTAGAAAATGAGATAACTGAGCTAGAAGAATTAATGGCTCCTGTTATGAAATTTACCAAGTCATGGTTGAAGCATAAGGTATGGGAGTTAGAAAGTGAGAAGGTACCTTTTACCTTTAATTTGATGGGAAATCCGAATGCTCATTCCACCTTAGAGGAATCCGGTGAAGATGATTCCAAAGGAAAAACCAAGGTAAGATCACCTTTTGAGATTAAAATCAGAGGCCCTAAGGAGAGTGAACCTGAACAGAAAAGGAAACCCAAGGGAAAGAAGAGGAGTCAAACGTTGAAAATAGGCAAGTCTGCAGAAGAGGAGGAACTTGAGAAAGCAGAGAAAGAAGATACTCCTCCAGAGCCAAAAAGGACAAGGATAACTAGGGCTTCAAAGAGAAAAGATCAAGAAACTTCTAAGGATGAGGCAAACCCTTCAGTGGTTGATGTAGAGAGCTCAGGAGAGAAACCCCAAGTTTATTCGAGGAGGTCAAGGACTCCATCTCCCAAAGAGGCTATGCAAAACACGAATCCTCTTCCAATGGCATCCACTGTGGAACCACAGAAGGCTACCTCTCCCTCATTGAGTATACCTGAGCAGACCATTCACGAAGAGCATGAGACCAGTGGGGAGGTAGAACCATTCAAGGAAGGGGAACTTTATGGTGCAACCGCTGAGCTTGAGGTAGGAGATGTAGAAATGCACCCTTCTCCTTTGGTATAGTATGAGGATTCCCTTGCAAGCAATAAAGATAATAGATCCCCTAAGAAGGGGGATGTTCCTGTTAAGAATCCATCACCCCTACAAGAAGAGGAACCAGAGTTGGAAAATAAAGGTGATCAATCTCTTGAAAAGGAAAAGGATGAGACAGTAGAACTACATGAAGAGGTTAAGAAAGATGAAGTCCGGGTGGATCCTGCCATTCCGGAATGGCTGGATAAAGAAATTAGAAGGAAACAGGTCATTGTTGAGGACACTCCTCTCAATTGGGATGAAATGTTGGCCAAGATTGGAAAGGGAAAGAAGAATAAAATGGCCAAGGTGGTTTCAAAGATCGAAAGGGATGAGGATAGTAACAGGGTTATTCATATTGCTACCCTTGTTGCTGATAAAGGTAGAGATGAGGTCACCGGGAAGGATTATAATGTACAGACTATCAATCTTGGGCCCACTTCTATGGAGCAAGATATTGAAGAATATGAGGGGTCCAGTGCAGTGATAATTTGGAGATTAAGGAAGGAAACACAGTCTAAGCATGAGATAAAGAAAGAGAAAGAAAGGCTAAGGAAATTTCTAGAAGATTTAATGAAGCCTTTGCAATCTTTCCACCCGTCTTCTTCTGCTACTGCTGGTTTCTTGCCAAAGGAAACCATCTTTGAAATAGAAAAGATGAAAGCTTCTACCATGGTTATAATAGATTGGTTGAAGGAGGTACAGACCAAGGGAGATGATGCAATAAAGGAAATCCTTTCAACTGGAAAGGATGCAATAAGAGCTAAGGGTTTATTAGAGCATGTTTTATCTCAGGACAAGGAGGATATTGATCTTTTATTGCAGAAAACTAAAGTGATCATGGAGTATAGTAGGGATCAGCTTGTTACTGATGGAATTCTTTCTTCATCTAGGGTTAATGAGCCTTGGGAGTGGTTTGAAGCCCTGCAAATTCGACAAAAATCCATGAGGAAGATCTATAAACAAAAGAAGCAGATGGATGGTAATCTTACTGGTGTTTATGATGGATGCATTGCCTTCTTTGAAATAATGACTGGCAGGAGGAAGATTTCCCCTAAGTACTTGAGCTTAAAACAATTGAGGGAATGGTGGCATGACATATATGCTCCTAATACTGAAAATGTTGTAACAGGGCACCAATTAGATGATGCGGCTACTTATCTGGCTGTGGTGGATAAGTACTTAGCATATAAGGGTGATTGGGATACAACAATCAAGGGGTCAAAGGAAGAAATTGAATCAATTGAATGTCGGCTCAAAATCCTACCCTTGCCACCGGTTGTTGAGTTGGATAGGGTGTTTTTGAAGGTTCATGAATCGCTGGATCAGAACAAGGATAAGGGAGGCGGTAGTTAAGGCCAACTTTGAGATTTGTCCTTCCCTATTATTATTATAGGGCGTGTGTTAATCTGAGCTGCATTGAGGAATGTGTTTGGGCTAACCTTGATGATGTATCGGCATTTAATGTGTGCCTTATTTTGAAATTCCTGAGGCCGACTTGTTTTGGCTATTTTATTTTGTAAATGTTTGGCTGGGTTAACATGTTTGAGGATTCTCTATAAATGGCATTCTTTCCTCATTTGTAAGGGGTTAGTTAGAAAGATAATAGAGACAAGCTAGATTAAGAGATAGAGCATTCTATAGTAGAGATAGTGGTAGTTCTTTGAAGTAAATGTTGTAACATAGAACAGTGGAATTGTTGCTATATTTGGGTAATCTAATACAATTGAAGGCATTGTGGTTTCTGGTGAATTCTTTGTGTTAGTTTATCTTGCATGGTTCTTGTTGTTCTATCTTTCAAAATTGCTTGAAGATATAAGATTTGATGTTTGATTTAGAATTAGATTAGTTTGGTGAATAGTGTTCATGATTTCATGCTTGGAATGTTTGTAGCAATCTCTGGTCTATACTCCCAGTAACTATCTGATTGTAGTAGACTGGTGAAGTCAACCTGGACCATACATCTATTTGTGCTTAGTTCGATTGTGGATGAACATCTATGATTTGAAAATCTATATGCCTTAGAAGATTGCACTGTTCTTGTGATATTGCATTGTAGGTTAAGCAGGAATTGGTTATTTGAGATTGGTCCATTCCGGGTATCTGTCATTTGCATTGTTCATCCTTGAAATAGTTTAGATTTCATTATATCTCTTGCACCCTCATCTTTTGATGTTTCTTTATCATTTGGTTGGATTTAGGATTTAAGATCATCATATTGCAAAATTTGATAAATTGGAAAGATACAGTTTGCTTGTAGTAAGTTTCGATTGTGATTACCAGCATTTTCACATATTATCTGAATTGTTTATGCATTGTCATGACCTGACACCCGAGAGACCTTGGGGTGATTTTCAGCAATTTATTGTTGAAGGTTATCTTTCAAGAGAGATAGAACATCATTTTCTGTTTGAGTTGTTACTGTGCAGAAAAAACCATCAACAAGAAGTTGATTGAGAAAATCCCCTCACGAAATGGTGGTAAAACCCACAAAGACTAAGAAATCCCTTAAGATGAGAGGTATTCCTTAGTGGTGGCCAATCTACTATAGCTCGAATCTTATCAAGATCAACCCAAACACCACCTACATTGATGATGTGTCCTAAATATAGCAGCTCGGTCATCCCAAACTCACACTTGGTCATCTTGGCATATAGAGACTCACACTCAAGAATTCTTAGCACAATATTGATATGCTTCAGGTGCTCTTCCCATGTCCTGCTATAGATCAAAATATCATCAAAGAAGATCAATACAAATCTCCTTAGTTGTTCTCTGAATACCATGCTCATGCAAGATTGAAAGGTGTCCGACGCATTAGTCAAGCCGAAAGGAATGACTAGAAATTCAAAATTCCCATAGTGGCATCTGAGCATTGTCTTCTCCACATCCTCCTCTCTGACCCGAATCTGATGGTAGTCAAACCTCAAATCTATCTTGGAGAAGTAGCAGACTCTAAGCAACTCATTTATAAGCTCATCAATAAGGAGAATCGGATATCAGTTCTTGATTTTTTCTTCTTTAATTCCATGTAATCTATACACATCGTGAGAGTCTCATCCTTCTTCTTGACCAGAAAAACTAAAGAAGTGAAAGGGCTCTTGCTAGGCCTTATGTACCCCATTTTGAGAAGCTCCTTAATAGCCTTCTCAATCTCATCCTTATATCTCTTGGGGTGCTGGTAGGGAGTGGTGATAACAGGTTTGGCACCCTCCTCAAGCTCAATCACATGCTCTATCCCTCTATCAGGAGGTCTCCCTGGAGGTATATCACCAAACACTTTGGTATGTTTGGTTATCAATGCCTACACATCCAGAGGGTATTCCTACTTTTTCTATTTTGTAACCTCTGGCATCACCATAACCTTAGCTCCCCACTGCGCCTAGTCATGCTGAATTAATCTTTCCATTCTCTTAATTGACACAAATCTTGGCCCACCATCTGACAGACCCCTAAGCATGATCTTCTTCCCATTAACTTCAAATCTCATTTCCATTTTGTAAAGATTGAATGTAAACTCCTCTAATGACTTCATCCAGTTCATCCCTAGCACCATATCTATGTCGCCAATATTAACCACAAAGAAGTCATCATTCATCTCATAATCTCCTAAGCACAGATGCAAGTTAGATATCTTTTGTGTGCACGCAATGTTAAACCCTTTTGCCACCATAACCTTGAAGTCATCATGCTCCTTTGTTGGTAGGCCTCTACGAGCAACAAACTTCTTGTCAATGAAATTGTGTGTTGCCTTGGTATCAATAAGTGCAATGAACCGCTGCCCATCCAACATCCCTTTCACTCTGAAATTGACTGCTCTTTGTATGTTGGACAGCTGTGAAATGGTGCCATCTCCTTTGGCCCCTTCCTCTGGAGAGTCCCCATCATCACTACTCTCTGAATCAAAGGATGATCTTGAATCTTCCCAAATTGATTCCTCTGCAGAGAAATACTCAATCTACTTGGCCTTAGCCTTGAAAGGACACTTATGGGATAAATCCCATGACTCTCTACAATGGAAGCACAAATTTTTACTGAGCTCGTTAAGTGTGTCACTATCCAACTTCTTGGCTTCTTCCTACGGCGGGTGGTTATCCTTATGGAAAGGTTTCCTATCCTTATCCTTCTTTGAGGAAAAACCCTTGGATTGAAATTTATTTCTGGAGGATGAGGAAGAGTCCATGTCCCTTGCTTTCTTAATAGCATCCTAAAGTGAAGGCGGATTGAGAGCTTTAATCCAGCCTCTCAGAGGATCTACCAACCCATCCATAAATAATACCAAAACTCTACACTCAGATACATTTGTCACTAGTACTGTAAACTTCTGGAACTATGAAATATAAGTCTCCAAAGGGCCCCACTGTTTGAGTTGTGCAAGCTCCTTAAAGTTTAATTTTGGGTCCTTCCTATCAAACCTTTCTATCAGCCTCTTTGTAAACTCCAGATATGAAGTAATCTGAGCATGTCCCATGGTGACCATGCCATGATGCCACCACTCATGTGCTATACCATCCAAGTGTATAACAACGTACTTGATGGCTTCTTCCTCGGGCATGGGATTCAGTTGAAAATATGTGTCTAACATCTATACCCACACTCGTGTTGTAGACTTCCCTAACCCATCATAGTAAGGTAATTTCAATTTCCCTACTTTATTCCTCAACTCATAGTTATGATTCTTGTCACCTCGTTGTGGCATGTGTTTCATCCTCACATCCATGTACTCTCAAAATGTAATGGCAGCTGTAAAGTCAAGACCCCCAGCCTCCCAATCTCTCCTAAGCTAGTCCTGTATGTCGGTAATTTGTGGCTCCGCTACTGTTTGTGCTTGCACTTGGGGTGGGAAGGTAGGTATCAATGGTCTAGAACTCACTATTTTGGCTAGTTGGTCTGCGTGCACAAAATTATCTCCCACATTACCTCCTCCATTGCCTCCATTTTTACGATTGTTTGCATTGTTTCCATTGTTACCATTTTTCCTTTGGTTTTTGTTGTTTCCACTTCCCATATTAACATTCAACCGCATTTGTCTAGCTAACATCTACATCATTAACTCCATCCTCTAACCTTGTTCCTATGCTCTTTGTTCTTCTAAACACTGACCCTGAGCTGATGTATCCAACAACTGAAGAAATCTCTCCTCATTGGGATCCCTAGCTTGCCTGTCTCCCATGTTTCATGTACCCTGTTCACCTATGTCCATGTTTGGTTCCTATTGCTTTGTATTTAAAAGTGCCTTGTTCCTCCGTGTATTGTAATGGTGTGTCAATGGTGGAATGTCATTGCCTTACAAGTCATAAGTTCATATTTGACCCAATAGGATGGCAGGTCTTGAAGCTTTGATACCACTCTAACAACACCCCTTAATCTGCCCTTCACTCTTTGTTTTTTTTTTTGATGTTAAATTATGGATTGTGAAAGATGATTTAATAGAGCATTAACTAACATACATCAAATGCAGATTTTTTGTATTTTCTATGCAATAATGACTCCTTCTAAGCAAACGAATCTACTGAAACACCATACTAATGAAACACTTAATTTTTCCAATGCATAAAGAAGATACAGTTCTGAAATTGAACAACTTGCAACTTATTTATTTCTGATATGATGCACTGATTACAATAAGAAAGTTGATCCCAAGATTTCTGATTTCAACATATAATGATCTCTATCCTAAGTGCAACTACAAAAATAAATGATTTATGTTGAAAGAATCTGAACTAGCCGATTGGTGCACTCTTATAAAATTCAATTTCTCTTGATGAAGCAATTTTTATGCCTCCAAAGGCAACACCCAACCCTTTTTCCCCCACATGATACTTCAAGGATTTTATTGTGATTTATCTCAGCCTCCCAGTCCAAAATCGCATGGAGTAATGTGCCCAACTATTTCCTGTAAATATGTCTTCTTCCCAACACTGATTTATAATTTAAATCTGCTCTTTAAAAAACCCCAAAGTTCTCCTACTAAAGACGTCTAGGGTGCCACAAGGAGGGATGACGTCCCGACTTTCCCAAAGTCGAACTTGCACAGCTGTTTATAATTTTTTCTTCTTCTCTCATACCAGGTACGTCCCCAACCTTGGCAATAGAACAATCCTCTTGAGGTCGATTTCCTCTTCACAAGCCATGTGGTTTAAATAGTGAGATGTTTTATTAAATCAATGTTATCACTTAAAAAAAGGCCCATGTAATTACATAAGGCGTCCACCCTAGGAGAGCTCACCTTTTAAAAACACTTTATATTTTTAAAATGACACTATTTGCCTGAGAATTTAATATTCACTTTATAAATAATTTATTATCTTCAAGCATTAAAATAATTATCAGGTGGGCTCATAATACCACAAATAATAGCTTGCCTAAAATATCTCAATAGGATTCCCATGTCCCATCACTGAAAATGTGAAACCACTGATGCATTGTTCACTTACTATAAATAGTAATTCCTCACAGAACTCCATCAAATGAACTCTATTTGGCCTAAAAATGAAATTGCCTGGGCCAAAACATATCAGGATCCCTCTGATGTCCTTGTTAGCCTTCAAGACCATGTCAGAATAGGCTAATGACACATATACCCATGACTGGCTAAGTGGGGGACATTACAGTATAAGAATGATCGTGATAAGATTTCTTCGTGCAATGTTATCCTCTATTCTTATTCTCATCTTTGATTGCATCTATCTTATGGTCAAGATGGTGAACGGGCTCAAGATCAAAGATAGACTTGAGGGGGCATCAAACTTCACATCTTGGAAGTTTAGAGTCATGCTCACTTTGGAAGAACATGAGTTAGCCAAGTTTGTGGAGGGCGAAGTTCCCAAACCAACTGATGAGAATGACAAGCCACAATGGAAGAAAAATTGCACTAAGTTCCCAAACCAACTGATGAAAGACCACATTGTGCCAATCATCTCGACCACATTGTGCCAATCATCTCCAAGTTGAAAACTGCAAGAGACATGTTCAAGACCTTGGAGGAGATGTATGAGATCAACAACACAAGTCAAGCTCTTGCATTAAAACAACAACTTTGTCATATCAAGATGGTGAAAAGAGAATCTGTCATCTCATTCTTCATGAAGATCACCGAGCTGAGAGATCATATCTTCCTAAGTTTGATTGATTGAGAGCATATTGTATTAAAAAAGAATCAAGGTTGGCTGCAAGAGGAATCAGTCAAAGCTCTACAAATGAAGATATTCATGTTCTTGGGCTCAATCCTCAAAGAAGAAAGGAAAATAAGGGAAGAAAGGATACTTCAAGAGGAATAGAGATAAAGGATCAGATGGTGCTCCTGCATCGAAGAAGAAGAAGGACGTCTCTCGCATTCAATGTATTATATGTAACAAGTTTGGTCACTATGCGAAGGATTGTCCAATCTGACCTAAGAAGTAGGCTTCTATTGTAGATGTGGGTGAGATTTCTCTGTAGAAGGATTCAAGTGGTTTTCTATTCTATTTTTCTTTATCAAGCAACGTGCCTACCGACAACAATACTTGGTTGATTGATAGTGGTGCCTCTCACCAAATCATCGGATTTAGAGGGCATCTATCTGATTTGGTGGAGAGAGATTCTAGTGTTCAAGTCATTATTAGTGATGATGCTAGCTATTCTATGAAGGGTGTTGGGACCTCCTCTCTTCAACTAGATTCAGACATCTTGTTGCAGTTGAGTGATGTGCTATTTGTTCTGGGTATCAAGCAAAACCTTGTCTCTATTTCAACCTTGGAAGGAAAGGGCTACCAAGTTGCATTCTCCAAAGGTAAATTTCTTGCATGGCCAAAGAACTCAAGTAACAAGATTGCTCATGTGATTGGATTTCGACATGAGAGCCGCTACATACTTTTCACTTGTCCACTTTAGGCCTTGTTGCATGATTCTGTAAGTTCGTGTGAACTTTGGTATAGAAGACTTTCTCACCTTCACTTTCGAGCACTACCAACCATGGAGAAGATGGTCACGGGCCTTCCTAAACTCAACTAGGAGCATGCAGGCACTTACAAAGCTTGCACATTGGGTAAGAATACTAAAGGTCCATTCATAGTAGTGAAATTAGATCTAAATGTATTCTAGATTTTATTCATTCCAATTTATGTGGTCCAATGTCTATTGCTTCTTTGAGTGGTTTCTTGTATTACATTATTTTTATTGATGACTACTCTAGAAAGACTTGGATTTATTTCTTGAAATCTAAAGAAGTACTTGAGAGGTTCAAAGAATTTAAAGCTTAGGTAGAGAACTTATCTGGGAAGAGGATCAAAGTTATGAGATTCGATAATGGAGGAGAGTACATCTCTAGAAGCTTCCATAACTTTTTGCATTCAAGAAGGGATTAAGAGGGAGTTTTGTGTCCCTTACAATCCTCCACAAAACGGTGTTGCAGTTCAAAGAAAAAATCTATTGTAGAAGTAGCCAAAGCCATGATTCATGACCAAGATCTGCAAACCTTCCTTTGGGCTGAAGCATCTAGGACAACTATTTATGTTCAGAATAGAAGCCCTTAGCGCATTTTGGAGAACATGACTCCCGAAGAAGCTTTCATAGGGGTGAAGCAGGAAGTAAGTCATTTGAGGAACTTTGGTTGTCTAGTGTATGTTCATGTACCTAAAGATAAAAGGACAAAGTTGGAACCATCTGGCAAGAAGGGAATATTTGTGGGCTATAGTGAATCTTCAAAAGCCTACAGAGTGTACATTCCTGGATAGAAACTGATTGAGATTAGTAGGGATGTTACATTCAAATAAGATGTTGCATTCAAGAATTCTAAGGACATCCACATGGAGATAGACAATGAAGACCAAGAGTCTCCTTAGGATATGGAAGTTGACCATACTCCTGAGATTCAGAGGGAGGCTATTGATCCTAATGAAGATGATGATCCAGTTGAGCCTTTGGAACCTACTGATGGGCCTATAGACATTGTGATTGGTCATAAGAGACCTCTTTGGGCCAGAAAAACAATGTAGGAGGTAGAAAGGTTTGTAGCCCCAAGAGGAACCTTCAGAGAAAGTGAGAGACCTCATAAGTTTTCAAGAGCTATGTTGCTTTAATGAGTCAAATCATTGAGTCAGAGCCTTCCAGTGTTGAGGAAGCTACTAGTCAGCAAGTTTGGAAAGATGCTATGGCTAAAGAGTATCAATCCATCCTCAAGAATGATGTATGGGACATCATACCTAGACTTGAAGGAAATTATGTTGTTTCCTCTAAGTGCCTCTTCAAGATCAAGCATGCAGCTAATGGGAGTATCGAGAAGTACAAGTTTAGGTTCATAGCTAGAGGATTCTCTTAGAAAGAGGGAGTAGACTATGAGGAAACCTTTTCTCCAGTTGCTCATTATACATCTGTCAGGACCATCATTGCCATTGTAGCATCTAAAGGATGGAAGATACACCAAATGGATGTGAAAAGAACATTTCTAAATGGTGTGATCGAGGAAGAGGTATATATTGAGCAACTTGATGGATTTGAGGTTCATGGGAAGGAGTCTCATGTTTGTAGGTTGAAGAAGGCTTTGTACAGCCTTAAGCGGGCTCCTTGTGCTTGGCACGAAAGAATTGATCGATACCTGATGAGCTTGGGTTTCTCCAAGAATGATGTTGATTCAAACCTATACTTCAAGGTAATTGATGGCGAAGCATTAATATTGGTTCTCTATGTTGATGATTTAATTCTTACTGGAGAAGATCACCTTATTATCAAATGCAAGAAGGAGCTAGCTTCTAAATTTGAAATGAAGGATTTTGGTCCCATGCACTACTTCCTTTGTTTAGAAGTATGGTAGAAACCAGATGAGATCTTTCTGAGTCAAAGTAAGTATACAATTGACATTCTGAAGAGATTTGGTATGATGGATTACAAATCCATGTCTACACCTATGGAGACCAACTTGCAGAAATGAAAAGAGGCTATAGCTAGTTCAGATCTGGTGGATCCTATGATGTATAGGCAGTTGATTGGATCATTGATGTATCTAGTCAATACTAGACCAGATATTTGCTATGTTGTGAGTGCACTCAGTCAGCTCATGTGTGAACCAAGGAAAATACATCTAGTTGTAGCAAAGCATATCCTGAGATACTTGTGTGGTATAGTTGGGTATGGCTTGAGATATTATTTTGATGTGGACCTGAAGCTACATGGATATTCTAATTCTGATTACGCAAGGTGTGTTACTGATCAGAAGAGCACCTCTAGATGTTGCTTTAGTTTGGGGTCTGCGATGATATCCTGGTGTAGCAAGAAGCAATATTCAATGGCACTAAGCACAACAGAGGCCGAGTATATTGCAGCTTTTGTGGCAGTTCGAGAAGCAGTGTGGTTTCGGAAGCTCCTTGCAGGATTGTTTGGACAATCATTAGAGCCGACTATCATTGATTGTGATAATCAAACCTATGTGAATCTTTCTATCAATCTAGTGTTTCATGATAGAACTAAACATGTTGAGTTCAAATACCACTATATCAGAGATATGGTATTGAGGAAAGTGATCCAGTTGAAGTATATCAGCATTGATGAGCAGATGACAAAATTCTCACCAAGCCTCTGTCCAGAATAAAGTTTGTGTAGTTTTGAGACAAGCTTGGAATGGTGGAGAATGAAGCCATAGTTGAGAGAGAGTCTCAACATCAATGATCTTCTTTAATGCATTTCTCTCTGTGAGAGGGATTTGAGGTGCAAACCCTTGTTAATGTATTTCTCTTTGTGAGAGGGATTTGAGGTGCAAACCCTTGTTAATGCATTTCTCTCTATGAGAGAGATTTGAGGTGAAATCCCTTGTTTCCACCCTCTAGGAGTAGCCATGGTGGATGTCATATGTGTGACTCCATGACAACATCACGTGAGAGAGTCTGTGATGAGTTTCTTGTACTTGTGCTTTTCACCCTCTGGTAGTAGCCATGGTGAACGCCATGATGAGGTGACAACATCATGTTGAGTGATTCTATGATGGGTAATTATGCACATTTACCATTCATTGGGGTAGCCATGATGGTTGATATCATGATGAGGTAATATTTTTCCTTTCCACATATGGGAGTATCCATGGTGGTTGACATCACGATGAGGTGATATGTCTTATACAGCTAGAAGTATCCTCCTTAGCTGAATGAGAGTGTTGATGTTATGACAGTGTCGGGATTCTCTTCCAGTCTGATATTCTTTGCATTAAAGGATAAATTAAATAATAGCCTTTTGGCTATTTAATTTATGATGACATCGATTATGAGGAGGCGCCTCATTTGATATATTATTTAATAATTAATTAATATCTTGAAGTTGACTTGTTTTATCATCCACAACCTTGAAGAGATACGCTTTATGTTGAGGCCGACCTCCTTGAAAGGGAACGATCCTTCCTTCTCATTTGTATATATATTCGATGTTCTTCTCATTGTAATCATTCATATTCATCATAGTTCGAGTTTACATATGATCGAAGTTCTTCAAGTGCAGATCGATATATTGAAGGAGGCTGAGTTTATCATTAGCAAGAAAATATAATCCATTTTGTATTTGCATCAAGTTAATGTGCTATCATTCGGCCTTATTGTTGGCCTCTTTGTAAAGGAGACAATTGTTCGATATAAAATATATAAGTGATATATTGTTGTTGGGATTTTCTCCCTCAAGTGGAGTGTTTCTTAGGGTATATGTTGTGTTTATGTGTCTGATTTTGAATTAAATTTTGAGTTTTATATCTGATCATAAAAACTAACATTCAACATTGTCATTTCCCTCAAAATTACCTAGATATGAAATATTAATAAATAAATAAAATAAATATTTGAATGACATATCAAATATATAAGTACCAATCTTAATACTATTATAATTCTCATCAAGCAATATTATAATAATATAAACATTAAACAATACAAACAATTGACATTCTTAAGCAATTATTTTTAAAATATTAACAAATAAAATAAAACGTGTGTGTGGCTATAAATAATATTACAAAGATAATACAATTATAATAATTATTATTAAAATTAATATAAAAATATATACATATATTTTTAATATAACTATAAAGCGAAAAATAATCTCAATACGGGGCTCTTTAAAAAGGCACACAGCGATTAGAATAAGGAGCCACGACTCCCAGCAAGGCAACGATCGAAGGGAAGTGCTCTGGCTCAGGACATGACCTTCCCTCAAGCCAGGTCCGCTATTTAATGTGAGAGATTTTAAGCAAAGCTGGGGCATTGGGGGAAGAGGGAATAAAAGGATAAGAGACATCGAAAGAGAGCTTATTAGATGTTGAATCTGGAGTTGTCGTCTTCACCAAATACATAGACTGACGGGGAGATATTTCAATGAAGACATTCATATTATTTAACAGCCACCGCATGTTATTTGCAAGAAGTGCTATTTGGGAGAGTCAATTTATGGCCCAACTAGCTATAGTTCGATAAATCTCACATTATTGCTGGAAAGCTTTCTGTGAAGCATCTTAACTAATAAGTTGTTGTGATCGAGCCAGTCACATGAGGGTGTTATCTTAGGTATTCGAAGCTCAGCGTCAACTTCTGGGAATGACAGGGTGTGTGGAATTCCAGTGAAGTATCTTTGACCGGTGAATCATAAACATGGTGTGATTACTTAAGGCTGCTATCAATGACTATGATTATAACACATATAAAGATATAACCCTTCAATGGATATCGGTGGTTGATTTCTCCGATTTCTCTTTAATGGCTCACCCTCTGCAGCATATGGATAGCTATCTTTGTTTATTGCCAAGCCACATGAGTTCGACCTCTGCCTTTGAAGACTGGAAGAAATCAATAGTAACGGTATTACAGCTTCTCGGGAGTATTAAGGGATCACCTGCATGTGGGTTAGCAATAAACGGTAGTCTGTAGTATTGATTCCTCTTAGATATTGATATAAATCCTAGTTAGCTAAAGACAATTAGATAAGATGGATGAAAGTGAAGGACTTAACAATTAGGAGGGCTGACATGATATATGCGTATGTTTAATAATGAATAACATGAAATGGGTAAAGATAAATAATTATTCCTGAGTAGAGAATTGCACTTAAAATCTATAAGAGGAGGAAATATAATGTAGAAGAATCATTCGTAGGAGTAAATAAATAATCCTTCAATAAGAATGAGGTGTTTATTTCATCTTTGATCTTATTAGACATTATCATTGAAATTTGTTGGTCTCTAACGTTTCTAATGTTTCTTTGAGGAGCTATTTGAAAGCAAGATTTAGGTTCCAATGCCTCCACTATGAGATGCTCTTGCATTTGAGGAATATGATTCTACCTTGCCCAATAAGTCATATGTGAGGCTCAATCTTCTTTGCTTTAACTCCTGGACTTGTTGGTCAACCCACCATTGAGAATATTTGACAACCAGTCTCATCAAGGTGGTTAAATTAGAAAGCTCGGGCTCTAACCACTTCATAGGAGGAAGAGGCCAATTCTCATCATAGCACGGTTGGACATACTCTCCATCTTCTAGTTGATCAGGCACTCCGCAAAGTTCAGTCATTTTGATGAAGCTCACCAACAATCTGGACCATAATATTTTCCTGATTTCATATTCATCTGCAACATTTTCCAAAAAATCCTCTAGGTCTACCTTATGTTTATATTTATTTCCATCCATAGTTCGAATGTGGTTATGAGGGTCAAAGTTGGCCCTGGACCAGTAAGTTGTGAATGGATACCATTGTATCTCCAACCTGACACTTTCAGCTGCTTGTGTTGATGAACAAGACTCCAACATGTTTCCAATGAAGAATGGAAAGGTAACAGTTGCCTTTTGTTTTGTTCTCTGGAAGCCTTGGTATGTCTCCAACTGCCTAAGGACCTCTAGCAAGATCATCCTATTGGTAGGATAAAATGGAAGTCGGTAAGGATTTCCAGTGAATCCCTGAATCCTTATGTATGTGAATCTCGAAAACTGGATTTAAACCAGGATCCATATTTTCTAATCAGGCTTTTGGCCTCATGAGTAAGCCTTTGGTGTGTTCCTTGCAGTATTCTGGTGATATACATTAGGAAAGCATCATTCACCCGTCTGAAGTGAGATTTGTCACTGAGCTGTAGTTGCGGATAACAATCATATGACTTAAATTCATTCTCACCATTGCCTACCACACCTTTGCATATCAATCCTGAATATATGTAAGTTCTGGCCAGTAGATAGACATGTAAGAAATCATGTGGAAATATTTTGTCCTTTCGAAATTGACTAACTACTCATGAAGATGGTCACTAATCATTCGGGACTAGTTGAACATTTTCATGCCTGAGGTGATTTCGTCAATGAAGTAGTACATCCATGTATAGAATGGCATGCCTTGAGTATTGCCCATTATTTTATTTAATAGTAAGATAATATCTCCATACTCCTCCTTGAAGTCTATGCGAAGTAGCTTCTTTGGAATTTTCTTGACTAAGGGCCTTGAATTTTCCAACCATGACTTATTTGTAGCAAAAAGCTCGAATTGGTGTTAATAGAGTTTTTTGGCATCTTCCTTGGTTTTATATGAAGTTCGATTATAGCTTGGTATGCCAAATGCTTTTTGGACTTCCAACTCTCTAAGATGAGCTAATATTCTCTCGTCCAACGCAATGATCTGCCTTGCCTGTTCATTGTAGTGAATGGCACACTCAACCATTAATTCAACACATTCTAAAACTGGAGGAAATATGGCTACCTAGACAATGCCATTCCTCATCATCTGGCGAGCGATTGGTGTCGCCAAGAATCCATCATGTCCATGCATTCTTTTCTTGAATTCTTGGAAATCTATGTGTCCAAGGTTAGTGTTTGCGATGTTTTTCCATTTGGAGTTGATTTTTTATTCCAGTTGTAGTCCTTTGCTGGTGAACTTCATTTGGGCCTTTCTCAAAGATTCTCCTCTAATGGTCATTAACCTACAATAAACATGAAGATAATTAATTATTATTTAAAAGAATTTAATTCTGATTTTCCTGGGCCCTTATTCAAAAATTTCACTTTCATCCTGTTAAACATGTAAATTATGTGACAAAAAGTAAGCTGAAAATGGGTGAACTTGGCTAGATATTCTTGAAATCCTTGCCAGAATGAGTGAATAAGATGAACTTGGAAAAAATCATTTTGAACCTTTGAAAATATGCCTTGACCGCAAATCGACTTCAACCTTCGAAAATTCACTCCAAAATTTAGAAAAAGCATGCCTTTAGCTTGAGAAATTTACTTTTATTCTTTAGAAAATACTCCCTTCAACTTAGGAATTTATTACTTCTCTTCGAAAACTCTCTTCAGATTTACTTTCTCTTCAAAAATTCCTTCAAAAAAATTAATTTCACAATTCTCAAGAGAGTTAAAAATCTCCTTTTACCATCAAACTTTTGAAGGAATGAGTTGAAAATGATAGGCTAAACTCTTTATAAAGTTGAGAGGTTCAACTATTTTAGCAAATTGATGATTTCTCTATAAATTCATCAAATTTTTTTATCCCTTTAATATGGCAACTAAATATTTTCACTGAAGATTTTTCGGAGAAAGTTTCCATTTTTCTACCATGGCGCCATCCTCAACCAAAATCCCCTAGATTTTTCCTTGAGTTCAAAATTTTTCTAAGTGTTGAATAAAGCATTGGAAAATAAGTGTTAAATTCAATTTTCCAACCTTTTCATTTTTCCAACCTTTTAATCATGGAAAAATTTTAATTTCTCTATGGCTAAT
The DNA here is from genome assembly GCA_007258455.2 of Sequoia sempervirens. NCBI lineage: Eukaryota > Viridiplantae > Streptophyta > Pinopsida > Cupressales > Cupressaceae > Sequoia > Sequoia sempervirens. The sequence goes on along the minus strand of VDFB02105785.1, from coordinate 165,738,862 downwards.
TAATTATTTTCTATGTTATTTTATTTTTCTCCTTTAGCCAGGGCAGACTTTATACTTGTCTTGTCATTTTTCTTTTTCTTTCTCCTAGGCAAACTTCATCAACACTTAGGAAAATTTTCTTCTTGGTGGGTGGACTTGGAAGCCTCTTTCCCATCTTCTATTCCCTCCTCTAGGTCCACTTAATACCTTAGAAAAATTTTCATCATGCTTGAGGGCGAACTTTGGAACTTCCTTGCCATCTTGCCTTTATGCTTGTGCGGATTTCATAACATCTTGGACAAGTGCATGGACGAACTTCATGAAGGTCTTGCCATAGGTTGGGTGGAGTTTATGATATGTTTGACATGTCTTTCTTCAAGGTGGGGCAGACTTGGAAGCCTCTTTGCCATCTTCTATTCCCTCCTCTAGACACTTCATGCCTTAGAAATTTTCATTCATGCTTGAGGGCAGACTTTGGAACTTCCTTTCCATCCTATCTTCAAGTGGGGTAGACTTCCTAAGATGTTTGAAATTGTATTTTCTTCCATACTTGGTCAATTTTTTAGTTTTCTTTCCTCCTCTTGGCTGGGTGGAATTCTCTTGTGCTTGGACATACTTTAGTTCCACTTGGGCGGACTTCATCTTAGCCAAGACATGGCATGGTGGACTTGGCTTATGCTTGGACAATGATGATTCAAGGTGGGGCAGACTTCAAGAGTTTCATGCCATGATGTAAAGGCAGACTTCAAGATAGTCTTGCCATTTCTCCTTCCTAGCCAAGGGAAGACTTTACTTGTCTTATGCCATCTTTTATCAAGCTTAGGTGGACTTTATGATGTTCATGCCATGAATTTTATGCTAAATTTCTTATCCTCTTCTAGAACAAAACCCTCTCCATGTGAGTTTTTTCTTTCTTTTTTATGATTTTTTCATGCTTTTTACTCTTGGAGGTGCAAAAATTTGATTTTGAAGATGAAACATTGACACCATGACCTATGAGACCCAAACCCTAGGTTGAATTTCTAAAAATAGAAAAAAAGTTAAAAGTAAAATTTCTAAAAATAGTAAGTATCAGATTGGTCCAAAAATTCCAAAAATAGAAAAAGCAAAAAACAAAAAAGTAGAATCCCTAAAAAATAGGAAATGTTAGAATTGACTTAAATCATAGGCGATCCTCATCTTTCAGACCTTCTGAGCACTTCCATGACGTCTAGGCACTGTTTTGGGCTTGAATTCTCCACTTGACTTGGATGACTTTGAAAAATCTATTTGAAACTCCCAAAGCAATGACTTCATGAAATCATTACACGAAGGAAAAACCCTAAAAAATAAACTATTGGGGTCCCCATTTACAATGGGGCGATGTGTGAAATAGGTCACAACACGTCCTCAAAGTCCTAGTGGCGTCTTGGAGATAGCGACACTGGTGGTGGGCTGGTGGGGGACGCCCCCCCAAGTCCCCAAGTCTCTAAGACGTTCCCCTCTAGGAAATGTGGGTTTTTTGGGGGGGGGGAACGCATCCTTGTGGAACACTATGCCAAACTGAGTAGAACACATGACTTACTATAAATAGTAAGTTCTTGGAAACGAAGATTGATTCAGATGCATGTCACACCACCTTGGAGATCTCTGAAAACCTAGAAAAACCTAGAAACCTTTCTTGCATGCAAGGAAATAGAGAGAAATGCATGTCATTTTCCAACCATGCATGCTACCTTATCCTGAAGCTCTCCAAACACCCAAAAATATCCACCAGACATGCATCAAAAACTCTCACATGGAAATCTTCAAAACCTCCTAAGAAATTGGAAACCCTAGAATTTGCTCAATTGATTAGCCTACAGGTTTTCAGAAATAGGCTAAATCCAACTGAAGAGTGCAGGGCTAAATTTGGGACATTAAAGTCCACCCTTCCCAAAATTGCTTGTCCTCAAGCAATGCCACCACACTCCAAGGAAAAAGATTGATCCATACTTTTCCAAGCATGAACTCTAGGTCCAAAGTCCATCTTTGAAAAAACCCACCACGCTGATGCTGCATTTCACTGATCATACAAACATAACCAACATACCAAAACTGCACTTTCCTTCTTTGTAACCCCGGTAGGTTATAAAACATGTGACTTGAAGTGAAATATCAACAGGAACTAAATTCAAAGAATAGCAACATCACACACCCCAAAGTCTCTGAGGAGTCAAATTTTGCAATGCCAATGTCTAACACATTACTGAGCCATAAGAAAGGTAGTCTTCTCAACTCAAAATCATGCTCCTCATCATAACTCCTCATAACATCAAATAGAGTCACAACAACATTTGAGACTGTTCCAACACTTCTTGCATGGATTGGTGAACCAAATTAGTTAAAAGTTCACTGCCCCAAACATTAGTATAGGAGAACATGCAGAGAAGGCCATTGGTTAACGTTGAAGAACATCCCATACATGAATTTTGGCTGCACTGAATCATTCCCTTTCTCATTTGAGGCCCAAAATCAGTCTTAATAGGAGAAAAGAAGGTCTGAAAATGAATACACCAACTACCTATCAAGTCTGATTTAGTCATCTTGAGATCTTATTTATGGAAAATCAACTTCCCAGAAAGTAAGTAGTAGTTGTTACATGAAAAATATTCAATAAGATAGGCATAACTACTCATGAACGAGGCTGGTGGCACCCTTATCGAAGGTCCCAATGCCACTATAAAATAACTTTTGATCACATTAGCTTTCCAAACCATCATATTTTTATCATAAATTACCATCCAAATGTTGATAAAGAAGGTAGCAACACCTCTGGTACTGAAACTTTGGCACTTATCAACATACCTTTTTAACAATGTGTCTAGGATTCCAAATTAAAATGCTTAACTAAAAAAAATCTCCAATACTCTGGTAAATGATCATAACACCTTTCTGCGTACCTTGTGTTGATTCCTTTTTTTAAAAAATTTCATTTTTTTTTAATTGCTTAATAATGCCAAGATCCCAAATCATTAGCAACGAAGAACCATTTCTCAAATAGAGAATTGCTCTTACTTGGACCTTTTGGTCCACCCGTTCCATCTGAATCTTCACTTCTTGAAAGTCCAAGAAGTATACAACAAATCTAAGTTCATTTAAGAAATTGAATCTAGAATCATGAGACATGAATTGACGAAAAGATTACATGAATCCCTCATCGAATTCAATTTTGAACTCAATTATTTTGAGAGAAAATAGTGCAAGAATAATTTCTGAAAGGAACCTTATGAGCATTTGCATCAGAAAATTAATTAATTTCTCATTTGAACGCTAGTCTACTCTTGTTGTTGATCAAGAAGAATATCTTCATCTCTTCTAAATTCTTGATTTTCCATTCCCTGCAAAAAGGATGAACTAGGAGTAGTAGTAGGTTCATCTTTATGTGTCTCATGTATCATTTCTCCACTGTTGGAAGATTTGTTGGAGTTTCTCCTTTCTTTAATAGTTTCTGAAGGACTTCCCTCATCATTCTCAAAGTAAGGATTTTCATAAAGCTCACTAGTACCTACTTCATACAAAGGATTATCAAAGGCCTGGAAAACTTGCTGATGTGAATTTGGATGCTCCATTCTTTTAGGACAACATTTCAAATCAAATGTTTCTTGTATGAGATCAAGCTCATCAAGAACTTTCTGAATCTCTTCAACTCTCCCTTTTTTTCTTGCTCCCATGAAAATTGAACAACAAAAATTTTATTTTTTGCTTCTATTAAAGCCTCATGTACTTCTTGTAGTTTGGCCTTAGTTTGCTCATTCCATTCCAATGCCTTGCCAACAATTTTAGCAATTCTGTCTTTATCAAGAATGATGTGCAAATGACTTGTTTTGAACTATTGAAATTTCATCTTGAGTCTCCTTAGCAAATGTTGACGCACTGCACTCCTTTGTAGGAAACATGGATACCTCACGAGACTCCAAAATTGTTGTTGCCACATTACATTCTTTTGTAGAATGCTTGAATTCTTCATGCATCTCAGAAATTGATGTTTTCTTATTGCGTTCTTCTATAGAATGCATGGACACTTCTTGGGTCTCCAAAGTAGATGTTGTCTCATTGCACTCTTCTGTAGAATGCATGGACAAATGCATATTCATAGATGCTTCTTGAGGTTTTGGTATGGAATCAATAGGAAACCAAATTTCATTCCTCTCTTTGACATAAGAATTCTCCTCATTATTTTGAACTTTATTCATCAAAAGAGGCTTCAATTTTTCCTCACATTGATTAAACAATCCTTTGATCAATATATCAGTAGTAGGAGAAATCTTCTCTTCTTGTTCATATGCTTCCAAAAGAAGAGATTGGATGTTTTGGGGAATGACTTCAACCTCATTGATTGTCAGAACAAGGATATTTTTGACAGCTTCAAATACACCCTCCTCTTGCTCACTCCAATCTGAATTGAAGAGGTAATGGAACAAGTGATATATTTGATTTGCATGTCCAAGTCTATTAACAATTTACTTGTTCTAAGCTTTGAGAATGTCTTTAATATATCAACTCTTCTTTGGAAAAGACTGCTACCTATTTCATCAAGATTCTAGAAACTTTCAAAAACCATATGAAGCACTCTCCTCATACTGTCATCATCATAAGGCATCAAAGGTGCCAGGATTCTCATCACTTCACTAAGGAAAGAAGTGATCAACAAATTAATTTCTTCATCAGGATGCATCAACCAATAAGGTTGATTCATAGAAATCATTGCAGGAATTAATGCTTTTTTAATCAATTCAGAGGGTGACTAATTCACCTAGCTCAAACATTGTTCCAACACATGAAGAATGCCTACTTCTTCTTCCATTGATTGGAATTCTTCATTGAGCCTTGTTCCTGCAGTGTATAGTGATCTTGCCAAACTTTTCTCTTCATTAGAAGCCATGATTAAACTGGAAAACATAGTTTCTCAAACCTTTAGAAAAAGTATCAATCTTAGGAAGTTGAAACTGAAACTGAACTCTATTCTACCCTCGGTGTAGTGTTTTTTTCCCTATCACTCATCTAACAACTAAAGCTTTGAAATCATAGTATGGAAAGAAAATAAGCTCTGATACCATTGTAATATTCCCCCTTAATTTTTTTGATTTTAATCAACACCAAACACCATTGTTAGCGTTAGCTCCAAAAATAACCAACTTGAAAAGTAACCCTTCACCTTTTGATCACCAAGATCCCAATGTGGGAAAGGTGAGAGCATATAGTGTTGGGGATCGTTAGCAACTAGAAAATGAAATTATAGAGATTCTAGGTAGCTATCCGATCATGAATGAAAAGTAAATGCTAGAAATACAAAGTAGGCGGATAACCGACCATAAGCTCAACCACTTATTCAGTGGGAGCAAAACTAATTACAAATAATGAGGTGGAAAGCTGACCATGAATCCACTCTATCACTTATTTAGTGGGGGAAATTATTAAAACTTAAAGTGCTAAAATATAAATGCTTCAACCACTTATGTAATGGGAGATAACTACAAAACTTAGTTGCAACAAATAAATAAATGATTGTTAGTACTACTAACTAGCCTTACAATGAATGAATTTCAGCAACAAAACATGTCAGAATATAGGCCAAATACAACCAATGATTAAGGAAATTATCCTTACTCTTTTACAATGATTACAATCATATTTTAGACTCTAAATATTAGAAAATCAGAATTACTTCAAGTCTGATTAGAAATAGTAAACACAGAAAATCAGACCAACAAGTAAGAAAATCACCAAAATGGACGCAACTCTTCAAATACAACTTGGAAAGACTTCGTTCAACAGTCAATAGAAGCCTTTAATCAAGGTGTCCAATCTCCAACAGGTAATTTATACCAAAACATCAGCAAACAGATGACACAATTCCTAATGCAAAGCTTGAATGGGGCGGCCCCCTCAAAGACGTTGACTTGGTCCCAAAAAATCCAACTCTCAATAATAAAATCTGCATCTTTGCAAACCTAGGCGCCCTCCATAGTAGCACAACTTGGGCTAATACCTAGAACCAAAATAAATTCGATGACAAAGCTATGAACAAAAATGAGCTTTAGCCATACTCTTCAGCAGCAGTACAAATGAGCTATACATCAGCAACCTACTTCTAATAATAAAAAATTAAGCTCTATCCACACTCCAAAATGAAGCATGGTCTTCAGTCACCATCTAGGAAGCCATAGTTTTAGGCCCCAAGAATGGCATAGAAAGCTAGAAGGCACACAACCCTCATAGAAAAGTTTGTACTTAGTTCAACAACATAACATTATTGAATTTCCAAAAGATCCTCAATAGTTAGCAAAACATCGATATATAGGCACAATTGGTCGATTAAAGCAACCAGTAACTCCCACAAAGAAAGCTCTTCAACTTCTCCAGAGGAAGTCCTCCTCAAATGCATTTTTAAAAATATTTAAAATTATTTATGCTCTCTTCCCAAGTCATCCCATTTTGAGGAAATAATAAAACATTAAATGCACTAATAAGGCGTCCACTCTATGGCCCCATCTTTAAAACAACTTTGAAGTCATCGCCTAGGCAAACGAGTACAAACTTAGAACATAAAATTGACTAAGTGTTGAAACTCAATCCAATGAAGCAACTAAAACCAACACCCAAAACTGATTCTACGAGACTACCAAAAATAGCATGATGATCCGAGTTGAGTTGTTGATAATGCCACTACCAAAAATAGTAAGTTCACTTCAAACTCAATAGAATGCCAAATTGAGCAGAACACATGACTTACTATAAATAGTAAGTTCCTAGAAAGGTTGACTAATTCAGATGCATGTCACACCACCCTAGAGATCTCTAAAAACATAGAAAAACCTAGAAACCTTTCCTGCATGTAAGGAAATAGAGAGAAATGCATGCCATTTTCCAAACATGCATGTTACCTTATCCTGAAGCTCTCCAAAAACCCAGAAAGCTCCACTAGACATGCATCAAAAACTCTCGCATGCAAACCTTAAAAAATTCTTAAGAAAGTGGAAAGCCTAATTTTCTCAAATGATTAGCCTATAGGTTTTTGGAAATATGCTAAATCCAATTGAAGAGTGTAGGGCTAAATTTGGGACATTATAGCAACTGTGGGAATTGAAGTTGCAGCAATGGAGTGTGAGGAAAGTTGCAGTCCATGGAAAGAAAAAAATATGGAAGAAGAAAGATGTGAGAGCAACCCTTACAGAGGTAAACGAAGAGTAAAATGATGAAAATCATATTTTATCCAATATTGATTTGTTTGCATGCAATGAAGAAACAAAATTATATTTGGGAGTTTAAACTATGGACTTGGAGAGTCCTAAATTTGACATACAGATTGGCAAAGATGAAGATGAATTCTTGTTGAAAGAAGAAATGGAAAGAGCCAACAAGTTGTTGGAAGGATAATTGATTGAAAAACATGAAGAGGGGTTTGCAAAACTTGTCATTGAAGGCGAGAAGATGCATGTTGCAGCAAAGGATGAGGGAAAATATGTTGGGATAGCGAACAAGAATGAGGTAAATTTTAATTTTGAATTCAGTTGTGATGATTATTTACCTTCTTTGGTGAGAGTAGAAGATGATGTAGTTGTAGGTTGGTGTATGGATAGTATCTATTTGTATGTAGAAGCTGTAGAGGATGTTGCAAGTAAGCTTTGGTGGTGGTGGTTAGTTTGTGGTGGATCAAATCCCATGATAGATTGGAAGAGAGAGGGATGCATTTGGTGGAAGAGGTCGAATAATGGTGGATTGGATCCGATGAAGGAGATGAGGAGAAGAGGAAGTCTTTGGAGGAGGAGGATGGTTCATGGTGGACATGAGTCCACAAGAGGAAGGAAGAAGAGGATGTGGATTTGTTAGAGGAAGATGGAAAATGTTCCAACAATATGTTGGAAGAGGAGGAAAAATAAATAATTTTCTATGCATCTATCATAGTGATGGAGTTCACAGCAGATTGCTTACAATCTAAAAGGATGGTTCTACCATTCAACCCAACTTTTGTGAGCCTTTTCTCACAAATTTCTTACCCAACATCTTTGATGTAGGAGAATTTGGGTCCATATTTGATCCTCTTTTAATGTCAATATTAGGGTGTCAATTATGTGAAACAAACTTTATTTTATTATATTGTGTCTACAAAAGGAGCTTGCATGCAAAAACCTCTCCATAGCTTTGGTTTCTCTATAGTTGTTTGGGGTATTTCAAGGATTATTACTTGCAATTATAATGAGACCATACCAATAATCCTTCTATGATAATGGGACCTTAGATCAAATGAAGAAAATTTAGGTCTAAAGAAAGCAAAATCTTTATAAACTCATTGATTTAATGAATAAGAGAAAAGAATACTTATATTTCAACAAAGTCTAATCAATATAAAATAGGAATGGAAACCTAGGAAAAGCTAATGAAATTAGAAAAGAACAAGGGAAAACTAGGGCAAAGGACACACACCAAGTTGTAATGATTTCAAAGAGCAAGAGGAGTAGACCAATTTTTTTTTTTTTGATTTAGGTATTTCGGGACAAGGATTCATAACAACTCCTTAAATCTAGTCAATTTTTTGGAAACACCCTTATAAAACATAGCACTTTCCTTCAATTGTTTGGTCCTTTTCTAAAATAAATTTATAAACATGAGATTAGAACAATAAAAAGATCTCCTAGTTACAAAAGAAAAAAATCTGAATAACCCCTCTAGATCATAACACCATAATAGCACAATATTTATAGAGCTTGAAGATGCTTAAAATTTGAAAAGATGGTCAACAATGAAGAGGATGTTAGAAAATATGAATTTTGGAATGACATATGGTATATATAGTCACATAGAACTCGTCCACTAATTTACTAAATAAAATTTCCATTGAGTAAATGTAACCGTTGACATTTTTGGTTAGGTCTTGAAAGAGGTGCTTTTTTTTCAAGATATTGTTAAAATTTTAAAGTATTTTAAAAGAAAAGGGAAAAAAATTCGTAGTGAAATATCAAAAGACATTGAAAATGAAGATTTTGTCCAAGCTTGGTTGCCAAGTAAAGGAGGATATTTTTAGTTTTGTTTAACCTACGTAGCATGAAAAAGCATTAGGGTTTCTTGGTGGCACATTGAACGAGCCTTCTGCATAAGTTTTAGGAGATCATAGCCCATGTTGTGGAGTTTTAGAGATGAAAGTGCATGTTGAAGGAGTCTTTGCAATCATAGTATCACGTTACAAAGTTCTTGCTGAAGTTTATGATGAGCACAAAGATATACTAAGAGGTGGAGGGGGTGAATCAATATATCAAAAAACTTGTATCCTCTTGAATTTTATCAAATTTAAACTCCACGCAATATTAACCATGCAAGAATATAACAATATGGACAAGTTAACACCAAGATTTTACATGGAAACCCTTATGGGAGAAAACCATAGTACAAATAATGTACTTTATGAATTATGTAAGTATTAAAATGAATGTAGTCACCAACCTCCTTGAATCACCAACACTCACACTTTAGGAATCACCAACCCACAAGGAGCATCAACTCCTATCTCCGATTTTGTAGGCACCAACCTACAAGGAGCACCAAACTCGTACTTGTTAAGCACCAACTTAGAAAAAGATACTAATCTCAAGAATAGTGTTCAACCTTCAATGTTGCTTTTTCAATGGATGATGGACAATTTTGCTCAAATATCCTTCTTACAAATCTACTATAATCTTCTCTATGGATCCGTCATATACTCCTCTCCATTCAAATCTGCTTAACACATACACTCTATCTTCTTGTGTCTTACCCTCTCTCTCTTCAAATCAGATCCAGATTATGCACCATCTCTTTACACAAAATAGGTATAATGATGACAACAAATCTATTAAAAAACTAATTACAATCTCTCATTAAACTCTTTATAATCTTCTCTTCAACCTATACTTATTCCTTTTTACTATTTCATATACTCTTCTTCTATTATGCATATACACATCTTTTATTTCTGCACATATTCCTCTTTTATGTCTACATGAACTGTTCACACAAAACTGCTACAAACTTTTCTTTCAAATCCGCTATAAATCTTCTTTAAATCTGTCATGAATCTACTTTAAATCTACTTTAAATCTACTCAGAAGTCTACTCAAATATGCTCCATAAGTCTTCTTGAAATTGCTTCTTGAGTCTGCTCATATATGCTTCATAAGTCTACCTATGTTTGAGTGATTTATCTATTATTCCACACACTTTCACATACAGATTTGTATCTTACCATCTTGTACAAATCTGCATAAGATAGTCTTCTTAACTCATCATATAATCTTCTTGTGATTATTGATTTATCTTTGTATCTCATACACATATTCCATCTTCATCTCCCATTACTCATATCGGCTCCATTATTCTATCCTTCTTAGAATCTGCTTGTGTCTAGTTGATGTAACTTTTATTCCAACCACCACACTCACTCAAGGATCTTCTTTCATTTCCTTACACTCAGAAAATATTTCATTGAATTCATATACTTCTAATTCCCAAAACTCATATCGTATATATCTTCTCAATTGAAGGCAATGGACATACCTTTTCTTAATGGATATCACCCATCAAACATACACAACTCTTCATAAATAACAATTTTATCTTATCTGCCCTTCACATATTTTAATCATTGCCTTCTTACCTTTTTAATACAATATTTTTGTCTTATATGAAAACATTCCAAATTGCACCATTTGATGAAGTGTTTAACTTTAGAAAAAAATCATATTTCTTGAAAAGTTTCTTCACTTTTCTTTTGTCTTATTCTTAATATGATTTTTCTTAATTTTGTCTTTTTCTAAATTTTTCTTTATGTGCCCCTTTTTAAATAATATGAATCATTCTTAAAAAGATAGCTGCTTTAGGTTGATGTTGTAGCTGCGGGCTACATACATCCACCGTGCTTGTGAACAATAAATTCATATAGCCTAACAACTATTTATTTATCGTATTTATTAAAGTGAAGAGGTACTTCACTTGGCAACTTCTATTATTTCATTTGGGCCGACTCTCCTTGTAATTCACACCATTTATTTGAAATATATTACATATGTGGCTGACCCTTATTCATGAAGAGGTGCGACCTCTCTCACATGTTGTATATATACAAGATCATTTCACTCTATCAATTATGAAGTGAAGTTCATCCTTATCCATCTGCAAGTATGAGTTTCTTCTTTGGTTGTGAGAATTCATCAAGGAGTGCAAATTATTTATGAGTGTGCATCAAAGTGTGGTGCTGGTTATTGGCCTTGTGATTGGCCTCATTGTAAAGAGACTTGTTCCCATTATTTCAATATATGTGATATATTTTGTCGCTGGTTTTTTCCCTCAAGTTGGAGGGTTTTCCTAGGGTATATTGTTGTGTTATTTGTGTTCAAGTGTTCATGGTTCTGTGATTCTACTTATTCTATACCTGATCTTAAAATATGAACATGGTATCAGAGTGGGTTTAAGGAAAACTTGATCAGATTAGTCTAAGAATCACATCTTCAATGTTCGACGGGTCATCGTACTCATTGTCTTTGGTCAATGTTATTGAGATTGATGGAGGCATAGCTACGGATGCAAACATAGTGTCAGAATTCTTCTTATCCTGACAGATTCATGTATGGTCACGTATTCTGAATACCATTCATGCGACACTTGAAGATTGCATGTAACTGTGGTTGATCCTTCTCTGCACTAGACCATATTTGCCATTGTTGTTGCCGGATAACTCACTGCCAGATGGATTTCATCATCGATATTGTGAGCCTATATTTCCTATGGTCAGGTGATCTGTTGCTTCCAACATCCTTTTTAATATTCTTGCTGAAGAGTTGTGAACGGAGTTATCATTGGTGTGTTCAGGTCGTATTTATTCTATATATTCCTGATGGATTTTTTTAAGTAAGATTATAAAAAAAAAAGGATTAATCGGGCCTTCCACCTATTACATGGTCGAGCAATCATGAATAATTGGAGTGATCGTGGAGTTTTCCACATTGATAGGGACGGGAAGATTAAAAGATCATGGAAGATTTTTCGAGTTCACGAGACAATCAGATGTTTGTGACAATTGGCGAAGCTAAAATTTGATGACTTAAATCTGTAAATGGTCGTCTTCTTTAATAAAGAGGTTGTGCGATCATCTGTATAGGCTTAAGAGAAAAGTTTTGAGCAATTGGGACCTATGAATGATATTGCAGGAACCTGGGCCCTCACCATTAATATTAAAGTCGTCAATCTTTAAGAGGAATTCTGGTCTCTTACCCGTGTTTTCTTTCTGATTCACATTCTCCTCTAAATCCATTTGTGTCATACTAGAATTCTACCATCTGGGTAGAGTCATCAAATAGAGTCTTAACCGAGCCTTCGGCTCTAGACTTGCTTCCTAGACGTGGATTGAAGACTATTGTTAAGAGTGATCGGTAGCTTGTCATCTATGTGTCAGTAAGGAGTAATTTGGATCATGGCTGAATGCGTCAGCATGAACTAGGGACGGGGCATCAAACATCTGATGTCAATCAGCCTAACAAGCACTTGGAAATTCAAAGAGTAATATCGATCTTTTTTGGAATTAGTCAGAGGCGACGCCACTGCTAAGGGTGGAGCAAATCACACTATTCAGATCTAATACTCCCTGGGGTGTGCGGATAAATCAAGAAGTCCTGTGCGGGTCCTCTGTGCTTACCTGTTTCCTTTTGCTAGCTATGATAATCTACTGTTGGCTTATTAAATATGTATCTCTGCTTGAAACATCTAGTGGAGAACACGTCTTGAGAAGGAACTTCTGCTTATGCGAGATATGTGAGAAGTAACTATTGCTTATGCACTAAGCTGAATCAGCATTCAGGGATAAAAAATTAATACAGATCTTAGGAAAAGTGCAGACCTGAAAAGAAGAGTCTGATTTCATGAAGATAAGTATTCCTTTTGTTTATTCTTCTGAAATCTAGGGTAAAATTCAGTCTGCTAAGTTGTGCAGGTTTGACATTATTTACTTGAATCATGTGTGATTGGTAAATTTTGTGATAGTGATCATTGGCATAAGATCCTTTGGAGATGCGAATCATTCATTGCAAGTTGGTTCATGCTAATTGTGAAGATCTCTAAGTGTGACTCTGAGATGAAAATAGAAATTCAATTTCATTGTGATTGGATGGTCACATCGGTACCATTCTCTATGTGCATGGACTATGATGATACCTTGAGAGGCCTGGTTCTATGTTGAATATGCTAGCTGCATAATGTGTCTGAGAAATATAAGTTGAGCAGATTATCTTTTGTTGTGCTGAGATTAGCACTTTCGAGAGGAGTAAAATATGGAAGAAAGATATATTAGAATCAATAAAGATAAGTCCTATTATTTCTTTATTTTGATATTTGCTATATATTTCAGTTTGATTCTTATATATATAAACTATTATTAATCATTTAAAATGCAGGTTGAATCGAGAAGAAGTTGAATGAATTTACTCGATGACATTCAGAGGGAGTCAAATTTTGAGGATACAAGGCTCAAGATGTGAGCATGTCCAGGAAAAGGAACAAGGTTTTGAGATCAGTCAATGGAGGATATTTCACTTCCAGAAGTCTTCTTTGCAATCTCTTAGGTAGGGATCAAGAGGGAGTTCTGTGAGTCACTGAGAAGAAGTGAAGGTTGTAGTGTTGCAAGGCCCATGCTAAAGTCCTTGGAAGACCTCTTCAGCTATTGAGATCATAATTGCACAAGACAGTCATTTGGTCTTGATATTGGTAGCTCCGCAAACCTATTCAGAATGGAGTGATCTGGGATGAGGCCGAGGAGGATAATTCTAAACTCTCTACAGTATCAGAGGTGTGTGATGGAAAAATGTCTCTAAGGCAAGTGTTGCAGGAAATATTGGACGAAGAAGGTTGATGCAAGTACTTGAAGATTCAGAGGGAGCCTACGTAACCTGAAATCTAGTTGATCTTGGTTCTTTATGTTGATGATCTATTTCTTATTGGAGAAGAAAAACTCATTATCAAATGAAAGAAGGAGTTGGCTTCTGAATTTGAAATGAAGGATCTTAAGTATGTGCATTACTTCCTTGGCTTAGAAGTATGGCAGAGGCCTAATGAGATTATTCTAAGACAAGTGAAGTATACAAATGACATTCTGAAGAGATTTAGTTTGATGGATTGAAAATCCATTTCTAGGTCGATGGAGACCAATTTGTAGAGGTTAAAAGAGGTTGCAGCTAGTTTAGATCTAGTAGATCCTACTATGTACAAGTAGTTGATTAAATCGTTGATGTATCTAGTCACTACTAGACCAGATATTTTCTATGCATTGAGTGCACTTAGTTAGTTCATGTGTGAACCAAGGAAAATACATCTAGTTGCAACAAATAATACCTTGAGATACTTGTGTGGTGCAGTTGAGTATGGCTTGAGATATTCATCTGGTATGGACTTGGAGCTACATGGATATTCTGATTCTAATTGGATAGGGTGTGTTGTTAATCAGAAGAGCACCTTTGGATGTTGTTTCAGTTTGGGGTCTGCAATGATCTCCTGGTGTAGCAGGAAGCAGTCTTCAATGGCACTGAGCACTGTAGAGGCCAAGTATATTGCAGCTTGTGTGGTAGCTCGAGAAGTAATGTGGCTTTGGAAGCTCCTTGTAGGATTTTTTGAAAAATAATTAGAGCCGACTTTCATTCATTGTGATAATAAAAATTGTGTGAAGCTTTCTGTCAATCTTGTGTTTCATTACAGAACCAAACATGTTGAGATCAAATACCACTATATTCAAGATATGGTATTAAGGAAAGCTATCAAGTTGAATTACATTAGCACTGATGAGCAGATGATAGACATTCTCACCAAGCCTCTCCCCAAAGTAAAGTTTGTGTACTTTCAAGAAAAGCTTGGAGTTGTGGAGAATGAAGCCCTAGCTCAAAGGGAGACTCAACCTCAGTGATCTTTAGTGATCTTCTTTAATGCATTTCTCTCTGTCAGAGATATTTGGGGTGCAAGCCCTTGTTAATGTATTTCTCTATGTGAGAGAGATTTGAGGTGTAAGCCCTTGTTTATTGAATCTTTATCGGTGATAGAAATTTGAGGTGAAAGCCCTTGTTTCCACCGTCTAGGAGTAGCCATGGTGGATGTCATGTGTGTGACTCCATGACAACATCACATGAGAGAGTCCATGATGATTTTCTTGTACTTGTGATTTTCACTCTCTGGGAGTAGCCATGGTGAACATCATGATGAGATGATGACATCATGTTGAGTGATTTTGTGATGGGAACTTGTGCACATTTACCATACATGGGGATAGCCATGGTGGTTGATATCACAATGGGGTGATATGTTCCCTTTCCACATATGGGTGTAGCCATTGTGTGTGTCATATTGAGAGAGTCCATGAATTTTTGTATTGGAAGTATTCCTCCCTAGCTAAGAGGGAGTTTTGATGTTGTAGCTGCAGGCTACATACTTCCACCATGCTTGTGAACAATAAATTCATATAGCATAATGACTATTGATTTATTGTATTTAAAGTGAAGAGGCGATTCACTTGGCAACTTCTATTATTTCATTTGGGCTGACTCTCCTTGTAATTCACACCATTTATTTGAAATATATTACATGTGTGGCCAACTCTTATTCATGAAGAGGTCCGACCTCTCTCACATGTTGTATATATACAAGATCATTTCGCTCCATGAATTATGAAGTGAAGTTTGTCCTTATCCATCTACAAGTATGAGTTTCTTCTTTAGCTGTGTGAATTCATCAAGGAGTGTGAATTATTTCTAAGTGTGCATCAAAGTGTGGTGCTGGTTATTGGCCTTGTGATTGGCCTCATTGTAAAGAGACTTGTTCCCATTATTTCAATATATGTGATATGTTTTGTTGCTAGTTTTTTCCCTCAATTTGGAGGGTTTTCCCAGGGTATATTGTTGTGTTATTTATGTTCAATTGTTCATGGTTCTGTGATTCTGCTTATTCTATATCTGATCTTAAAATAACAACACTTTATGACTTAATATTTTTGAATATCAATTGATGACTTCTTTTCTCCTTTAAATATTAGTAGCTTCTCCTCATAAAATCAATATTGTTACTGCTCCTTTTATTGTATTTTTTGATATCAATTTAATTATAATTTCTGCAATTGTTGATGTCTTCACACACCTTACTATAGGTGATTAATATATATACACGCCTTAGTCTTTGGCATCGATAATGGTTGTCTAGTATAGAGTTTGTCCCCTTCCATAAATGATGAACACTTTTAGACATGAAATGCTCATTCATTTGGATGTTAAGATAAGGAGGTCAGCTAGCATGGTAAGTAATGATTGGTGGCCTTTTTCCAACCCATCTAACATCCATGTGTCCATCCAAACATCTCATCTATTCACTTTGACATCAATGACGATTTGTCTATGGGATATGTGTAGGATCATGATGGGCCAAAAAGTGGCGATATGATGGGTATTTGTAAAGAATGTGGCTGACGACTTCTTTTTTACCCAAAACTGATGAAATGAAAAGGGTTTTTAAAGGAAATTCTCAGCTTTCCACCAATATAGGTTATGCTTTACTTTGAATTTAATAAATAATTATTATTTATTTTTCTATTTGAATTACGACTAAAGTCCTTATTGATAGGTCGATTGAAAAACATCTTTATCTTTCAAATGGTATCATATTTTTTGAATTCAAAACATGCACCACATTCTATGCTTCGTATACTATAGGATTAAAAAAAGAAATTTTGAATTTCATAAAGTTTTGACCAAGTTAAGGTGGTTAGACATACAACTTTTTATTTTTTTAAAAGTTGTAATAAAAAAATCATAATTAATTATTTACTTGGAAAAGAATTACAAAAGAATATACATCACATCCGAACATGAGTCCTCTACTTATGACTAAAATATTATAAAAAAATATTATCATTTTATTGTGGTTAGGGGGGTCAGACGGACACCTACTTATTTTTTCCCTGAAATTTAAGTACTATTGCATTGAAAATTCAAATTTTCACCAAATAGATTTTAAAAAAAAAACCTAGTAGTTTAGAAACTACATTCAATTTGCTACAAATTCTATTGTTACATATTTTTTAAATAATATAGATGACTTATTCAAATTTTTACGTCAAGTTGTCTAACTCTGATTTTTGTAAATTTTTTGCCACTTAAGGGCTTGGTTTTTCCATGATGATCCTGCACATACCCTATGACATTGTCTTCTTTACATGCTTGACATCAATGACAACATTTCCAATAGTTTAGGCATGTTGCAAGATATATGTGGTTTTATAGGATTCTATTTGCACTTTACCCTTGTGCAAACCACACCTTTATCCTCATATCATGCTAGGTATGCATTGTCTTGTTAGGGTTTTTAGATATTGTTGAAGTCCTTTGAAGAAGCTTTATTTTTTCCCCATGAAATTATTTGTCCCCTTCAACTAGATAGAATACAAACAAGTCATACTTTATTAAGTCTTTGTTAGTCCTTTGTTAGGAGATGAAAGTCCCCATAGGTAATATGACCATAGATCTTTCTCCCATTCCATGAGCCTTAACCAAAAGGAGTAGATAATATCTACTTATGAGCAAGGAGTAGACAATATCTACTTATGAACAAGAAAATGGTGAATAGAGCCATGATATTGTTAGGTTTATGAAGGAGCATATCACAAGAATATAAAAGAATGAGGGCAATTGTAATCAAAAGTACACAAAAGACAGTGAAAACCTAGTTGAAGGTATAGTGACTATCATGGCATGAACATCCATCAAGGCATTACAAAAAATAAAGTTTCATCAGAGGTTGTAGTTGTGAATGCCATATTAGGCATGTACACAAAATGTTGAAGTATACAAAAGGCATTGTAGACCTTTTGATAGAATGTCTTTAAGGACTGTAATCATGCCTTAAGGGTTCATAAAGACACCAAATTGTGAGTGAGAAGCAGATGAAGATAGTCAAATAGGACAACATATGTCACATAGGCTAGTGTATTCACAAGGATATCTTGCATATGATACTTGACTGTGCACAAAGGATGGTGGGATAAGGGTTGCACACCATTGTTGATAGGTATGCATTGTCTGTAAAATGATATGATATCATGGTTTAGACTTTAGAAACAAATCTATACTTTATTTTGTTCAAGTTATGAAACTCTTACAAAAGTCATTGTGACAGTCATGAAGACCTCCATCTCATGTTTGTGCATAAATAATCATAGTTTGCGGCACATTTTTATGGATGGGCTTCAAATGAAGAGTATTTTAAGTAAGATGTCAAACCTTTGTTTCCTCAAGACTCTTACCAAGTCTGTTAAAAAGCCTCATCATATGTCGAGTATAAAAGCCAAAGAGGAATGTTTGTCATGAAAAAAGAGTAGCATAGTAGAGTCAAGAAAGGTTGATGTAGGTTCACCACCTTTGTTTTCCTTTGTAGAGTCAAGGGTTTTAATTGCATATAACGATGCATGATATATATGGTAACAATGGTACCAATCCATCACTTTTACTTGAACCTAGAAAGGGGGGCAGTCTATGCATTAAAGAGGACAACCACTACGGTCATAAAGAGCATAAATCAAAGGACAACATCAAGGTCCAAAAGACAGTTCAAAAGTGATAGTCTCATGAAAATGACAATAAAAAAGGGGCCATACATTTTGGAGATTTTGAATACTAATGCCATATTTTAGAAAGAATTTATTATGTGGGTAGAAGAATTTATACTAAATTTGCTACTCCATGCATGCTAACATTCATGTCCTTGTGTAAGCTTATCACATGGTAAGCCATTACAAAGTTATCTATAAGGTTGCATGCAAATTTGTTCATATAAACAGTAATCACACACATTATGAATTGATACCTTCATCTACTTCCCATTCAGAATCATGTTCAACTGAGATAGTCAATATCTCAAATACTAGTACAAATGCACAAGCCCTTTACTCAACCATATACTTGCAATATAGTTGTAATGTCCCCTCCTAGCCTCTGTGTAGTGGACATCACCTTTAGCCAATTCTAGAGTCCCTGTTGGCTAAGTGGTTCAGATAAGGGGACTCAACTCCAGCTTTGGGTGTTGGGTTTGCAGTTTGCTAGGAGACTTTCTATTTTTAGCAGGGCCAATTTGGTGCTCACTATCTATAGTGATTCTTCGTGCAATATCATTTTCTCTTCAGTTTGAGCCTTTGGAATGTCACTATTTTTAGTACTTACTAAAAATAGTAAGTTTATTTTTAGAATATTGGACTAGGTCAGGCTTGTCACAACAACATATTTAGCTGGTAAAGTTACTTCGATAAAATCATTCAAATATTTGATTTAAGCTTCGAAATGTGAGCTTTATTAAAGTAACTTTATATTCTTTAATTGAGGGGTCATAAGGGGAAAAAATTGTACCATGGTGCCTAATGCAATCACCTTAAGTTGTTTTTAAAGCTTCTAAATTGTTTTTGAAGGCTAGTTAAGAGTGGACGCCCAAGCAAAGAGGAAATAAAAATTAAAATGAAAAGCTAAAGTTTGGGGTGAGATTTATTTTAAATAAAAAATTATAATCTCTCAAAAGTGGCGTTGGTTTTTAGGGTGAACTTGGTCGCCCTAATTTGGAAATGCATATTTTAAAAGTCTTTTTGAAAACTCCATTTGGGATGCTTGAGATTGACAACAAAGGGATATGCTACTAGTTTGTTACCAGAGGTCTAAAGAATGGGATTGAGGATGAAAACCCTCAGATTTTAAGGCTAGTTTTGGCAGTGAGAGACTTGGTCAAGCTAGTGATTGGTGATTTCATATATGAGTCACAATTGGGAAAAAAAGATGAATATTTTCCATTTTTTTGAGTGCTTTTTAGTTTTTGTTTTGGTGTGAGATTGCTGGTTTGGAGTGTGGTGTGGATTTCTTAGTTTTGGGTGTGATTATTTCTAGTTTCTAGGCACTTTACTTTTGTACCTGAAACCCATATATTTGCTCATAATTCTGAAATGGTGATGGACATCAAAATGGGTACTTAATCTTTTGATGACTCACTTAAGGGTGATTCTATCAAGTATTGGCTCATAATTTTTTGTAACACTCACTTATTCTACAGTTTAAAATGTTAACCAACTACCAATTTCAGCCGAGAAACAACTAACTTGTTTCCATTCTAGGGTTTCCAAAATATTTTAGTCAAGTCAATTTAAAATCCCAACTAACTTCTAAGTTTTCAAGTTCAAATGATCTGAAGCAACTAATGGTTTTAACCAACCATTTCACAAAAGATCAATAACTAAATAACTATCAAACTAGGGTTTCCTTTGCAGATAGAAGGTAAAGAAAAATCATTCCCGATAATATTACATCATTCAACTCAACTAACTTTTATACTTCCATTTCTAGCTGAAAGAAAAACTATTCACTGTAAACATATAACAGAGGATCTCAGAAAGATAATAACTACTTTTCTTTGCTTACAAAAAGTAACGAACAATTACTATAGCTATGAAACAAATGTAACAACTATCAATCTATGGTTTAAGAAATGGAAAACTAACTACCAACTTGCATCCGACAATAACTAACTATTCCATCTAAGTTTCCCATTCAACCAATTAACTAGCTAAGGAAAGAAATAACTTCTTTATTTTCATTAACTAATTTCATATGTTTCATTTCAACTGAATGAGTCAAGTAGCTACCTCACTAATTAACTGCAGAATCTTACAACGTACATTAACATATGTAAAAGAATAACATTCAGGGCATAAATGAAAGTAAACTTTATTTAGCATTGCATGTACCTACAATATGAGTGAGGAAGAAGTACATTTGAAATCATCTTCATGTTGATATACTTGGGCTTCTTTATCAATGAGGTAAAGAGAATTATCATTAGGGGCTTTACCGCCCAACCAAGACCTACTGGTCTCCCGAGTTTCTTCAACTGAAGAACATGCCCTTCACGAGGGTAATCAACATGGATTAAATTATCATCATGCCTCTAAGCCTAGTGTCAAGGACCTATACCTCCTGATCGGCCTTACTAAGGGTACCTCCCAACTAGAAAGGCCACTCTGATTAGTAGTATATTTGGTTCTTGATAGCTAATAGATGTTGAATCTAGCATCGTACCTTGGCCAAGGATTTTAATTTTACTAGCACTCTTGTGCCCACCATGCTCCCTTTGGGTTTGATTTTTTGCTAAGTACCGGCCCATGCCTTCAATGAATTTCATCGGCTCCCTTTTGGTTCTCATCGCAGCTTCAACCACATGTCTTCTCATCGCACTCCAAAGGAATTTCCTCGCTCTTCTATCGGCCCCCAAAAATGCTTCCACGTGCCGTCACTGTTAGTGATTTTGATCACTTCCTTTCACTTCCTCATCGGCCCCCACTCGCATGCCATGTAGCTCCCATTTGCATAAGGATTGAGCAGGCCCCACAAGCAGTGTCTACAGTAAAAAAATTTGCTACATGTCCTCTCTACGCAATCTTTTAGTGAAGGAAGGAAATATTGACCACGAGCAGTGAATTGCTGCTACGCATCTCTTTGGCGTACACTTCCTCAACATAGGGGATGAGGTGGAATATGTGCTGCGAGATGCTACCATGTTTTCTAATCACCTATCCTAAAGGGTGACACTTTTCTGCACGAGACGTTGTTAGACCACTGCTATCATTCGCAGGGGATGCACCTGAGTGGAGGGAGACCAAACGTTGTGTCTCAAATCTTTTCTATTACGATGACTAAGGGAAATCATGACCTCAACATCACTACTTAGATTCTGAATATTTTTAGTTGTTGCTTGCCAAGCGGTGGAAGGCTTCCTATAAATACTGCTCTTTGCTTCAGAGGAAGGGTTCCATAGTTCTGAAGGTTCCAATGTGAAAAGTTGCAAGTTAGGAGATCACATGCTTTTTCACTAGTTTTTAGAGTTACAGGATTGTTACAGAGACCAGGCCTTTGTATTGTTTAGATTATTGCAAGAAATCACAGACTATGCCATTTTAGAACCTCTCTATTTCTTATGCTATTGATAAACTTTATGCTATGTCATTTTTGTTTGAATGGTTTATTTGTCATACTTCTATAATTTGAATGCAAGTTTGCTGGTTCAAATCATGTCTTTCGACTCTTCTTTTCAATAAATAAGCGTGATTATTATTTTATGTCATTGAATGAGTTGTTCATGCTACAATCCCTAATTTATGTCATTCTAGGACATAGTAAAATGCTAAGTAGTCCCTTAGATCATATCCAAAAGATAGGTTTATCATGACTTTTATCTATATTCTAGTGTATCACCTTAGTTAGTTTCTTTATTTTATATCTGCTTTTGTTTCCCATTCCAAAACCCCATTCACAGAAGAAGCCAACTTCTTTAAAAATCCAGAGGTCACTCAGTTTAGCTCAATAGGACCCCCATAAATTGAGTTTCCCACAAAGGGCTATTACCTTGCCAATTTTTGGCATCAACAATTTTTAAAGCTATGGAGTTATCCCAATAAGGTATCCCACATTCTTCAAATGAAGGCTAATTCTAGTCGCACCTTATGTTTGGTGATTGGTCACTATTCTAATCGGAATCTCTAGTATCATGTGATTCCACTAGATAATCAAACTTGTAATGCCTTAATAGGAACAAATGTTAGTTATGTTTCATCACTATTATCCACTGACCTCCTTATATTGAATTATATTTAAAGACCATAGTGGGAATTGTATTTGGATTAGATTTATATTAGCAAGAATTGAGAAATTAAATAGAGATTATTTAGTATTATATTTTTCAAACATTTTGTCACTAAGAATAGTCTAGTTATTATATTCTTTTCTTTTCTTTTTCAAAAAATTATCATAAATACTATTT
The DNA here is from genome assembly GCA_007258455.2 of Sequoia sempervirens. NCBI lineage: Eukaryota > Viridiplantae > Streptophyta > Pinopsida > Cupressales > Cupressaceae > Sequoia > Sequoia sempervirens. Next base: position 165,716,026 of record VDFB02105785.1, on the reverse strand, counting down.
TTATTTTAAAAAATCATTTTTTAAATAATTTAAAAGTATGCAAATTTAGAAAATATTTTTTAAATAATATTATTTTTTATAGAAACATTTTCACTCTCAAAATAAGATTTTTATGATTTTTTTATATAATTTAAATAAAATGAATATAATAATATTTTCATAATTATATTTAATATTTTTTTTCAGCAACTAATGCTTGATTATTTCAATCCATTGACATCCTTTATTTTTAGCATCCCCTAAAAAGACAAACCTCTTGAAGATCCCCATGTTAAAGATGAGTAATTTAGTGTAGAAGTGAGTTTTATTCCTCTCCTAAGAAGGAAATTACATAAGGTAGATTTTTTTCTATTAAATTAGATGAGATGATTTTTTTCTATCATTTAATACTTAATAGAATTTCAAATAATGTAAATTGTTACATTCAAAATATGTTACATCTCAAGCGATATTACCTATTTACTATTTTGGTTAAATTGATTGAATAAATGAATTTGTTTTATGGATCTCTACATGAATGTGTTATTAATCTTTATATGAATATATTTAAAGAATCTTGAATGGAAATATGATGAATGAATGATCGATGCACTTTGATATTTTATAATGTTTCTAACTATGAAATGTATGATGCATATGATTATATTGTGTTTGGCTAACTATGGTTATGATGTGCCAAGTTGAGTGCAAGAATAGGATCGATCCTCAAGAAGAGAGGGGAAGTATCACTCAGGAGAAGAACTTGGTCTAGTAACCCTTAACAAGGCTAACTGATCAATCACACACTCACGTCCTAATTGGTCATAAAGAGTCAAGTAAGTTTTGGGAAAAGGTAAGTAATCTTTGTTGTGAATGTTGTGATTGAGAATTGCGATTCAGTTTTGATGTCTTATGTTAATCTTTTCTTATATGCTTATTGTTGTATCATTGAGATATATACATAAAATGTATATATATATGTATATATATACATAAAATGTATATATATATGTATATATATACATAAAATGTATATATATATGTATATATATACATGTCAGTGATAAAATCATACACATGAGTAAATATGTTAGTTGGAGAAAAGTGATGTTCTATGTCCAAAACTATAAAACATCAATTGTTCAACTAATCACCTAAAAAAAATTTGTTTATGTGGGATGACTTGTTTTTGGCTGCTTTATATGTATTTTTAGTATTTTATCCTATTTGGGTATTATAGACATCTTTTTCATGCACATTCTCTTTTGTATAGATGCACTAAAATAAAGTGTCATTCTGGTGTACTTTTTGGAGATTTTGCACATCTTGTTATGCCTTTTGTATTCGCACTATGATATAAAGTGCCACAGGGGGGTTAACATTTTCCTTCGGTTTTCCATCACACCTTTGTCATGTGAGTGTCCCTTCCATGACAACAATGAATCTTTGTGATTCTTGCCTATACATGTGTGCCTTAGTTTGCACACCCTTTTATTTGTAGGTTGTTTCTCCTACATGCATTTTTTGGTTTAACACAATTTTAGTATTCTTGTGGGCTCTCTCCTTTCAGCATTATGGGGGTGGTTTCTACTATTGGTGCTAATGCTTCTTTCATTTCATTGTTGGAAGTGATCTATGTATTTAGTTCTTGTTCCTATGTACTTTTGGATGCAACGTACATCAATGACTGGTTACACGCATTTCAGTGAGATGGATCATTTACCATATGGACACTCTTAGATTCTTATTTTTGGAGGCAACCTTCCATTTCCATTTGATCAGAGACTACTGGGTACCTATATTTTCAACTTGCATGTTGAATAGTGACATTTTGGTCACTCATACAAATTCATGTGTCATTTGTATCTTCAAATTCTAGTTGTTTTCATTTGTTTTCCATCTGATTTGAGTAGTGTCATTGATGACACTCATGTAGTTTATTGTCTCTCTCATGTTCAGTGTTCTTCAAACTATTGGTACCTATATTTTTTACTTGCATCTTGCATGTTGAGTAGTGTCATTGGGGTCACTCATACAGATACATGTACCACCTATATCTTTGACTTCTAGATGTTTTCCTTTGTTTTCCATCTGATTTGATTAGTGTCATTTGGGAAGTCATGCAGATTCTTGTTATCTTGATCTCGACCATCATTTGTTTAAGAGGAGGTTCTTTATTTCAGTACCATATTAGCCATCTTTTGACATTTGTATACAAATTCTTCGTGTTTCAATAATGTTCTACATGTTCCTCTTTTTTTAGGACATTATTTTGGTTGAAGGCTTCTTAGCCCTTCACACCATGATTTGGATTCTTTTCAGTCCTTCATTTCACCTTTCTCTCTTTTGGAGAGTAGTTTTCTCCCACTGTTGTTTTCTCCTTTTCTCTAGTTGTGAGAGATTTTTTTTTGTACATGGGTACCTCACTACCTCTTGTTTATCAGGACCCATCATGCATTCTTTTTATGGTTTTTTAGCTACTCCCTAAGTTCATCTTAAGGGGGGTGTTAGAGTAGTAATGCATTAGCTAATAATTGATTAACCTTTAATTGATTATTATTCTAATTTATTCTCATGCACTTAAGATAAACTTAGGAGTTTTTGATTTAGTTAACTAAGTGCTTTTTCTATGTTAATTAAAGTGGTCTATTATTAGATCATTTTGTTTCATCACATGTGATGTTGAAACTTGTATTGATCTAATCCATTTACCATTTAGGGTTTCTCCTATATAGAATTCAACCCTCATTGGATTATCACTCTAGAGATAGTTCTTTTTCTTGTTGAATAATATTTAATATATTGTTTACAAATCTCTCATGTGGAAGGTTTCTTTGTTTGTTGTTTGATCCCGTGGCTCGTGCTTTTTACAATTCTAACAATTTGCATTACTCCAATCTAATACTTCGATGTTAAGAGATTAATGTAACTATAAAAACAAGTTATGTTTGTAGATATTTTTTTCTATCATTGAAATTTATTATTTTAGCTAGGAAAAAGTTAAAAGCACTAAACTATACAAATAATCTTTTTCATCAAGATTTTTTTTTCTCTAAAGTCTTTCTAGAGAATACTTCAAATCATTGGTACATGCATGATGAAATAAAATCAAAATTTTTAATTATATTTTTAGTCCTCCATTTATATTATTTAGAAGTATCAATTAAATCACTACAAATAAAATAATAGTTTATCTTGTTTTCTTATATTAAAAATAGACACATTTCGTCTTGTTTTCTTGATTAAAAGTAAATAATTTTTTATCTCTTTTATTTTCCTTAACGTGTTGCTCTTATTCCCAAATATACTATTTTCATTTTTTCATTCATGAAAATACTTCTCATAGTAATTAAATGGAGGCATCTTTGAATGACTTCTAGAGCCATGATTTTCAATCTCTCCTACTTAAGAATAAAAAGTATGTTTTATGATAGATAAAAAAAAGCTAAATGAGGGATAAAAGTATATATATATATAAAAAAAAAAAAAGCTTGAAAATAGAATTTGTCATATTCATTGTAGTAAGTCAAAGTGCTTCTAGATAAAATTTGAACATGGTGTAAAAATAAATGTAGAATTATGTTTCTAGTTTTTAAAAACATAATTCATTTTAATATGTAGATGATAAAATTTATTTAAGTAAAAGATGTATATTTTTAATATTTTAGTGTGTTATTAACCTACAAACATTTCTTGAGTGAGAATAGTGTTGGAACTATGAAACTCATGTTCTATAGAATATTAATCATAATAAAAAGTGATTTTATTAGCCTATGAATTAAAATGTGGTGATACATAAAGCTTTATTATATGGCCTAAAGGTTTATGGGACCTTGGTGGAGCCATGGCAGAAATTGCATGAGGATTAGCTATGTTATAATTATTTAATCTTGTAGGACATTACTATAATGTATCAAAAAACCAAAGATATTTTTATTTTTTCCTATAACACCATTATTAGAAATTATAATAGAGTTATCAATGAGCTATAGCTCAATATAACATAATGTAAAATGAGAACATGGTTAAAATTCCTTTTATGCTTCATATTCTAATAAGTTATTGATGGAACCATCCCTATCTCTAGGAGCCTAAAAGAAAACAAAATTAGAACAAACAAGTGGAGAAGGAAGGTCAAGTGTAACTACAAGAAATACGCATAGCCTTTACAAAGGTCTAAACTCTTTCTATGGGATAAATGTTTAGTTATAGGTTGTAGGTGCAATAGTCTATAGCTACATGACTAAAAAATTATGTTTTCGGAACCTAAGTCCTAAGCTATAGGGATTTATCACAAAATACCAACTCATAAAATACCTAGATATCCACAAATAGAAAAATAACCAACTTCTAGTGTTAAAAAACTAAAAAAATTATCATTCACAAAAGAATACACATTCCAAGAGATAATTTTTTTTAAAAGGGTAATATTTTATTTCATTTATCTCAAAATATAATTGTTTACATAGTTGCTTCTCTTTATTGGGATATTTTTTTAAATTTCCATATTTTCCTCTTCCTTTTTATTTGTTGTCATGTGCTCCTTTGTTCCTCTTTGTCTTTATCTTCCCCATTTTCTGGTTTTTCCCCTTCCTATTTCTAATTTGTCCTCTTCTCTGTTTTTTCTTCCTCTAATCTCTTCTTTTTTCTCTCTTCTTTTCTTTTCTCTAAAGATCCCTCCTAAAATTTGAAAGTTTTTGCCAAAATCTCACCTAAATGAGTATAGTTCTTAAAATCTCATCATAAATGCATAACTACTCCTTTCCGAGTCCAAAATTTCCACTCAAACTTATTCTTCTCCATTTTTCCATGTTGCTCATTAATGTGCATATGGGTAGGTACTTTTTCCTAAATAATAAAAAAATAAAATTTAAATTGCAACAAATATGCAAGTTGATGGGTTGAAGAAATAAATAAAAAGAAGCACTAAAAAAATATGTGATACCCTTACATCATTTTTGTAGCTTTTAATATCCAAAATAAAATAGTCCATGCATCTCAAAAAAATCATAAATGGTATGAGTTATTTACATGGACAAATTTTAACCTTTTTCAAATAGAATATAGAATATTACAATCATATTCATATTAATAAAATGAGTTTCATTAGACTAAATTTATTCAAGAATATACTATATTAAGTACTTAACAATACATAGAAAAATGTAATGATCAATCCATCATTCTTGAAATGAGTTTCATTAGACTAAAGCTATTCAAGAATATACTATACTAAGTATTTTCTTAAACACAGAAAAAAGTAATGATCAATCCATAATTCTTGTTGGTGACCATAATCATATTTCACTTATTAAGAACATGTCATTCTATGCTATTAACATTTGAAAAAAGAAAAATGAATTAAACTTTTTTGAAATAGTAATCACATTGAAAATTGTCTTTCAGTAATGAAGTTATGACACTAACAAAATATTTTTCTTAAACTCTAAAGAAGTTATTAATCTAAATAAAACAATGGAATATTAGAATCTACTTAATTGACAAATAACAAAATCCTTGAATAAATTTGAAAGATTGTTTGTAAAAATATATTAAAACCATCTTATTTGATAATATTTGTAATTATACAATTCTATAATATATCAATTTTCCATGTGAGATTTTAATCACCTTAATCAAGTCATTAGAGGTCGTCATAGAAAGCACCTCTAAAGATAATTGTGAAGGCCTTACTTTAAACATACTCAAAATTAAAATAAGAAACACGAATCAACAAAGGGAAAATTATACATCTATTTGAATAATCAAATCATTGTTTATAAATAGATTACCATCATTCTCATTCAATGCATAACTTTTCATTAAAGAGGAGGAAGCATGTTTGAGAAAATGAAAAGAGGGCACTTCCAAAATTTAAATTCTTTTAGGAAGATAATTCTTCCAAAGGCTTTGGAGTCGCATGTAAGGCTGGACAGTCGATTATCCGCTTCTCCAGTGATTTCAAACGTTCCAAACCTTCTAGCTTCTCCAGTCTATGGCAGTTTCGCAATTTGATCATCTTTAAAGAAGTTAAACCTGCAAAACTTGGAAGAGCTTCTAATTCTGGACAGTATTTTATTTCGAACTTTTCCAGTGACCCTAAACCTTCAAAACCTTGAAAACTCTTCACTTTCGGGCAACATCTCAATTCAAATTCTTTTAAACAAAGTAATTTAGCAAAACTTGGAAGAGCTTCTAATTCTGGACACCATTCTATTTCGAACATTTCCAGTGACCCCAAAGCTTCAAAACCTCGAAAACCCTTCACTTTCGGGCAAAATCTCAATTCAAATTCTTTTAAACAAAGTAATTTAGCAAAACTCGGCAGCCCATCCAACTTTGGACAGTCACATATGCTCATCGTCTGAAGCTTTTCAAGGTGAGAAATACCTCTGATATTCTCTAGGACATCACAATGCTCAACTTTTATTGTCTCCATTGTTCTTGGGACGGTTTCGATCTCCCTTAAAAGCTTATTAGATCGTAGAGAAACACTCAGAAGGCAGGGACAACATGCTTCTGAAATTGAAATCTTGGACACCTTCGTGGAAGTTATTTGGATTTTCTGGATCCTGCACGCCGGCCCCGAGAGATTAAGACGCCCCAGAGAGTGCGGTAAAGAATGCAACTTCTCACAGGATGCAATTTCTAGTTCAGTTAAGGAGGGCAAATCCCAAAGAGATGTGGGCAAAGATTCCAAGTTGGGGCAAGAAGATATTTTAAGTGCTGTTAATGAGGACAAATTACCGACAGAGGTCGGCAAGGTTTTCAACAACTCACTATTTATCTCCAGCACTGGTAACTTCCTTAGCTGGCCGATGTTATCTGGCAGTTCCCTCAACCTAGTGTCCTTTAAATAAAGCTCTGTCAAAGATACCCCATTTGGGAGGGTAAACCTTTCCAGTTTCCTGCATTCGTTCAGATTCAAGTACTCCAACTTTGTCATCTGCTCAAGAATGTCTAAATTCTCTGACTTGAAGGTTAGCTTCCAGCACCCCTCTAAATTGAGATACTGCAGGAGTATCAACTGCTTAAAGGAATCTGGCAACGTCATCAACTGCGAGCAGTAGGAGAAATCTAGATGCCGCAGGTTGGTCAAATTGCCAAAATCTCTCGGCAGCGACGATAAGTTTTCACACCTAGATAACTGCAGGTGTTCCAGAGATTGCAGAAAACAAAATTGATCTGGGAGGCTCGTCATTGCAGACGATTTGGGGTTTATCCTGATCATTTTCAAATGTGTCAGATTTCCTATTGACTTCGGAAACCCTCGGAAATTCTGGCAGCCCTCGATTGTCAGCTCTCTTAATTGCAAAGGAACCTGTAGCCAATTTTCCATTTACTTAAACGACATACATACAACAAAAAAATCGAGGTAAATATTTAAAAGAACTGTCAAGCAAGATACTTACATCCGCATCAGTGTTCCACAAATTTTCTAAATTTCGAGCACCGGTGAGAACTAAAATTCTCAAGCTTTGTAATGAAAACCACGGAAGATTGCTGTGCAGAAAATTATAATAGCGAAGCGAGACCAGTCCTCTTGGTAACTCGCCATTTTCTTGAACAAAAGAACGTCCTATACAAACCAAAATCTTCAATCCGACCGAGGCAGACGTGAGGTTACGAACTCCTTGGCTTGTGTTTAACATGACCTTCCTTTGCGAGTACCAATTGACACCAGTTGCGTTTGCTATTCCTCGGATTTGTATTCCTTCCTGAAAAAATAAGAATCTTATAAAAGCCTTAGAACGGGTTAGGATGCATGCTAGAGGAGAAAGATGAGGCTCCTAAAGCCATGAAATAAATGTTTGTTCCAGATAAAACACAGAAATAATAATAGAAGAGAATTAAATTCTACATGATAAAAATAAACGAATGGAATTTCAGTATGATAATATTATCATGAATTTGAATTGGCCTGTAAAGTTATTTTTGTGAACAACTAACAAATCACCCCTCAAATCAATTACATGCAGGAAAGTTCTCAAAATTAGTAATACACTGTTTACTACAAATTAACACAATATTATTAATTACAAATTTTTTGGATCAATAAGCTCAACAACCCCCTTATCCAAAGGGGAATAGAAGAAGAAATTTAGCATCCATTAATCTACATCTTGCCACTTTGTAAACTCAATCTCCTATTTCTTGATATTGATCAACATGTGTCAACACATGTATGCATCCTCTCGATACCTTGCCCTTGCATCACATTCTTTTGTGAGCAAAACCTATTAGTTATGTACATCTAGTATCCTATGTCACTTGTTTATTGTTAGGATTAGGTGCCATTTATATTGCAATCCTATATGTATTCTATGTATCTTCAACAAGTGTCCTTGGATGCCTAAGATGTAATTGGAAAATAATTTGTAATTAAGATTCCTTCAAAATCTTGAAATTAATTGTCATATGCATTCATGAAAGAGTGGGAGCACAATGGTGATAGCTAGGATTATCTTTGGTCTCATTAAATGTATTTTCCAAATTTTAGGTTTTATGATTGAGTGGAGAATCTTTGTATGATGGATGGAACCCACATGAGAGCCACTCCAAAACAAAGCACAATACTTGAGGATGTGAGTCATCGGGAGTTATGGAATCAAAGATAATTTTTTGCTTAATTTTATTATTTAGGGGGGCCTAATTGATTGTGCCCATGTGATGTCCATGTGAAGCCATTTGTCATTTTCCTATTCTCAAAAGATGCTCTCCAAGGTGGGCATGGGCTTTTTTGCATCATACTGTGATTTGATATCCATTTTTTTACTAAAGCATTTATGATTTTTTCCTTTCTCTATGCCTATATACTTAGGATATAAGATTGTGGTTATATAAGTATATTGTATAGGTACACAAGTACTACTAGAGTGTTGTCAAAGCAAAGAGAGTGCTAGAATATTGGATGTATCTCTTTGTTGAAGATTAATGCATACCTTTCATCTTTCTTGTGTCAAGCTTTTTTTGAAAGTTTCTTGATGTGAATTCTATGTTCCTATGTTTTTCATTTTATTATCTTTTGATTTTATACAATCACATAATCATTATATGATATTTTTGAATAAAGAATTATATTTCATATTTGTATACCGTAATTGTGAGAAGATCTATTGTAGTAGTTTCACCTCATTTCTCAATATTTAGTATTAACACTAAAAATTCTACATGGAGAGGAGTACCTTTCTATTAAGTGCTAAAGGTTTTTTAATAATAGTGGAATCTTTTGTATTTGTGATTTTATAGATTTGTGAAAAAGATTGAAAACCATGGCTTCTACATCCTATATGGATATCGAGAAATTCAATGATACTAATTATGAGATGTGATAGTTAAAATTAAACTATCTACTATTAGAGTAAAGGTTTAAATTTAATCATGTTAATTAAATTACCTTTATCTCCTTCTTAACATTTCACCTTAGTTTGCATAATTAGACATTTAATAATTATATTAATTATTAAATGTGTTATCCTTTTAGGGTTTTGTTGATCTCCTTTCTTAAGGATTGATCTTTTATGTAATTATGCTAATTCAGTTGTTGAGAACATAGTTTTTCAATTTCACAGAGCAAAATATCTCTTTCTCTCTTTCTCCATTTTTTCTTCCCTGTGATAGGTATTCTTGCATGCAAGTGTTCTTGGACTCTGAAGTTGGGTTTGACAACTTCAACATGGTATCAGAGCACAGACCTACTGCAGCCTGTTCCTGATTTTGAAGAATTTGGAGTTGAAAGGGGTAGATCTAGCTTTCATAGGTTTACAGAGGTTTTTTATGTGGATTTGGCTTACTCTGATTTTTGGGTGCATCTTGGGCCCAAATTGACCTCACGGTTGGACTCAGAGCAGCCAAAAATCCATATTTTCATATATGGCATGCCCTATTTAAGCACAGTTGCACCAGAAGGAAAATTATTTTTGGCCCAAGGCCGTACGGCCTCAGGGCACGATTTATGAGGTGAAAAATGCACAAAAAAATAAAAAATCACAAAAAATAAGGTTTTTTGATTTATTTTTGGCATTGTCAGTTTAAAGCCAGCTACCGCCGCCGCCGCTACTGCTCAGCCAAGTGGCCATTAGCAAAAGCGGTGGCCACCACCTCCAGCTGCTGGGCCGCCACCTCCGCCAGCGGGCCGCCCAGCTGCCACCAGCTCGCCGCCCGGCCGACCGTCCACCATTCCGCAGCTTGCGAGCAACTCTGCCGCCAGTGTGCCACCACAACACCACCCACGCGCCGCTCTGCCTAGCCCCTGGTCGCCCAACGGACCAGGGGTCCCTTTTTTAAGCCCCTGAAGGCCAGGAGGGCCAAATTGGACACTTTTGAGCAACTTTACAAAATCGGGCGTATCTTTCTCGTTTTAGCTCAGATTTTCAAACGAAAATAGGCGTTGGAAAGCTAATTCCATGCCGGACGCCGTGGAACTGGTAATTTTTTCCAAATTTTCTGTTTGACTGTATTTTTTTCCAGTCAAAGTGGGGTCTTTTTTTTGCACTTCCGGGGCCCTAGAAGGTGCAAACGGACTCCATTTTTTAAACTCGAATAGGCATTGGAAAGCTCCTAGCATGCACTATTCAGAAATGTGATATTTTTTTATCAAAAATTTACCAGGTACAGAGAATTTTGTATGAAGCATTTTTTTCTTTTTCAATCTTTTCAACTTTAAAAATTGTACTGGGGTTTGGGTTCTCGTATTGTGGGGGGGTGTTTTTTCTTGTTTTATGTATTTTCCATCAGAAAACTAGAACACCAAAACTCTAAAAAATAATCAAACCCTTCTGCATCTTCTGTCTATTTTGAAAGATCACATAATAATAAAAAAACAAGCAGGCACAGGTGCAGGGTTTAATGGCGGACTCTTCTTCAGTTGAGCGTCTTTCCCCACACAATTATCATACCTGGAAGGCAAAAATGACAAGACTTCTCATGTCCAAAGGTTTATGGTCATGTTTGGATGATGTTCAACCTCAGTTGCAACGTCAATTTGAGATCTTTCAGCACAGGAACAGAATGGATGAGGCCATGGGGTTGTTATTCTTGCATGTTTCAGACAGTCTTCTCTTTCATCTCGATGGTTGTGCAACTCCTCGAGCTATGTGGTTGAAGTTTGAAACACTTTTTGGCACCATTAATCAGTTCTGAGCACTTCAGATTGAGGCAGAATTGACCACTTTGGTACTTGATTCCTTTCCTTCTATTGAGGATTTCCTGATGAAATTCAAATCTCTTAGATCTTTGTTACAGGGTTGTGGTAAAAACAAAACAGATACAAAATGCATTTACCTGATTCTATCTAAGCTTTGAGGATCCTTCCAGATTTTCTCTTCTACCTTCTATTCCACTATGGATGCTTTGGGTCCACATTTTACCATGCCTTCTCTTGAGGTATTCTGTGATCAATTGACATGAGAGCAGGCTAAGCTCACACAGTTGGATACTCTTCCTAGATCAAAGAATAAAGCATTGGTTGCTCAGCCATCCCAAGGGAAACAGAAGTAGAAACAAAAGCCGAAGATAGATTCAGTTGGCAGTGAGAGTTCCTCCAAGCCACCACCTAAAACAAATTTCAAACCACAATCCAATCCTAAACAGGGTAAATCTTCTAAGTCTGGTGAGTCTTCCTCCAAGACCAAGAAGAATCTAGGTGATCCTTGTAGTTTCTATGGCAAGGAAGGACATCTAGTTTCTAGGTGTTGGAAACGATTAAAGGCTTTAGAGGAAGCCATGTAGTAGCATCATATTTCCTCACCTCAGCCTCCTTCTCCATCCATGGGGAAAGGTCATGCTCTTTCTGCACGTGCCTCGTCTTCAGGATCCACATGGATTATTAACTCTGGTGCTTCGTACCATATCTCAAACTCATAGGATTTAGTCACTGCACTTGTTCATAGTGCTACTTCACAGATTGCAGTTGGTGACTCCGCACAACTTTCAGTTCAGGGTTTAGGTACTGTTTCATTGGATGGTGGTTGTCTTCAGGATCTACTTCTGGTTCCTAAAATTTTGACAAACCTTCTATCTGTTTATCAAATTTGCCACTCTGGCTCTGGTAAGACAGTTGAGTTCTCACCCACATGATGTGGTTATTTGAGACCTTCATGATCCTGACTTGGTTGTGGCTACTCGGAGTGTGGATTTTGCATCACGCTTATACAAATTTGATGGCTTTGAGAGTTCAGACACTGTCGGTTCCTCTCTTATAGCACATGTAAATTCAGTGAGTAGGCTTTGGCATGAGTGTTTTGGCCATGTCAATTACAGATATTTACATCAGATGAGTACTCAGGCACTTGTGCTTGGGCTCCCACATATTTCTTGTACTGATGGTGTATGTCGAGGTTGTGTTCTTGGAAAACATCATCAAGATCCTTTTCCTAAGGGTTGAGCCACTCGTGCTAGGGCACCCCTAGAGTTGGTACACAGTGTTCTTATGTCCTTTCCGACTCCTTCCTTTTCAGGGGCCCGCTATGTGCTCACTTTTATTGATGACTTCTCCAGACGTACATGGGTGTACTTTCTTAAGTATAAGTTTGATGTCTTTGACTCATTCAAGATTTTTAAGACATTTGTGGAGAAGCAATCGGGACTTTCTATCAGGAGGATATGCATAGATAATGGGGGGGAATATGTTAACTAGACTTTTATAGATTTTTGCATTGAGCATGGTTTACAACATTAGTTTACAGTCCCTTACACCCCTCAGCAGAATGGTATCACTGAGAGAAAGAACAGAAGCTTACAGGAGATGGCAAATTGTATGATACGGTCTTGAGCTATGAGTTCTTCCTTCTGGGTTGAGGCAATCAATTGTGCCAATTATATTTAGAATTGGATGCCTCATAAGGCATTGTGACATATGACTCCTGAGGACGCTTGGACCCATGTCAAGCCTGATGTTTCTACATTCTGAGTTTTTGGTAGTGAGGCTTGGGCATTTATTCCTGATGCTCAGAGGAAAGCCATGGAGAGGAAGAGCCGACCACTGATATTTGTTGGCTACTGTGAGGATGTTAAGGCATACAGGTTGTTTGATCCTAATTCTAGAGAGGTCTTGTTTCAGCGGGATGTCCAATTTGATGAGCGCTATCCTCAGATGGATTATCCATCACCAGCTTCTCCCTCATTGCCTACTCCTCCCTCTTCATCACTTGAGGATTACTTATCTCTTGAGGATGATGTAGATGATGATCCACCATATCCACCACCACCAGTTGCTCCATCCTTGCCTAGGTGGGCCCATGTCACTGTTGATGCAGCTGGTTCTTTGGCAGGTGATCCTTCAGATACTCGTCGTACTCGTGCTCAGACATCTGGTTCTAGTCTTTTGAGTCATGCCATTTTGGATGATCCTCAAAAGTTTTCAGAGGCGATAGGTCACCTTGAGTGGGATAAAGCTATGGATGAGGAGTATTCTTCTTTGATGAAGAATCATACTTGGGATCTTTGTCCTCTTCCTAAGGGAAGAAAGTTGGTTCGGTGCAAGTGGTTGTACCGTACCAAGTATGCTACAGATGGTTCTATTGATAAGTATAAGGCATGTCTTGTTGCGAAGGGTTTTTCTCAGGTGGAGGGTATTGATTACTCTGAGACTTTTGCCCCTACTGCTAAGATGAATTCTATTCACTTTGTACTTTCACTTGCAAATTCACAGGGATGGTCAGTGTTTCAGATGGATGTGAAGAGTGCCTTCTTGCATGGTGACCTACATGAGGAGATCTATATGGAGCAGCCTCAGGGTTTTGTGCAGGACACTTCTTTGGTTTGCAGACTTCGGCGTTCATTGTATGGTCTCAAACAAGCCCCTCGGGCTTGGTATGAGAAGATGGACTCTTTTTTTATTTCCACTCACTTCACACGTTGCCATTCCAATCACACAGTGTACATTTGGCGTCAAGAGGGTGATCTTTTGATTCTTGTGCTATATGTCGATGATCTCATCATTATAGGTAGCTCATCTTCCATGATTCAGGATGTTCAGCGAACTTTGATGGAGCAGTTTGAGATGACAGATCTTGGAATTTTGCACTATTATTTGGGCCTGTAGGTTATTCAGTCTTTGGATGGGATTTCCTTATTTCAGCAGAAGTATGCTCTTAATATGCTCTAGCGCTTTGGCATGCTTGATTGCAAGCCTGCTCCCACATCTTTTCAGTGAGGTGTTGTCTTGTCTTCCACTTGTACTACTTCTTGTGTGGATACTACTCTATATAGACAGTTGGTTGGTAGTTTGTTGTACCTGACACACTCACGTCCTGATCTTTCCTTTGCGGTTGGAATTGTCTCTCAATTCTCACATGATCCACATGAGATTCATTGGCAAGTAGCCAAACGTATTTTGAGGTACATTCGGGGCACCACTCATTATGGCATTCACTACACATCAGGATCCCCTCACATTGTTGGCTTTACTGACTTAGATTGGGCTGGTGATGTCGATGATTGGAAGTCTACTTCTGGCTTTGTTTTTTGCCTTAGTCTTGGTCCTATTACATGGTCTTGCAAGAAGCAGTCAGCTATTGCATTATCATCTACAGAGGGTGAGTATCGAGGAGCAGTGTTAGCTAGTCAAGAGGTTATATGGTTTCGACAGTTGATGATAGAGTTTGGATTTCCTCCTGATAGTCCCACTATGCTTTGGTGTGACAATCAGAGTGCCATTCATATTTCTCGCAACCCAGTGGAGCATCAGCGGACTAAGCACATTGAAATCCACATGCACTTCATCAAGAAGTTGATTCAGGATGGTTCTCTCATCTTGGAGTACATTCCTATAGAGGAGCAGGTTGTAGATATCTTCACTAAACCTTTGGCATCGCCGCGCTATCTTTAGTTGTGCTCCATGCTTGGGGTGAAGGAAGTTGTTCTTGGGGGATCTCAGTGAGGCCTTCCTTCCTTCTTTCATTTTTTTTAGCATGCTTTTTTCTCTTTTTGGAGAGGAGTTTTTCCCACTGGGTTTTCTCTTTTACTCCATTTTATAGAGATTTGGTTGTAATTGGGTGCCTTATCTGGCCTTGTTGCCAGGACCCAAGTTTACTTACTAGCATTGTAGTTACCTTTCTTTCTTGCATATGTTTGTAGCTACACTTTTGCTCATCTTAAGGGGGGGTGTTAGAGTATAGGTTTAAATTTAATCATGTTAATTAAATTACCTTCATCTCCTTCTTAACATTTCACCTTAGTTTGCATAATAAGACATTTAATAATTATATTAATTATTAAATGTGTTATCCTTTTAGGGTTTTTTTGATCTCCTTTCTTAAGGATTGATATTTTATGTAATTATGCTAATTCAATTGTTGAGAACATAGTTTTTCAATTTCACAGAGCAAAATATCTCTTTCTCTCTTTCTCCATTTTTTCTTCCCTGTGATAGGTATTCTTGCATGTAGGTGTTCTTGGACTCTGAAGTTGGGTTTGACAACTTCAACATCTACTTGAAGAAAGAAATTATTGGTTGTTTATTTTACAAGAAAAGAAGCCATCAATTTTTTCTAATGAAGATTGGTTAAAACTAGAAAAGAAGAGACAAATAACCATTTGGTTGTACACTTGAATATTTGTGAGGAGACTATTACATTCAAGTTGAGGAAAAGAATAGGTGATATCTATCAAACCAAAATTCTTACTAATTTAGTGATAATATTGATTTATTTATTTATTTATGCTAATACTATTAGTGATGACACTTGGATTATTTATTCAAGTTGCTCCTATTATATGACTCCTCATAAGGAGTGGTTTTTTACATATATAGCTTATGATGGAGGATAGGTTTTCCTTGGAAACAATAGTACAAAGTAGATTATTGATAAAGTAAAGGATCAATATTTTAATAATGGGAGGGTTAAAACTATTGATGATGTTTTTCATATCCTAATACTTGTGAGAAATTTACTTTCTATGTTGAAGTTAAATGATTTTGGTGTGCACATTACTTTTGGAAATATTGGTTGTTGGTTGGTAAGATAAATCCATATACATAATATTTTTCACTAGACCAAAGACTATCCTATTACACATATACCTCTATTAAAATAATCAAGATATGTAGGACAGTATTTCGAAGATGAAAAACTAGTATAGCTCATTTCATATATTTTCTCTAGGTATAATACTAAATCATGAAATGCACACATACTATTGTTCCTAGTCCTAAACTATGAGTTAAATATGTTTCTTTTAGGTGCATGGAGGGTCAAACACTTGTCAAATTGATTTTTTATTCAATGGGTTACAACAAGCAAAAACAACAAAAGGGATATATGATATTAATAGTTGAACATGCTTAATCATCCCATTCCAAACTCTAGAAATCCATATGCAATATTCAAAATAACATTAAATAGAATGATTTATGATGCTTTGATACTCATATAATCTTTAGTACATTCATACCAACAAATATGGAAAGAGAAAAAGATTGAGCTAAAAAAACCTCACACTTCCTTCCTTAGAACTTCACTAAGGATCTACGAATAGCCAAGGTGGCATTAAATTATAAATATCTAGCATAAATAATCTATCTCTTTGTGTATTTATAAAATAAGCTACTTAACAAAGGATTGGACATGCAAGAATTGGAACCATAGAAGATGTCCTACATTGCAGTCAAATGGAAATGGATAAATGATCGTTTGTTGTTTTGTCAAATGAATTGGTATTTATAAAAAAAATTCAATCATTAAATCCTTGTAGAAGTTTCACAAGACTCAAATACCATTAATATTGCATGGGAAACAAGTTGAAATCTCATAAAATTTGTTGAAATGGTAGCATGGAGTAGGCATTAGATTGCCTATATTTGAAAATATAACCACTATATTCATAATGGAATGGTGTTCTTCATCATCCACCATTGATTTCAAACATGGATTCATTTCCTTGGTTCTAACAATTATTTTTGGGGAGAAAAGACCAATCTAGTAGTTGAATGAATCAAATTTAGTATTAATGGCATTTCTAGGAAGATCCAATGGTTGCAATAAGCAATCTAGAAGAAATATGAAATTTCAAAGAAGAATAGGATGTGAGAAAAGGATATGCAAGGATTTGAGTCAATACCAAAGGTTAAAAATAGATGGTGGAATGGAAGTCCTGAAGGAGAATGAAACTTTACAAAAGGGGAAAGCGAGAGAATGACTAGAATGAAGTGTGAGGAAATCATGCAAGATTGGACTTGATGTAAGATTGGACTTGAAAATAGGATATCCAAAAGTTGGCTTGAACTCTGCACAAGTGGAAAAAAATATAAAATATTGATAATATTTGTAAGGTTTCAATGTAAAAGTGGACATGGGAACTAAATATTTGGAATTAAGTCTAAAAACTCACCTAACAAACACATGGAAAGAATAAGAGTAGATGAACTAAAAATACATGGGATTGGAAAAATTCTAGAGGTTTGAAGGAATTCCACCATAAAGGAAGGGGGAAAGGTGTGAGAAAAAATTACAAAATAGGATGAGGGAAGTGGATTTTCTTAAGATCTACTCTAAAATTCCACAAAGGCGAATGAAAGGAAGAGTATGGAGAAATTTATGAAAGTGGAAATTGAAAGTGGATGTGGAGGAAAGGGATGAAATCAGATCCACATGAAAATTTTAAAAAGGTGAAAATATGGAAGATTCAAAGGAAGGAGATGATATTTAAACATTTGGATTGGAAGGGAGATCTAGATCAATACCAAGATTTTGTAAAAGAGGAAGTGGAGGAAAATGGAAGGAATGAAGGGTGCAATTTTAAATTTGTAGAAATTTTAAGTATAAATGAACCCTAGAACAAGATGATAGACTATTAGGTAATATTTGAATGTCCTATAAAATTTTACAACTATGCAAGAAAAA
Organism: Sequoia sempervirens; assembly: GCA_007258455.2. Classification (NCBI taxonomy): domain Eukaryota; kingdom Viridiplantae; phylum Streptophyta; class Pinopsida; order Cupressales; family Cupressaceae; genus Sequoia; species Sequoia sempervirens. Next base: position 165,698,204 of record VDFB02105785.1, on the reverse strand, counting down.
AAAAAAATGAATGATAATACCCCTCACTTAAGATTTCTTCATACTTCTTAAAACTTTATCTAGAACATTAAGTGAACACGTTGAAAAACTTGAAATTTTTGGAACCTTGTCAGTATGTTGGTGATTTCATGAACTCACAAACTTCCCAACACATCATCAGTTGAAAACAATCAATAGTATTTTGGTGAGTTCACAAAATTGTGAACTTGGTTACACCCTTATTTTGTTAGCACTTTGACAAGTTCACAAATGTGAAAATGCATTGACACATTTAACTTGATGACATTTTCATCAAAACCTTGGGCCTAGATTGAAAATTTTCATATTTAATAGATTTTTATGAAACTTAAAAACTAGTGACAACTTATTTTTTTAGAAATTTAGCAAGTTCATGATCTCGCAAACTCACTTATGTTAAAGTTTTCTAAGCCTTGATCAAAATATTGGCTTTGGCATGAACCTTGTTAGCACTTATATGGATCATAAATACCCCATACCTCATCCCAAAAATATTATTCTAGATTTATTTCCACATCTCTAACTCTAAAAAATATATGTTGGAAAATATAAGAATTTAATGATCAAGGATACTAAGGAAGTCATTTCACAAGGTATACAAGAAAAGAAACGACTGAAACCATGACTTTAAAAAATAACATAGTAAAATGGATAAGGAATCAAGGATCAAGGAAACAATAGAAATCAAGAAAAATAACTAAATGAAAGATTAAATTTTGACAAAGTAAAGGGAAAAGGAAGGGGTCGAAGGAAAGGCATGTCAAGATGGGAAATTGTAAACCTCCAAAATTCTAACATTTTTAGAAATTGAACTAAAGACCTCCACACTTAGAAATTTTTTAATGTTTTGCAACTTCTAGCACATGATAGGCACATAGGGGATGAAGGAGAAAATCACAAGAAAATTTTAGATTGATTATAAGTAATGGGTGATATGATGCCTAAATACATAAAGGAGCTAAGACTCGAGAAAAATTTATAAATATCATATTTAGTCCAAACATGTTGAACTTTTGATTAATATTTATGATATCATGGTATTGATGATGTGGAAAATTCATTAGACATACATTCATCAATTGATGTAGATTGAGTAGGTGAATTGGATATTTGAAATAGAGTGCTACACTTGAGAATTTGATTTGTTAGGAGTTATGGAATCAAAGAAGTCTTTGTGGTTACCTTTACTATTCAAAGGGTTAATTGAATGCATCTATTTGATGTCCATGTGAAGTTATTTATCATTTAGTATTCTCAAAAGATGCTCTCCAAGGTGGGTGTGGGTTTTTGCATGATACCATGGTTTTGGTATCTATTATTTTTGTAAAGTATTTATGACTTTTTTATTTCTCTATGCCTATATATTGAGGGTATTAGATGGTGGTTACATAATTTTATTTTGCAAGCACACAAGTATTGCTAGAGTTTTGTTCGATTGAAGAGAGTGTTAGTGTGCTGGATGTATCCCTTTGTTGAAGATTAATAAATACTTTTCCTCTTTCTTGTGTGGATTTTTTTCTTGAAAGGGGTTCTCCACTAAATCATGTGTTCATATGGTTTTTTGATCATACAATTATATAATCATCATATGAAAATCCTTAAATAAGGAATTATATTTCAAATTTATATGCACTTGTAAGAGATTTTACTATTGTAGTTTCACCTTGTTTCTCAACCGTTACACATAATTAAAGATTCATTGTCTCTTCTAGACACTACCTAACACAAAAATGTTGAAATTCATCATTTATCAACATGACTTTGACCACCTTTACACATACAATATGAGCAATTTTCTTCATTACCCAACTACAATGACCATTATCATAAGGCTTCCTTATAGCAATTGCCCTCAGGCCCATCCTTAACCAATGGCTAACTACTTTACCACATATCAATTGACTCCATTTTTTCTCTACTTCTTTGGAATAAACAACAATCGTTAGAAGTATAAAACCACTTGTTGACTACTCAAGAAGACCTAATACCGCCTATCAGTGAATATGTGGAAATTGAATAACATAACTTCATTAGACCAGTTCTTTACATCAACTTTCAATCAAAAGGAAACTAAAGATGAACACAACAAAATACAATATAATACAAATATGGAACGCATACCATTGAGCTAAAAAATAAATCTACTCATACCAAAAACTTTATTCAAGCATTTTACTCATTCTTGAAGTGAATCGCTAATTGGAGAAAGGGAATGATCCTTTGACCCTTGGTGGGCCCACCTCCATTATGAACCCACCTAGATCTTAGCTTTTGAATGTGCCATGTAAAGCATTAAGAACTTTGAAAATGCAAGCATGAAATAACAGAAGAAAATTTTGATTTTAAAGTGTTGAATTTAACAGATCTTACAACTATAAAAAATCCTTATAACTCCAATAACTCCATTTAAAAAAAAATGATAAACACAAAAATCTATAGGATTTGAAACTATGATCTCTTAACTTCAAAGAGATTGATGTAACCATCTTGCCCATCCACCATACATGATGAAATTCAACCAACAACTAAATTGTCTTATTTTCTTCACATTTTATTTTCCTCGACCAAAAACTTTGATGCAAAGAAAAATACAAAATAAATGAAAATTTTGATATTCTTAACATTGTTGACTTCCTCTAATCATTCACATAATTTTGTATACCACAAAACCACTTCCAAAATAAGAAAATAAAAATATAATAAAAACCTAAACTTTACCCAATAAATAAAAATAAAGGCATTAGGCAAATTCACCGCAGTTATCATAAATTCACCTCAAGGAAAATTCACCACCAGATTTTCACTCCACGGATTAAGCAATTCACTCCACGAATTAATGCGATGAATTTTCTCTTGGCAGTGAATTGCTGGTGGTGAATTTTCCTTGAGGTGAATTTGTCATGAGGGTGAATTTTCCCGTGGTGAATTGTTGACGATGAATTTTCCGATGATAAATTACTGACCGTGAATTTTCACAAACAATATCCAATATTCATAAAAGTAAAAATATATTTCCAAATGAACTTCACATTATGAATACTCTCTTTGAAGTTTTAACCACCGAAAATTCTCCAAATTATCAATAAACTATTAAATTACAAACATATTATTATTAACTACATACACTTTGAATCAATCAACAAAACAAGAGAGCGCTGACTTCACCTGTTGAGGCTGAATCTGGATAATCTGGTTTCGAAACCACAGGCGATAGGGCGTCTGTCGATTTGAGATTTCCCTTCCTAAATCCCTCAGGTGATCGTGCATTTTTATGCGATTCTCCTGATCAAGCTCGACAAGACATTTATTGAAAAGCCTCTCCCAACCGATCAGCCCGTCCCACTCTGAGGCGTCCCACACTGCAATGGCCGTATTGTTCCTTCGCCCTATAAAGAAACACGCTGTATCCAGAAACATTTCTTTTTCTTCATCATCTAGGGCATCATAGCTGACCTTCAGCCGTTGTTTGATGTCCCTGGGCAATATCCTGGAAAATTTATTTAACGTTCGCTGCCAATAATCTTTATCGGATCTGCCATAAAGCTGTCCCCCTAACACCTTGACTGACAAAGGCAATCCATGACAGGCCTTCAAGAACTTTTTAACGAGATCCTCAAATTCCGATGGTGGAGAGGGTTGTAAGAATGCATGCCAACAGAAAAGTTGCTGGGAATGAGTGGCATTCAGACGGCTCATTTTAAAAACAGTGGAGATACCCCATGCATTGAGGACATCAAACTCGCGTGTGGTAACAATAATCAAATTTCGGTGGCCTAAGCTCTCCCTTGGTGGCAATAGAGCATCCAGTTGATCTGCATGATCAACATCATCCAAAATGATAAGAGCAGACACTGATCTCAAACGGCTTTTGATAATCTGTTTGCCATGGGCTATATTGTCAAAGGATACGTCTTTGATAGCAAGGCCCTTCAAAAGTGTCTTCTGTTTTTCAAGTAAGAGGCCTCTCGCTGCAGCATCTCGAACATCAGAGAGAAAACTGGCATAATCCATGCCCGGGCATCTTCTGTTATAGAGTTCCATTGCGAGGGTGGTTTTGCCGATTCCGCCCATACCCCAGATTCCAACAATCTGTACATTGTCAGCCGCAGATTGAAGTGTAATCTTTTCAAATTCTTGCACAACTTCATCTAGACCGACTGGATGCTTTGCCACCTCTAACGGGACTTTGTCCATTTTTTTCAGTACACGATTCACCACGTTTTTTATCACCCTCTGCTCGTCCCTGAGCATGTCGAAGCGATTAAAACATAGATCAATTTAAGCATAAAAGGAACCAAATCCATGATAGGCAAGATTTGAAAAGATAAAGCGGGAGCTAAGCTTAGATTTGAAAGGGGCAAGTAAAAAGTCGCAATACATAAAGATTATATACACAAATTTATGTAAAGAGACGTGAATGGAAAACCCACATAAAAGGACGAGTAATTTGGTACATACTCTATATTATTAATGATGCCGCCAATACAACATGAAACTACTTGTAGTGCCACTTTCCAGCGCTGAAGCACTTCTGAACTGTATCTACCCTTCTTTTCATGCTCGGAGAAGGCATCCGCATAAATTCCATTTCCTCCAACGGCCCATCTTAAATCAGAAGGCTGAACATGATAGAAAACTGGGATAATTGTGGTGCCCGTTTCCACCATAAATTCCAGTTCGGCCAAGCACCAGGGGGATCGTGCATAATGCTCAGAAAAAATTGCAATATGAACTGAAGCACTACGCATTGCTTGTTCTAAAGCTCTAGGCAAGAAATCCCCAAGCTTAAGCTCATTTTTGTCTAAGAACACTCGCAGTCCCGTAGCATCTAGGTGATCGTAGATTCTGCTGGCCACCGTGTGTTTGACATCGTCTCCGTGATGATTGATGAATACATCATAAGACAGATGTTTCATTCCAGATGAAGATGCAACACAAGTAGAGGCAGATGGTATTATTGGATCAAAAACATTTCCACCAGATGTAGAAGTGGACGCCATTTCCACCAGATGTAAAGAAACAAACAAGAAACAAGAAAACTGATAAAAACGACTTTGATGAAGAAATGCTTCCAAGGAAGAGGCTTATACTTCGCACTAAACTGAACTTACATAAACAAAGCAAAGCAATTAAAAGTGTCTTTCAAGACAAATGTTCGTCATAGGCTATTTTTAGTTTAGTGGATGTTAAAAAGATGTTCTTTTTTCTATGCATGAATAGGCTATTTTTAGTTTAGTGGATGTTAAAAAGATGCTCTTTTTTCTATGCATGAATAGGCTATTTTTTAGTTTAGTGGATGTTAAAAAGATGCTCTTTTTTCTATGGATGAAGAGGAGTGTCATTACTTATTAACTATGCTCCTCCAAGTTTGGGGATGGCAGGGTCAATGTATTTTTGGTTATTTTTTAGGGTATTTAAGCGACGGTTATTGAAAGATAGGGAAATTTTTAAAATATAGAGAAATTTCAAATATTTATGTCATAATATTGATAAAGTATTTATGGTAGATATTGTAGAAGATTAATATATAACATTAGACTTGAGTTCAGATTTCACGTGAGAATTGACAAACAAATTAGCAAAATTCAAATGCTTTCATTGTCAATGTGCATACATATTATATAAGAACTATAACAAAATGCTCAAAGGCTCCAAGTTTCAACTTTAAAATGACAAAAACATAGAAAATATATGGGTGTCTCTAATCAGCAGATGCAACTGGCAGGTTTGTGTCCAATTTGGAGCTCAAGCCCCAAAATGTTTCAGAGACAAGGAAGGGGGTGCCAAGTTAAAGGACGCGTCCACAGAGAGCACTGCTTATTAACAAAGAGGAAAGGAAGTAATGTATCGTATAAATTATGTATTATTAATGTAGAAATTAGAGGAAATACTTTACATAAAGTAAATTAGGTAAAAAGAGGATACACGTTGCATAGAGTTGGATATCATTAGTACAGAGATAAGAACAGTCATCAATGGAGAGAAAAAAAGAGGAAACAAAATTGTATAGAATCAATGTAATCATTAGTACAAGATAAAAGCAGTCACCAACGCAGAGATAAAAAAAGAAAGAAACAAATTGCATATAAGTAGTGGATATCACTAATACAAAGATAAAAAGAAGAGGGTATTATTAATGGACAAATAAAAGGAGGACGGTATCATTAATGTACAATAAAAGAAGCAAAGTAAGTGGATATCATCAATGCACACGTAAAACGAGAAATGATTTACACAAAGTAGGTGGATATCATGAATGCACACGTAAAACGAGAAATGATTTACACAAAGTAAGTGGATATCATTAAAACACAGATTAAAAAAAATGTTGCATAGAATAAATGGATATCATTACTGCATAGATGAAAAGAGAACATGTGAATACCATTAATACAGGGAAAGCTCATGGGAGAATCCAAGAAGGAAACAATCTTAAGAAACGGGATTAACGGACTACTTTCCACGTAAGGAAACCCTCGGTCAAAGAAATGTGTGCGGATCTTAGGAAATTACCAGTTTCCAAAAAGGAGTAGTGTGGATGAAGATAAAAGAGATCATGGTAAGGAGGAGATCACAGAATTGAAGGAAGCCGCCAAATTCAAAGAGGCACAGCGCGCCTATTTACCTCGCGTCCCCTCTGCAGCTTTCCAACGTGGCGATCTACCTCAAAAAGAGACCGTAGAATATTTTGTAAGGCCGTCGAAAGCAACTTTAGGAACAGCCCAGCCAAAAGTAAAGATGCCGCAATAGTTGGTAAGCCGCCTAGCACAGCTGTTCAAAAGAGGAATGAAGCTACCGATCTGAAGAGGGATAAATTTAATATGTCAGTTGTTGCCCAAAAAAATTAAACAAAGACAAAGAAAGAAGGTCGCAGTGCTTTTCACCTACCATACTTGCCCTCCTCGTATTTGTTTGAAAGGAAGATAGCAATACTCTGAGCCACCGACAAAGGAAAAATCACCCAAGTCTGAACGTGAAGAAGCTGCTCCAAATCTCATAAAGAAGAAAGGAGTCGTAGAAATTAATGTAGCCACCTCCAGCGAAAATAAGGAGAATGTGATATTTTTTAAACAGTTTATTAGAGAATGTGATATTTTGGAAACAATTTATTAGGGAACAATTAATGAGAAAGTAGTTAAATTATTATTATTATTTTTGAAATTTTAAGAATGTTGAATGAAGGACTTAGAGTTTGTATATTAATAGTTGAGTCATGTTATGAATATTGTTAATTAAATTAGATCATATGGAGAATAAATAATTAATGATAATATTCTAGAAAAGATTCTTTGCAATTGAAAAAGTCTAATGATCTTATCTAGTTATTTGTAGATAAGTTGATTGTATCTATATTATTGCATGAATACAAAATGAATAGGAACGATAATTCCTCTTTAGAAAATGCATTTAAATCTAAGATTTTATTTGACAAAGAGAGAAGAAGAGGAAGGTCAAGATCTAGAAGTGAGAGAAAAAATAAGAATAAAAGAAATGGAAGTAATAGTCTGAATCAAAGTGGAAGGATAAATAATAACTTTAATATTTACAAAGTTCTAAAAGGTGTAACAACAATTAGTTTCAACAACAATATTAGAGTTATGATAAGTCTAATATTTATTGCTATTACTAAAAAGAATTGGTCATTATCCATATGAGTGTAAAAAAGAATAGATAAAGGTAAACAAATAATAATTAAATATATCTAAAAAAAAATGTCATTATTCATTACTATTGGTAAAAATGTCTCAATCTTGCTCCTAATGTTAAGATTACAAAAGGTGTGGCTTTTTGGTATAAAATGAAAAACTCAATTTATAGATTATAGGCTTAGGGTTTTTAACCAACATTTTTTAAAAAAAATGATTACTCAACACAATCTATGGAGGTGTTTGTTGTGTAAATCTCTTTAAGCACTTCAGTTTTTAAAAAAGATAGTCTAATTGGCTCATTGGATATATCATTTAATATAGCCATCAAAATTTTGTATAAGAAATTTAAAATGTGGATGCATAAAAGACTTGCAAAGGGGAGTTATGCTTGTTATGTGAGACCCACCTTCTAGTGATAGACTTTCATATTTCTACTTACATCTATTTTGTTATTAGACATTTTATGTTATGTTTTATTACTATGTTGCAGACCTTGATCTTGACATTTTGTTGAACTCATAATACACATATGTATACATGCATGGCTCATATTGATTATAGTTATGGTGATGTTAGGAGTACAACCAAAATTAAGCAGATGGTTTTATTTCTTGCTATTTTGGAGTACATGGTTTAATTTTAAAACTTGATGGTTATAATGCATTTCATGTATTATGAAATTATGATCCCAGATCATAGAAATGTTATTATTTGACTACTGTAATATTATCATTATGAGAAATGAACGCATGCAATAGAGATGTTTAGTTATGAAATGACATATATAAATATATTATAGTTTAATATCTTGTTTCTTCAAGTATTGACGTTGATTTGGTTGGGAAAAAGGAAACCAAACCCACTGAGACAACTAATGAAAGAGAAGATGTCTATAAAATGGAGGAATAGAAAACTAGGGATTCTACTATAAAACTATAGAATTTATGCTTCCTGATGATGTGGTTGACTGCATAGATGAATGTCAGCATAGATATGTTATTCTATTTTTTCTAAGAGGAATCCCATATGAATCTAAGTTTCACAAATGGGCCAAAATAAACTAAAAGCATAGAGGTTGAGAAATTGAAACTTTGGAGAGGGCTAAGAAAAGGGTGTGTTTCTTGCAAATTTAAATAATTTGATCCTGTAGTGTGCTACAATATGGCCCCTGGTAGTACTTTGTAAAAATTGTGGTTCTTGGTCATTTGTCCCATTTTCTAATATTTTTGGTAAAATTTTAATGGTAAGGGCTTGAAATTCATGTTTCTAGGGTTTCTCTTATGTCTTAAACCCTTCATAAACCCTAATATTCAAAAATCTATAACACTATTTTTATAAAATGTCATTGACTTCTTGTAGTCATTTGTCAATCACTCAAGTTATAACCTATGTCTAGGATGTCATTCATTAAAATGGCCCCTTGGTTCTAGTTCACCACCTGACACTGCACATTAATACTATTCATTAAACACCTAAGTCTTTGCCAAATTCCTTTATTAAATTTGGCCCCTTTACCTAGTCGCATAAAATTATTTTAAAATCATGTGCTTTAAGTTAAGCTTTAAATTGTCTATAGGTTAAGTCTCCAAATGAAAAGTTCCTTCATTTTGATTGGCTTCTGTCATTTTGTGAAGATTATTTTATTAAGAAAATACATGACTATGAAACTGCGGGAGGCTACCATGTGGCAGGCATCTAGCTAAACAATTAGTGGGGCCCATTGGTAGGTCCCATCAAACCAATGTGGTGAGATTCAAATTTTTCTAACAATTTGTTGAGCCCTTTGGGGTGGAACCATAGTTGGATTACGAAAGAGCGGGAGATTGACATTTGGAAGAGATGTAACAATGCACCATCTAAAGTAGCCTGATAGGTACCATGTGTCATCCTCTTATGACCTTTTTGTCATTCTAGAGAGATTTTTTTATTAAGGCCTAATATATATGGGGAATAATGGAAGGTCGCCACATGGTCACATCTAAGTTGTCTAATGGGTGTATGGAAATTGTTAATGAAGTATGTTAGGTTGGTAGATATAAAATGGGACTTAATAAGCAATCACCTTGTCCACGTGGCACAATCTTGAGGGTTTTCACCATTCTATGAGCCTTCATCTGGTGCTTAATATTATGACCATGAAATTATGAGAGGCCACTACATGGACATTACTGTCTCATTCTTTTGATGGTGAACCTCTAGTTGAGTTGTAAAGTGACTCCAAATGGAATGTTTCTATTAACCTAAGGTATATTTAAAGCAATTCATATATTTTCAAATCTGTTTAACCAATCTGTGCCATTAGATCTAATCTTTTGCATGGAGATCAACGACCGACATTCAAAATTACAAAATAGGTAGGTGCATGCTCTGGCTCACGTGAGCTGGGAGTAATGGGAGACAAGATAGCTTTCAACCCTAGAATTAATGATTCTCTCCATAAAAGTTGTTTTATGAGCACTTGAATAATTTACCAAAGCATTCAGAGTATTGAGGAGGAATTCATAGCAATCAAAAGCTTTCTCATGGTAATTAGGTTTTCCAATGTGTAAATACAATGAAGTCCTCTATAACTTGAATTTTGCTTGAATTACTATCAAATTACTCATCGTTACTCTCACAATTATATTCTACAATTTTATTTTAAGCTAGGGTATCCTAAATTTTCCTTACTTTTCATTTAAATTTGTGAAAACATCCTTGAACATGTTAGGAAACCCTAGTTTCTCAAAATTCACAATTATAAAATGACTCCCTCATGAGCCCAATCTTCTACTTCTTCCAAAAATCATGACATGCACGATGATCTACTTGCCCAACACCCTAGTTCTTCAACTTAGAAGATCAAGGTTCAAGGATTAGTGGGGTTTATCGAGGGTTTGGTGGGTGAATTTCATGGGTGTAGAGATGTTGAGCTCCCAATATCCTGATGGTCATGATTTTTCCACTAGTATGGAAAAAGAAAGGTTATTGATCCTATGTCAAATATCTAGAAATTTGACTTGGTGAAATTGGAAGTCCCCAATGTCTTCATAGAAATTAATGTGTTGAAGGAAATTGCAACAAATTATGATGAGATAGTTCAGATTGTATGAACTATAGGTGGGAGGGTCATGGTACTAATTGATAAGCAATCAATCTCTCATATTTTGAAATATAACCTTTCTACCAATAATCCTATTGACTTTCAGGCCTACAAACAAAAGTATCAGCAAAACAAGAGCACTTATAGGGTAGTCCTATTGTTGAGGTTTAGTTTCAAGGGCCATAATGGAAAATGTGTAAAGATATCACCCAATGTGTCAGATCCCTTCAAGTTTGATAGTTTTGTTCAAAAATTATTTCTCTAAAACTTACTATTCATTGTGCCAAGTCTTGGGAATATAAAAATAAAAAAGGATCCCATTTCCTTCACATTCATGGCTACTAACATCCAAAATGTGATGGTGAATGAAGAATTTAACTTTACAACCTACATCTTTGATGTCATTCACAAGGGATTGATGGATATCAAGAATGGTAAGTATGGAATTAGGTTTTGGTGCTATTCTCTATTATGCTACATGTTTTTATTGAAGGGAAGAAAAGAATTTAGTCCTACACTTTAGATTAATGATCTTGGTAAGGATGGGCACCAACTTCTAGTTCAATATTGGAGCCATGTATGGGATAGGCATTGTGAGCAAGCAAGTTATGTCATATTTACAAACCATTTTGATATGAGTCTTATCTTTTCTATATGGTCAAGTACCTAGAGTGCCTACAACAATACTGGATTTCTTGAGGCCTATGAAGAGAAGGCCTGACTTGGGGATTCAACATAATTGGGGATATTGTGTTCTCCACTCTGATTGCATAGTCCTTAGAGTGTATGGAAGACTAGTAGGACCCCATGTCCTACCCAATTTTATGCCTTTGAGAATTGGTTTCTTAGATTTCATATGGCAACTTGCCAAGTCTGAGGAGTTACACTTGGCTAATTAGATGAAAGGCTCATTTTCCCCTTTTTGACAGTGTTTTCATATTTCAAACTAAACAAGGAAGACCTTGTAAGAAGTTATATGATAATTTTAAAATTTTCAAAATGGTTCAACAACAAGCTAAGAGTTTTGACCCTAAGGGCTTTATTAATAAACTTAGAACAAATATCAGAAGGTCAAAATTCTACCATGAATTTGATTACAAGGAAGATGCAATAAAAAATTCCTTAGATGAAAAGGAGGTAAATAAGAGGAAAGTGAAGTAGATTTATTTCCAGAGGATTGAAAAAAAGAAGAAGAAGAAGAAGGATGCTTCTTATAATGGAGCATATGAAAATGTAGATGATCCAATCCTAAGAATCCAAGAAATTTTGAGCAATATTGATAAGATAATTGGTGAAGCTCCTCCAATTGAGGAAAGAACAAAAGGAAAAGCTATAGTGTTGGAAGAAAGGCACTCATACCAACTACCCAATGTCATTTACCATATCTCTATGTTTCCAGGAGGAAGCCTAAGCGAGTGGTAATTAGAGGATAGGCCCAACAACAGTCCCCACCTCATACAAAAATTCCCCCATCTCCTCCATCAATGCAAAAATTGCCTCTTTCACCAGAAACTAATGTAATTGACCTTGACTCTCCCCTTAAAGAGCCATCTCCTAAGAGGAGAAGAGCAGAGAAGGCCCCTCTACTAGATTGTCCCATTGATCTAGTGAAGGAAGATGAATATGTGATCATAGGAGATGATGTGTTGAGGGTAATGCCTTCTCCATAGACAAATGAGAACGTGTAGCCACCCCTAAACAAAATAACCAAAAATATCCTTTGAAGAAGAGATAATAATGAGGATATCAAGGAATTGGCTTGTAATTATTTCTTGAGTGATGATGCATTTTTCAATTCAAAAAGGTCAAATATTTCATGTGGAGATGCAAAAGGGAAGACTATGTCAAGATATATAAGGATAAAAGGGATAAATCTCCTCAAGAGACAAGAGATCAAGTCTCTAACAGGGAGGTGGCACAAATGAGTATAGAACAAAAATATATAACTTGTAAAGAAGGAAGGTGCTTGGTAAGAGATTAAGCCTTGTGGGGTGTGGAAAGCTCAATTTGAAAGTATTCCTACAATGTTGTCTTTTCTATTATGCGATAAGAAAAAGGTTGAAATAGAGCTATTGAAGATTAGTTTGGACCAGCTCTAGAAAGAAAATTGATTCTTTGAGGAATTTGAGAAAGAATCTAACCATGCCAATATCAAGTATAATAAATACATAGCTAAGTTGGATGAGTTCCTTTCTTTCCAATGGCGAACAAAGTAAAAATACAAGGCATGGTATGATAAGTATAATAATTTACTTGAGTTGTAAAGTCTTAATTATTTGGAATTATTATTCTTTCATTTTTTATTAGGGGTAGAGAATTTTTTTTATCTTTTATTTCCTATTTAGCATCAGTTGGAATCTTCTTCAACTTCAACAAAGTATTTCTTCTTCTAGTGGGATACCTTTTGTCTTCATCTATGCAGTTGGCACTTCCCAGGTTTTTGGAACTAAGAGAAGATTGATAAAGGAGAGAAAAAGTATGTTACAACAATCTTCTATGAGAAATTAATTTGGAGGCAACAAGGATTTTCAATTGCACATGCAATTGCATTTGTCTTTTATGGAATATTCTCTCCACGAGCAGTTGCACTCGTGTTTAATTATGTAAGAGTTTGTCAAATGAAAATATGATGTGTAAAATTGGCCCGAGGCTTGTTTTTCTCAGTTGTTTCTATAAAAGTGAATTCAAGGCCATTTGCATGAGACCTCAATTGTATTGCAAAGCAATTGTAATAGAGACTGTATTTTGGTCTAGGCTATTGTTTAAGAATAGAATGTACATGATATTTTTTGTATACTAGTACCAATTCAATCTTAAATATATTTCCAAGCTCAAAGCTAAATTGCCTCCTACTTTGTGAACATCACTACATTTATGAATGAAATTTGATTGAGGATCATTTTGTTCATAGATCCATAGTGTTTTTTGTATGTGAATGTTTTTCTTACAACTTTTTCTCAAGTAGTGAATTAAATATTTTAGGAAGAATATTGAATGTTATGAATGTTTGTAGAGAGTTGCAAGTAGAATTGGTTTTGAATATTGAAGTGTAATAGTGTAATGCATTGTTGCAGTGCTTCATGAATTAGGGGGAAAATATTGTTGTATAATGTTTCATTTATACATGTCTTGACTTTGTACCCTAGGTTAAGGTAACAGTCTCTTCATATTTATGTTTGATACATCTCCTTGGTCTCATAAATTTGAAAATGAAATATGAATTTCCATTTATGTTTAAGTTATTTGATTAATGTTATTTCATTGTTTTCTTGCAATTAAATTTTTAAAAGCCTAAGGATCTAGCCTATCTTTAGAATTTTATCTATAATTATTTGGTATATTTGAGAGAACATATATTCTTGTCATAGTATTTAACATAAATGGAAAATTAATCTTAATTAATACTATAAAGGATCACCCTCCTAGGTTCTACAGAGCCTGAAGTATAGAGAAAAGTGTTATCTAGCTTTTCCCTATTAAGTTGGCCAATCCCTCAAGGTAATTGATCACTAGAATTATGTATTCTTCATATTAGCTTTGAGGTCTAGTTGGCAATTTAAAACAACTAATAGATTGGTGACTCTACTAGGGAAATAGTAAGCCATTTGTCATTTCCAAGTGTTTCCATAAGATTTTTTGGTTAAATTTTCATATTCATGTGAAGTTCCCTTTTGTCTATATTAGGATTTATCCATTTGTTTCTATAGTTGCAATCTTCTCTAAGAAATAATTCAATATTTTAAATTCCCATAATTGGGTGGTGACTCCGAGTCTCCTTTTTTGATGTAAAAGAAAAGAAAGAATAAAATAAGCTCAAGAAGATTATAGAAGCAATGAAGGTAACAAGATCTCAAATCAACAAGGATCCTAAAAAGAAGCTCGAAGGAGAACTACCACACAATACTCAATAGTCATGAAAGAAGAAAATTATAATTTTGTTCCTCCTCCTCCTCCTCCTCTTAGATCTAGCCATTCCCATGATAGTAGTAATGAGAGTTCAGAAATTTGCTTGATCTTGATTATGAAATACCTCCCATGGATGAATGTAATGTGGTTGTTAATCCTATTGTAAATGAGGAACAACCCCATCCTGATACCCTTTCCAAGTAGAAAAGACAAAGAGAGAAATACTCACAATATATAATTTTGATGCTAAGAAATCTACTCATAGCCTAAAACCTAAAGCAAATACTTCTAGCCCTCTACATAATGACTTGTCAATTAGCTCTACTGAGGATGTTGAAATCCACACTGACACCTAAGATAGTGTCACTAATTTACCAGATGAGGATGAGTTTTCATGTGAATTTCAAGAAATTCTTGAAGAGATGAATATTCTAGAAGAGATAAGGATCAAGAAGCTTAAGGATAAAGAGATTCAAAGCAAGAATAATATGTTTTTTAGAGACACATTAAGAGAAAAGGTTTCTCAAATGAAAAACTCTAATCAAGAAGATCTTTCTTCAATACCCATGCCCACTCCATCAAATACTAAAAAGCTAAATCCCCCATCTAATAGTAACACCTTGAATGCTCCTATAGGAAATACCCATACAAGTACATGGAGTAGTTCTATTGTTGCTAGTACAATAGTAGAAAATTCTAATATAATGGTTGCATCCAAGGTTATAGACAAAGGAAATAAGCCCATCAACACTACAAAAGGGGTGACTATAAATGAAAATGTATCATCTGAAAAGGTCACTGCATTTGTAGTACCTAATAAAAAAATATATGCAATTACAAATATAGGTTGATACTCTGAAAAGGGAATTAGAAAGGATGAAACAACTAGCTTCCAAGGAAAAATTGCAAAGAAAAATATATTTTATAAAAATATCTTATGGACCTAGAAGTTCTGCAGCTTCTAATTCAAATTCTCAAATTCCACCTACTACTTTTTCCCTAATTACTTCAACAATTGATGTTCAACATTCATCCCATATAGGTTAAAATATCCCATAGTCTGACCCACAAGTTGATCCAAATAGTATAGGTTAGAACACTATTGGCCAGCAACAAGGTGTTGAATGGGATCCCCTTGCAAGAAGACCTTTACATATGGAAAGGTACATCCAATTAGTTTTCACTAGAATTCCTGGTTACCCAAATGCCTTGCCCAATGACATCAGAAATGTCCTTATAATATTTTCAACGAATAATGCTATATCAGGTGAAGATAATTTGAGAAATTTTGTGAACATGATGGATGACTTTGAAATTGAGGATGAGGATGTCATGATGAATTCATTCATGTAGTCTTTGATAGAGGATGCTAGAGATTGGTACAAAAGCTCACCTGATGCAAGCATTGGGTCATGGGAAGAGTTTAAAAGAATTTTTAAAAAAACAATGCGGGGATACGACTGATCCCAGGTTTATGATCAATGAATTCACTTGTATAAATCTAAAGATCATATTTAATTAGTCTATAATTTTAATACTAGATTTTACAAATCTATCCATAGATTTCATGTAGAAATGAGACCAAATGAACAAACGTGTTTAGTCCTTTAGAGAGAGAGAGAGACTTGAGAGGGAGATGGAGAGTGAGAGGGACCTGAGAGAAAGAGAGAGACCTAATATAAAGATGAAGAGTGAGAGAGACTTGGGAGACAGAGAGTTATCTATCTAGGGTAGGAGGTAGACACTAGAGAGAGAGACCTAAGAGGATGATACACTTGAGAGGGAAAGAGAGAGAGACCTGAGAGAGAGAGGGGGTTGGAGGGATATAGGGATGGAGCATCCTAAGAGAGAGAGGGGGGAGTGGGAGATACTAGAGAGAGGGGGGAGTGAGAGAGACCAGAGAGAGAGGGGAGAGAAATACTTGAGAGGGAGATAGAGAGTGAGAGAGACTAGAGAGAGATCCAAAGACAAATATAAAGAAATAGTGATGAGATTAAAGCAAAAGAAACAAAGGTGTCAACTAAAGGGCATGAAACTATGAATATTGATGAAAATGTGGTTTCTCCTTTGATTTGAGCCAAATATCAAAAAATGAAGGCTAAGAAGGAAAAGAAAAGTCTTGGGGTTAATCATGAAGATAAACCTGATAAAAAAAGGGCCAAATCAAATGAGAAAACTATGACAATGCATGATTTTCCATTTATAACTTAGTGGACATGTTTCAATTATCATCACAAGTGAAAGTTTTTGTTCCTCTATTGGAGATGATGAGAATTGAGGAGCACAAAGAGAAGGAAATTTCCCTTATCAATGGTGTAGCTATGGTCTCTAATGAGAAGAATGTGATTACCCCACCTAAAATGGGTGAACTAAGAATTAAAGAAGATATTGAGGGAATCATTAATGATATTCCTCAAGTGTTTCTAGGTCCCACATTAACATCATGTCCAAATCAAGTGGACCCATTTTATGTGACTCATGATTAAAGATAAGTTAGTAAAAAATTATATGATTAATTTTGGAGCATCTACTAACATCATGCCAGTGGAAATCATGAAGAAGGAACTTGGACTACAAATTAACAAAGCATTTGAAAAATGCTATGTTATGGATTCTAGAGAGGTTCCTATGATATAAAACATCAAAGAGGTACATTTTAAACTGGAAACATACCTTGAAAAGGATTATGTGATGAGTGTTAATGTTGTGAACATTCCTCCCACATATGGGATGCTTTTGATAAGAAGGCGGTCTATAGTTCTGGGATGAAATATGCAGTTGGCTATGTCATATGTTGTCATTCCTATTGATGGAAAAGAGGTGAAGGGTCAGTGCAGGATCATGGTGGTCCAAAATAGGCCACTAAGTGGCAATGAAAATTCAAAAAACCAAAGTTAGGCAACCTGACATAAAAATTTGAATAGGTTATTAACATAATCTAAAAATATGTAAGAACAAAATATGTAGAAAATTGAATGTATTTTCTAGGCTACTAGTCCTTTTTTAGAAAAAAGAAAATCTATTTTGTGAAAATTTGAAATTTCAATGCAGTAGTACTAAATTTTTAGGAAAAAGATAAAAATTTGGTGTATGTCTAACCAACCTAAGTACAAGAAAAAAATGAAACTTCCAATATAAGTAGAGGACACATGCCCAGATGTGCTGCAATTTTTTTTGTAAGTAAATAATTAGTTATGATTTTTTATTAGAATATTTCAAAATTATTAAAATGTGTGTGTTTGACCACCATAACTCGGTAAAAAATTTATGTAAGACAAAAAAAATTATCCTATAGTATGAGAAGTATAGAATGTGACACATCTTTTAGATTCGAAAAATGTGAAATAGTTTGAAAATTATAGAATTTTTTCACTTAGCCTATTAATCAAGACTTTAGTCGTAATGTATGTAGGAAATCAATAATAATTATATATTAAATTAAAAATAAGGCATATCTTATATTGGTGGAAAGATGAAAATTTATTCAATAAACCCTTTTTCATTTCATCAAATTTGAATAAAAAAGTCATCAGCCACAAAAAGGTGAACTTTGGCAAACTAAGGAAATTTTGTAAACACATTTTATCAGTTGACTTTCCAGGTATGGAAATTCTAAGACAAATCCCATGGTAATCTCGAGCCAAATCTTGAGCCTATTGATTTTGTCAAAAAAAATGGATATCCATTTGTAACGGATATCTGTTACATCCATTATCTATAATATTCTATATATTTTTATTCGTAATACACAACTAAAGTCGTATGGATTATATTAATTTATTCAAAAATTTACATCGTATTAGCCCCCAAAAATGGCACAAGGTGAAGAAAGAAAGACATGATTTACAACCCCAACCCAAAATATATTGCATTTTCTAGCATGACAACCAAACAAACCCCAAATCCATTTAGCAAGAACCTTCATAAACAAAAAGGAGAACCCACATCACCAGTTTTAGTTATTGTCCTTGAAGAATCCAACCTACTCCACGATCTGTATAAAATCATTTATCCATGTTGCCCACCATCAATCATGGCCACCCCCAATATCCTCCTTAGGAAGTTACAGCCAATTGAGGCCCAATGCTTGTGTCAAGCCAAATTGGTCTCATCCAAGTTTTAAATGAAATATTGGCACTCCAAATCCACCCCTAACTGAAACATATCATTGATGTCATCTGACCAAGGGATTCCTACACCAAGTTCAACCACCATGATCGTGTCAAGATTATCCTGCAGAAATGTCACTTTGAAAACCAGTCACAATTTAATAGCAAGCATTAAACCTTAGGTAGTTCTAAGTCCAGCAGGGAGGTAAGGAATCATGAAGATATGTTTGAATTGACCTGGTATCCATTTATGGAGATGGAGAATTCTCTCCCAATAACCATTCACATTTCCTTGAGGGAGAACATATCCTTAACAAGGAATTTTTTTTTTGCAACTTGTGATCTAAAATGAACCCCAGGAAGGTCATTTTTTAGTTGCAACATCTCAATATAATCAAAGTATCCATTGCTAGTGATGAGTGTAGAGCTAAATGAAATTGAAATTCATTTAAATAAGCTCATCCCCTGGGATCACATGAGTTGCTAGCCTCATGATTCGTTAGCTTGCAACTAAATACCATTATGTGTCTAGTTGCCACCTCAATACAAGGACACCCCAGGAATGAACTATGCCTTAATTTGACATCAGTAATTAAATGTATTTAATGTTCAAAATGTCTTGGTTCATGAATATCACTTTTAGTCATTTTCCAATCTTAACTCATCAATTGAAAGTATGGCTAGGACAGAGCCATCATCTCGACATTCCCACAAACACTAGATGCCCATGTGTCAATTCTAGCCACATCAAATCCAAGGTGTACGTAGAAAAAAGATTAGCACTCAGGTGACACATGGGAAAATATTTTGTAAATTAATATTAATAATGCATATTGTATTATATATTATATTATATATTATGTATTATATATTATATACTATATACAGTATATATTAAATACTATATATTATATTAATACTATGTAATATATATTATACATTATATATTATATAATATATATATTATATTATATAATTATATACTACATTATAATATATATATATAGTGAGATAGAGAGAGGGGGCGATAGATAGAGTTAGATCTAGGTAGGGTGGGAAGGAGAGGCTTGAAAGAGACAGGGAATGAGTGAGAGAGAGATGGTTATCTAGGAAGGGTGGGAGGGATAGACATAGGGAGATACTTGAGAGATGAAGGGATATAAGGAGGGAGTGAGAGATTTTTCTAGGTAGGGTGTGAAGAAGAGACCTGAGAGAGAGAGATGGGTTTTAGAGGGATAAATGGAGGGAAAAACCTATGAGATGGTTGTCTTGGTAGGGTGGGAGAGATAGAGGGAGGGAGAGACCCAAGAGAGAGAGGGTGGGAAGGATATATGGAGGGAGGGACAAGAGAAAAGAGATGTGGAAGAGATATAAGGAGGGAGAGACTTGAAAGAGAGAGGGAGTTATATAGTTAGGGTGAGAGGGAGATACCTAAGAGAGACATGGGGTTAGAGGAATAGAGGGGGGAACATCTTAATAGAGAGAGAGGGGGTTGGAGTGAGAGAGAGTTCACTAGGTACTTGGTGGGATGGATTGAGGGAGGGAGAGACTTGAGAGAGAGATCTAGAGAGAGAGAGAGTAAGAGAGAGAGAGAAAGACAAAGACAAAGATAGAGAGAAAGATAGAGATAGAGATAGAGATATAGACAATGACAGAGACTAAGATAAATATAGAGATAGAGACAGACACACAAATAGAGACAAGCAAAGACAAATAGAGATAGAAAGAGAGACAAAGAGATATAGAGAGATAGAGAGATAAACATACATACATAAAGATACATAAAAAGATAAATAGATAGACAAAAAAATAGATAGAGAGATATAGGGGCAAAGAGAAAGATAGATAGAAAAAGAGATAGAAGACAGAGAGAGAGAGACAAAGAGAGAGAGACAAAGAGAGAGAGAGACAAAGAGAGAGAGACAGAGATAGAGAGATAGAGATAGAGATAGAGATAGAGATAGAGATAGAGATAGAGATAGAGATAGAGATAGAGATAGAGATAGAGACACAGACACAAATAGAGAGAGAGATAGAGACATAGATAGATATATACATAGAGACAAAGACAAATATAGAGATAGAGACAAAAACAAAGACAAAGAAAGAGACAGAGATGGAGATAGAGATAGAGATAGAGATAGAGACATAAACAGAGATAGAGACATAGACATAAACACATAGACAGAGAGAGAGAGAGAGAGAGAGAGAGAGATACAAAGAGAAAGAGATAGAGGCAGAGAAAGACAAAGACAAAGACATAGACAAAGATAGAGACAAAGACAAAGATAGAGACAAAGACAAAGACACAGACACAGACATGGACAAGGATAGAGAGATAGAGAGATAAAGAGACAAAGAGATAAAGATAGAGACTAAGATAGAGATAGAGACAAAGACAATGATAGAGATAGAGACAGAGATAGAGATAGAGACAAAGACATAGATAGAGACATTGAAGATAGAGATAGAGATAGAGACAAAGAAAAAGATAGAGATAGAAACAGAGACAAAGAAAGAGATAGAGATAGAGATAGAGATAGAGATAGAGATAAAGATAGAGACATAGACATAGATAGAGACACAGACACAGACAAATAGAGATAAAGAGACATATATATATACAAAGAGAGAGAGAGAGAGAGATAGACAAAGAGAGATAGAGAGACAAAGAGACAAAGATAGAGAGCTAGAGAGACATAGATAGAGACAAAGAGAGTCAAAGACAAAGATAAAGACATAGATAGAGATAGAGAAATATAAATAGAGAGACATAAAGATATGTATATATATATATATATATATATAGAGAGAGAGAGAGAGAGAGTGAGTGAGAGTGATAGACATAGATACAGAGAGAGACAAAGATAGAGACAAAGTCAGAGAGAGACAAAGATAGGGACATGGATAAAGATAGAGACAAAGATAGAGAGAGACGGAGACATAGAGAGAGACAAAGATAGAGATAAAGACAGAGACATAGAGATAGAGAGAGATATACAGATAGATAGACAGAGAGAGACATAGAGACAAAGATACAAAGATAGAGAGAGAGATATAGAGAGACAAAGATAGAGATAGATATAGAGATAGAGACAAAGAGACAAAGATAGATAGACAGGCAGACAGAGATGGAGATAGAGACAAAGATAGAGATAGAGACATAGACATAGACAGAGATAGAGACAAAGACAGGGAGACAAAGAGAGAGACAGAGAGAGACAAAGACAAAGAGAGAGACAAAGAGACAAAGATAGAGACATAGACAAAGAAAGATAGAGATAGAGCACAGAGAGATAGAGTGACAGAGAGAGAGTGAGAGAGAGAGACCTAAGAGAGATATTGAGAGAGACAGAGATAGAGACAGAGACATACAAATAGAGATAGATATATAAAGAGACAAAGAGAGACAAAAAGAGAGATAGATAGATAGAAAATTAACTAAAGAAAATCTAATGCAAAGTTAATGTAATATAGATATAGGGCTATAATATTCTCCAAATCAGAAATTTTAGGACCCAAGGTCAGGTTCACCAAAATGACTAAACAAAAATCGGGTTTGACCTTTTGGGAGATGAAACTTAAGTCCTATTTCCCACTTTTATATTAGGAAACCTAGATCCCTCAACCAAGTGACTCAATTGAGGGAAGGACTAGTGGTTTCCTTGTGTGATTAAACTAGGATTCACCATTAAAATGAAATTTCAAAGGAGAAATGCCAACATTAATGCACAAAACCTTAGAAACTTGAAGATATGAAATTAGATTGATAAACAAAAAAGTACTTGTAAGATCGAAGAGGTCAAAACAAGGTCTGCAAAACCTTGAAAATCTATTGTTTGAGGTGCACAAGAACTCATACACCAAGCTGGGCAATTTAGTCCCAATCTAGGGTTTTCGGGTAGAATTTGGAATCTCCTAGTGACTATTCAGGATCTCTAGAAAGCTAGCAAAAAGGGTATATTGGGACTCATATGCCTAGATAGTTGCAAAGTGTCCCAAAAAAGTGAAAAGTGTCTTAAGAGCAAAATTTTGAACTGAAACATTGTGAACCTCTGAAGATGGATTAAATAAGCACTTTCCCACTAATTTTTGTGAATAGCATATCCTACAATTTGCTAACACAAGAACATCAAACAATATTTAATCATGTTAGAAATACAAATCTAGAATTCCCTATGAAATTCTTAGCTAAATCAAGAAAAAAACATGAAAATGAGAGCATAAAAAAAGCAAAGATGACATGCGAGTAT
Organism: Sequoia sempervirens; assembly: GCA_007258455.2. Taxonomy (NCBI): domain Eukaryota; kingdom Viridiplantae; phylum Streptophyta; class Pinopsida; order Cupressales; family Cupressaceae; genus Sequoia; species Sequoia sempervirens. The sequence goes on along the minus strand of VDFB02105785.1, from coordinate 165,675,187 downwards.
GTGCAGGATCATGATGGGCCAAAAAGTGGTAATATGATGGGTATGTGGCTGATGAATTTTTTTTATCCAAAATTGAAGAAACGAAAAGGGTTTTTAAAGAAGATTCTGTTGTGCCCTCAGCACACACGCCCCGTTGGGAACGGGGACTCTCTTTTCTTTCGCCTTGTCGGGTCTCTCGGGGCTGCCTCGTTTTGCGTGCCCCTCTTTTTTTGATATTTTGCATGGTCGATATTACCCTAAAGTTTCATCCTAAGATTGATCGTGGTTTCCATTTTAAATTTTGGTGCCCTCCGGGGCCTTGTGGGTTCCTTAGGCCTTTCGGGCTTTGGGGCGGCCCCGGGCCCCTCTGAGCCCGGGCCTCCGGGGTTCCCTTATCGGGTTTCCCTCTTTCATTTGCCGCCCCGGCGGCATTTCCTGGGCATCTTTCCGCCTTTCGGAACCCGCCCCGCCATTTGCCGTTCGTTGTTCCTTGTGGGTTTTCGGCCGGCCCCGTCTCCCGAGCCCCGGGCGCCGGAAGTCCGCCTGCGGACTTCCGTCCCGGGATCGCCGTCTGTGACGGCGATCCTCCATCGGCCGCCCGTCTCTCGGGCCCCCAGGCGTCTTTCGCCTCCGCCGTGCAAACCAAAAGCTCACAGCAGCAATCCTCCGTCGGCCACCCGCCCTTCGGGCCCCCGGGTCTTGTTCGCCGCCACGGTCGCAATGCAAAGCAAAATCTCACGGCGGCAAGCCCCTACAGCGCCCCAACCTCCGGGCCCCGATCACACCTTCGCCGCCACCGTTCGAGGTCCTCGCAAAGTTTCACGGCGGCCGTCATTCCGCAGCTTCCCGCCTGCTGGATCCTGAAACCCTCGTCGCCGCCGCCGACCCCAAATTTGAAACTGACTGACTTTTGGCGCGATCGTATGAGGCATTTAATGCACGCATTAATGGCGAGGGGTATATAAACCGTGGTCCCCCAATGTATTTTTCACTTAGCGAATTCGAGCAAATTGGAGCAGCGGTTGAATTGGAGCCCACTGTAGTCTGCACCAATGCGATCATTGGCATCAACCTCGCTCCATCAACTCCACCGGTGGATCCCATCAACTTCCCAGTTCGCGAGTTGGAGGTAGGCCATCCTCGTTCGCTCTCCCATCATTTTCGATCATTCTGAGGATTTAAATGAATTAAAGAACAAAATTGAGTGGCATAAAAAGAACACCCCCGCGTCGCGCCCAAAACCCATGTGTTCGAATTTGCTGGAAACCATCAGAATCGCCCTTACCGTCTCCCGAGACTTGTCCGCACCGTGGGTGTTCTTCGCACAGTGCAAAGGACCCTACCGGGGCCGAAACCTTCCGTCACCATCATAATCTGGAGTCAAAATCCCTGAAGCAGGTCTGCCCTTCCGGGCCTGGGCCTCCAGGTTTCCCCTCCCGGGCTTCCGCCTTGGATTCACCGCCGTTTTAACGTCAAAAAATTTCCTGGCGAGGCCGCTGTTTTCGCGTCCCCACGACCCTCCAGGCCCGGCTTTCCAGAGTTCCATACCCGGAACTCTGTGTCGGTTCCGCCGCCGCTCACGGCGGAACCCTTCCTGCTGCCCGACCTTCGGGCTCCGGGGTCGCTTTCACCGCCGCCGTCACCCAAACTGTGATGAAATTTCCCGTCGGCCGTCAACCCGCAGCGCCCCGTCTCCCGAGCCCCGGTGGCCTCTTCACCGTCGCTGTCTATACCTTCGTGGCGGCTGGCATCACCAATCTCTTCGGTCTCTGGGTCCCTGTCCATCTTTCACCGCCACCATTGAAAACATCACAAAATGCATGCGGCGGCCTGCACCTCGCGTCCTCCCGCCCTCCGGGTCCCGTTGATCCGAATGCCGTCTGGTCTAAAATGTAAAACCAAATCCGATGACGGCCGTCTTTTGCTTCCCGGGTTCCGGCCTCCGGGATTCCGCCGCCAGACTTCCGCCTGATGTCCGCCGCCGCCGGCTTCCTTCGCCTGACTGCCTTTCGGCCTGAAACCCCCGAAGCTCCCCAAATCGATCCAAATCAAGTCCAATCGAGAATTTGACTTCGACCCACGTTCTAAATCAGGACATTCTTCATCATGGGTCTCTTACAACATCAAAATCTGACCAACGGGGGTCTTCGGGAGCTTTCGGGCGTGTTTTCCCTTCCTGGTAGCATTCCTACCAGGGAAGTCCGGCCCTACGGGCCCAGATTGCTGAATTGCCCTAAAATGAAATTGATATCGTCTGAGAATTAAATTTATGATGCATTTGAATGGTTAGTTATATAATATGCTCACAATACGGACTAACATTAACGTTATTGGTGTTTTCTTGTGCTAACTTCGCCCTTGCCTGCAGGATATATGGAATCGGTCGCAGGAACTTCAGGGGCCTCTATCGAAAAGGACAAGGGTAAGAAATCCGGAAGGGCCGCCCGTGGGAAAGACGACAAAGACCAAATGAAGTTCCAATTTCAGGGTGAACCGCTCCAGTCAAAGGTCTCGACTGACTGGAAAGAGATCTCGGACACCAATATAGGCTAGGTGGACATAGACGAGTTCACCCAGAGGGTCAAGATCGACCCTAAGACAAAGAATGCTTGATTGATACACCAAAGCGGAATTACTAAAGCTGCTGGCTTCCCTCCGTCTCTAATAGCACCTGAACTGGTAATGGCTTGCCGAGAAGCCTACCAGACGGACACGCGAACGATCGTGGACAAAGAAGGGAATATCCTTGCTGACATGTCTCTGGAAGGAATTACAAAAACATTCCACATTCCTACATTCCCACATATGCAGGTCCCCACTTTGGAGCAGTGTCAGGCGGCGTGGGATGCCAATCCATTGGGCTGCAGGAAGTCAATCAACATCTACTGGTTGAAGGAGAAATGGGGCAGCGCTGCAAAAGTTCCCCAAGAGCTGTTCCGCAGCGATTTTCAAGAAGACTATCATGACTTGGTGACCATGCTAAGCAGGGTCATGGGCCTCCCAGCAGCTGCCTACTTCCAGGAGTGGATGGCTTACTATATTGAGCAAATCATACGAGGAAATGAGGACGTGAAGACCAAGATCTTGTTCGACTGGGGGAGTATCATCAGTAACTGCTTCCACGAGCAGTTTGTAAATATCAAGAAAAGCAACAAGTTCTACATGACCTCGTACCTGGTGTACTCCTTGGCAGGTCAGAGGCAATATAGTGGACTCTTCATGGTGCCGGATGGGGATCACAAATGAGGGCTTAAGCCTTTTGACTGGTACCCTGAGCTACAATACCGCTACTTCAAAAAGGAGTACCGCCGGATCAATGATGCCTTCATAGGCCATATTATCAGATTGATAGCTGGGGACTTCGAGAGACGGGTATCTCATAGCGCCAGAGCACTCCTGAAGGAGTATGCCTTCTTATACATTCAGTTCCCCAAGTTCACTTACATCCGTGCCCAGGGATTCACGGAACGGCCGAACAAGTTGCCAAGATACCCAAACGTTAGGATTATTCTCCTAGAGCTTTCCTGGTAGCTCCAACATATTCAGATGGTCTTCGGCCAAAAACACGTAGCAGGGATCCCCTATCCCATGATCCTCGGCCAGGGCCTGTATCGACTGCAAACATCTCAATGCGCCGGCAACTCAGAAAAGGAACTCAAAGAGTATAACTTTGAATGGTACACGGTCTCCTGTAGATGGACCCCCACGCCACGTTAGGAAGGCGCAGGGCCTGCATATGCCCACCAGTACTATGTTGAAGATTTCGGGGTGATTGTAGAGATGATAAGGAGGTTCGCAAGAGACATTACATGCGAATGACAGTGCAGTTTTTAAGGAGAGTGCAGCTGTTTCCGGTGCCAGACCAGCTTGAAGAAGATGAGTCCACCCTAGGGCACCCGAGGTACCCTGTGGTTGCTGACCTGGAAATCCCCTCCATCGACTGGGATGAACAAGAGGTCAAGGACCTGGATACCATCACCCAGCCTATCATCGCTCACACTAAGGAGTGGGTTGATGGACAGGTGGCCCAACTGGAGCAACAGGGGGTGGCTCTAACATACGAGGCACTCAAAAGAGGGCCAAGCGCCATGGAGGATGTTGCTGCCTTCCCATCAGCTGGTGAGACTTCCAAGTCTCCCCCCATCACCAGGTCCGAGAAGAGAAAAGAAGCAGAAATGACACAGTCCGGGGGCCCCAAAGAACAAGCAACAAAGGATACGGGAGGCTTGTCTCCGAAGAAGCTTAAAAAGACAGTCGTCACAACAGATGCGCAGCCTCCATTGCTCCTTCCTCCTCCGACTGGTGTGTTGCCCCCCTCTCAGGCCGCAGCCGCCTCATCCCCACAAGCGGTGGACATTTCTGTCCACCTTGCCTCTTCGCCCCCAGCCGGGTCCATAGTCAATATTGACTCTTCCTCGAGCATGACCACTTCCCCTTCCTCTGCTGCTGCCATGTCACCCATCACCTCCCTGCCTCTGGCAACAATACCATCGCCTGTTCCCCTTTCTAGCATGCCCGAGGCTATTACACGACACCTGCAGAGTCTCCCTTCTGAGCTCTCGCAGCTTTTAATGGACCCTGCTCTCCAGACTACCCTCGCCCAAGCCCTCGCAACAGCTCAGCTGTCGCAATCGCCGACAGATCCGCTAGCCATGGAGGCCACCATGCAGATTTCCAAGGAGATGGAGGAGCTGGAACATGAGGCTTCAAAGCCTATGGAGGAGGAGGCCGATGACTATTAGGAGCAACCCGAATACGAGCATAGAACCATTGACGAGGTTACCTATGAGGAAGAAGTAATGGGCTCCTCCGAGGGCGGGGATGGAGAGGATGGCTCAGGCGCTGGAAAAATTATTCAGGTTTCTGATGAGGATGTTGGAAAAGAGGCAGAACCATCACCATGTGGTGAAGAGGGACAACCACCAGAGGGGCAGCCTGAAAAGGATATCACTGAGGCGGAGACCCACATTGTAAGGAGCCCCGAACCCGAGGCTGCTAAGGAGAAGAAAGAAGAAGAGGCAGCAAAAGAACAGGATCTCACTCAGATATTGACCACCAAGGCACCCGTCAAAAGCCTCGTGTTCTATCAACACTCTGACAAGGAGGACGATGCTGCCAGGGAAAGGGAAGAACTTGAAAAGGAAAAGGAGGCAGAAGTCTTGCCTCTGACTAGGACGAGTGAAGGCAGCCATGGTACACCCAAGGACCAATCCGCTATGCCCGACTGGCTGGAAAAGTAGCTCGAAAGGACTATTCCTGTTCTAAGCGACCCGAGGTCGAGATTGGAAGCCATCTTGGCTCGATCTCTAGCCACAACAAAGAAGGAGAAAAAGCCTAAGGTCCGTTCCAGGATAACCATGGATGCTTCTGGCTCCCGGGCTGCACAAGTAGCAACGCCAACTGTTGGCCAGGCCAGAGTAAGCTACAATATCTCCACGATCGACCTAGGGATAGCCACCAGGGAACAGAAGGTCGGACATCTGGAGGAGTCAGTGGCCACGGTGGTGCATCTGATTAAGTAGGATAAGATCACCAAAGACGAGCTAAAGGCGCAGGTTGCTACCCTAACCAACTACATCCAGCAGTGGTCTTCAATAGACAACCTTCCCACTACCTCAACGACCACTCCTCAGCTACTCTCCAAGGAGCAGATAGATAAGCTGGACAGGAGGAAAAACTTAGAGAAGACCACGGAGGACTGGTTCTAGCAGGTTGCGAAGGTCGGAAACGTAGGGATCGGCTTGGTTGTGCAGATAGCCAACAGGTTCCTAGACTTGATTCAGTCCTTGGAAGGCACAAGGAAGCTCTGCATCAACTTCCCTGCGATCTACGACTCTGCCTTCCTGAAGGTTGAGGCCATCCTTCAAATGCTAGAAAGCACGTGGGAAGAAAAGCTAGAACTGAAGAAGGAGGATCACTGGTTGGTTGACATATGGCGCAGAGACCTCATCAACCGTAAAGAGAGGATGGAACAGATCCAAGGAAAAATAGATCCAGATATTGCATGGATCAAGGAGATCCGAGCAGAATGCATTGAGTACCTCAAGCTGATGACGGGCCATGATATGCCCACGATGCAATTGGATGCAGAAAAGGTCAGGTCATATTTTGAGGAACGGATGAAGGACGGGACAGCTGGAGATATCATAACGGACTTCTTGAGTTTCGTTGCCCGTGCCTTCGATAGATCAGAGCTCTTCAGAGATTAGGGCTCAAAGTATGACGAGGATTGGAAGCGGCTGGAAGAGAATGCCAAAGAATGGAGCTATCAGGCATTGAGATGCGAAATCCTCGAGATCGACAAGCTCCAGGCCGTAATCCTCAAGCATATTGAACACGCAGCCTCCGAGGAGCAACCAGACAGCCTGGCCAAGGAAGAAGACTTCCTAGAAGAGTAGCTACAGCCCAAGGAACAACAATTAGCTCCAAGACGAAAATGCAAATAGTGTCATCCACTAGATGACAAAATAGGGAAAAGACAAAAGATGTTTTAAAATTGTAAATCTATTTTGGGGATAGGTGAAACCCTAATTTGTAATGAATCGTGGCCACACAATGGAAATAAATCTTCGCCATTCATTTGGTTTTTTGGAAACTATAAATAGAGCACTCCCCTCATTTGCAAAAGAGAGAGTTGAGTTATTGTAAAGGCATGCTGCTGAAATTTATGAGAAATAGCATTGACTTAGTGCATTTCCTTATTTTCTCTCATGTCTATTGATTCACTTCTCCAATATTAGTTGTTAGCTTAGATCTCTTTGCTGTTTAGTTAGTTGTTCATGTTATTTGGATAATCTTAGGAATGTTGTTGGCTGTTCATAAAAATTCCTGCTTTGTTGATGATCCCTTAGTCCATACTTTTTGCTATTTGCTGAAGGTAGATAGCTTTGCAAAGTTAGCCTGGACCTGATTTAAGCTGCCTCAAACACTTATCTTTAGTTCATGCATGTATGTGGTGGATGAAGGATAAAAATCTGCAGCCCTTAGAAGATTCACGCATTCCCATGATACTGTGAAATCCGTGGTTAAGTGGGATATTGTTTTGAAGGAATTGTCCATTGCAGGGACTCCATTATCACTGTTCGCAGCAAGCTTTAGGCTTAGGAACTTTTCTTCCCCTTTGCTCTTTTTTTTACTTTCTTTAGAAACTGAACAACACCAAGGTTCATTGCACTTTATAAAGCAAAATCTAACAACTAGATGGAGTTTGAGACTGTTGTTTGAACCTACAGCCAAGACATAACTGCTTACATGTGAAAACTCCTTTCGAGGATCCAACTTCATGCTTTGTGCCCATACTTTGTGTTTCTATAAGGCTGCCTTGTGATTCTAGCAAATCACATCAAACTACTGAGGTATCTAAGCATCGTCATGACCTGACATCTGAGAGACCTTGGGATAGTGTTCTGCAACTCGATTGTGGGAAATTGTCTTTCAAGAGAG
>VDFB02105785.1:165608101-165667665 GCA_007258455.2 Sequoia sempervirens | reverse complement strand
AGACAAAAGATGTTTTAAAATTGTAAATCTATTTTGGGGGTAGGTGAAACCCTAATTTGTAATGAATCGTGGCCACACAATGGAAATGAATATTGGCTATTCATTTGGTTTTTTGGAAACTATAAATAGAGCACTCCCCTCATTTGCAAAAGAGAGAGTTGAGTTGTTGTAAAGGCATGCTGCTGAAATTTATGAGAAATAGCATTGACTTGGTGCATTTCCTTGTTTTCTCTCATGTCTATTGATTCACTTCTCCAATATTAGTTGTTAGCTTAGATCTCTTTGCTGTTTAGTTAGCTGTTCATGTTATTTGGATAATCTTAGGAATGTTGTTTGGTGTTCATGAAAATTCTTGCCTTGTTGATGATCCCTTAGTCCATACTTTTTGCTGTTTGTTGAAGGTAGATAGCTGTGCGAAGTTAGCCTGGACTTGATTAAAGCTGCCTCAAACACTTATCTTTAGTTCATGCATGTATGTGGTGGATGAAGGATAAAAATGTAGCCCTTAGAAGATTATACGATTCCCATGATCTTGTGAAATCCACGGTTAAGTGGGATATTGTTTTGAAGAATTGTCAATTTGGAGACCAAAACTATCCTTTGTTAGCGACAAGCTTTGGAAGCAGGAACTTTTCTTCCCCTTAGCTCTTTTTTATTTTCTTTAAGCTAGACAGCACGAGTTCATTACGCTTTTATAAAACAGGAAAATCTAACAATAGTGGAGTTTGAGGCGTTGTTGTTTGAACCTATAGCCAACACATAACTGCTTTGATGATAAAAAAACTCCTTTTTGAAGATCCAACTTCATGCTTTGTGCCCATACTTTTTTATTTCTATAAGACCGCCTTGTGATTCCAGCAAATCACATCAAACTACTGAGGTATCTAAGCATTGTCATGACTTGACATCTAAGAGACCTTGGGATAGTGTTTTGCAACTCGATTGTGGGAAATTGTCTTTCAAAATTATGGTACCTATCTTGTGCCCTATGTTGTGAAGTGCATAAAAAACACCATCCGTGATTCTCGGCTCCCACCAATAGAATTATGCTATATATTTTTCAAATTTAATAACTAATTATTATTCATTTTTTCTATTCAAATTACAACTAAAAGAGTCCTGATTGGTAGGCTGATTGAAAACATCTATAGCTTTCAAACAGTATCACATTTTTTGAATCTAAAACATGCATCATTCTACTATGCTTTGCATACTATAGGATTAAAAAAATGAATTTCATGAAGTTTTGACCAAGTTAAGGTGGTTAGACATAAGAGTTTTATATATTTAAAAAAGTTGTAATAAAAATTCATAATTAATTATTTACTTGGAAAAAATTACAAAAAAATATGCATCACATCGGGACATGAGTCTTCTACTTATATCTAAAATCATATAAAAAAATATTATCATTTTATTGTGGTTAGGGTGGTCAGACAGACACCTACTTCTTATTTTTTCCTTGAAATTTAATTACTATTGCATTGAAATTTCATATTTTCACCAAATATGTATATATTTTTTAAACAAAACCTAGTAGTTTAGAAACTACATTCAATTTTCTACAGATTCTATTCTTACATATTTTTGAAATAATATAGATAACTTATTCAAATTTTTACATCAAGTTTACTAACTCTAATTTTTCTAAATTTTTTGCCACTTAAGGGCCTGTTTTTTTCATGATGATCCTACACATACCCATGCAATCAACTTAAAATAGCTAAACCTTCATCCCATAGGGGGATTGTGCTTCTTTGATGTGGAAAAGAATCCCTTTGAGAAGCTCCAATGATGTAGTGATCCCAAGTACCTAAAATTATGAAACAAGCTCAAACTGTGATGAAAATGGTGAATGGTATGAGTGAAAAATGCCTCTAGTGAGAATTCTTGAAATTGTAGACCCATATTGTGTAGAGGAAGCCTCTATTTATATGACTCAAGGGTTGAAGAATGAGATAAATTTGTGAATTTGGGTTAAAATGGGAGCCAATGAGAATGTGAAACTTTTCACAATTCTATTGGATGAGGGTGGAACACATTTTGGGGAATGTGTTGAGTAAAGGAGATGTAAGAGGAGTAAATGAAAATGGTTGAGGATTTGAAAAGTTGTAAGAAGTAAATTAATATGGTTGAGGATGTGAGAGGATGTAAGAAGAATAAATGAGGATGTAAGAGGAGTTAACGAATGTGTAAGAGGTTATTTAAAACCTTTGGAGGGAAATTGAATGGAGAAGTAGTTGGGAGGAATATTCTTTGGAATATGCCTTTGTGAGGGTAAATAGAGGAATTAGATAATTAAAAGAAATTATTTTCATGTGCAACCTAGTTAGTTGACCATGGGTTGATTTAACTCTTGAAGAGTTAAAAGATGGAGGATTTTTTAATCATGATTAGAAAGTGATTTAATGTTAATTAATTCAAAATTAATTAACTTAGATGGGTTAGGGGATTGTGACATTTGATTTGAATTATTTAATCAAAATGAGAGGATTTTAGGAGGATTTAATTAAATATGATGAACATTAGTTAGAAGAAAGATGAATTAATCTAAAAAAATTAATTATTTGATTAATAGCTTAATTTGATGAATTTAACTAAATAATGTTGATTATTTAATTAATTGGTTAGTCCAAAGTGATTTAGAATAAATGATGTTAATTTATCAAAATCAAATGCTTAATATTAATCAAGTTTATTTTTGTGTCTACATTTTGCCCCTGTTTGAAGCAAGATACCAACTGCATTGGTTCAAAGAATAACATTGTCGATATCAAAATTCAAAAAAATTCTAATTTTTTGGATGCCCCACTATTGCCCTAGTGGAAGGAATTACACTGCTACACTGCCCCCTCGAGAGATCTAACAAAATTTCTAATTTTGGGTTGAGCTCGCGAAAAAGGTTCAACAAGGATTTAGGCATAAAAAATAGCCCACAAGATACAAAACGGGCTCATGACAATAAAAAATGGGTCAAATGGGATTTGTTAGGCAAAAAATGGATTAATGGGCCGCTCAAAAACTATAAAAAATACCCTTACAAACCCTAAAAAAATGCCTAAATAGGGATGAAGGGGTCATTTTCAACTCATTTGCACACTCCACCTTCTAGATTTCTTGCAAATTTGCTCTGAGGTGCTGACAAAATGATAGTTCGTGTGCTTCCTAGACATTGGATGGAGTGGGTTTGAGAGTTCCAGTGGCCTCAGGATGCAAGACCCCCGGTATGCCTTTTGAAACTTTTCTCAATTTTCATGTTTTAAGCACATTTATTAGGTTTTGATTAGGTCGGCCGACTCACCTTTGTGTGATAGTGTTGTGTGAGCCTAGGAGAGCATGGCACCACAAGGAAATTCTGAATTGCATTTGTAGAGTAGTGCTTCCTTCGTTTATAGCGTCACTTTTGTGAAAACATAGAGTGTCACCTTTGCAAATTTCAACTCACCTTTTCTTTTCAAGGATTTTAATTTTCAAAAAATTTGCTAGGTTGATTAAATTTGACATCGTGGACATTTTGGATGCATGAGGTCCTTCGATTGTTCCACTCGAAAGAGCACAACTTAGGTCAGATACTGTGCCATGCAATGTACTTGAGCAATGTGGTTGTATTTTTCCTATGTTTGATTGGATTTCACCATGTGGCGTAGATGCCTATATTCAAGATGCACCTAGCCATGATGATCACATTGGTTGAGAGATGGTGGAGTGAGATTTCATCATTCCATCTACCAACTAGAGAGACCATAGTGACCTTGGAGGACGTATGGTAGATCCTACGAATCTCCATACATGACGAGCATCTCATTTATGATGTTGAGGCCGGTGGGGATGCCATATTTCAGTTGTTAAGTGTTGAACAATATGAGGTAGACAGTGGGCAGCTTGACTTAGATCATTATGAGGGGATTGCCCTAGATTTGACTTTATTCATCAATGCATTGATTTCTAGAGTCCTTGTTCCTGACATATGAGCATGGGGATACAACATTGGATGGGGAATCATCTAGTCCCACATGATGGAGGAGATGACTGTCTATTCCTAGGGGCTAATTGTCCTAGCTTCATTATATCACAACATGCACCAAGTTGTAAACTATGAGGCCTGTAACATTGGAGTCGGTGGGGTGGCACTACTTCACGTCTGGGCCTATGAGCATATAGTAGTATTGAGACTCACAATTGCAAACATGTAGACCGACTAAGATGATCCAGTAGTCTATAGATATGGGGGTATGACCACCCTTCACTACATAGGCATTACAAGCATCTCGTATTGGAGGCGGGTTATCGATGAGATGATATTTTTTCGATGGAGGCCTTCACTCTATTTTCATAGGTAGTACGATAATGATGAGTAATTGTTTTACTCTTGTTAGACTAGGTACATGTAGGGATGCAAGCATCATATGATTGAGTGATATCTCCCGAAAAGAGTTGCTTGACAGTTCTAAAAAGTGCAGGATGCACTTGATGCAACATACAAAGCCATCTTTGCATGACAAGCTTGGGAGACAGCCTGGGGGTAGCAGATCTAGCCTCAAGTTGCTATTGATGATTTCAAATAGTTAGTCATGTAGCCATGGGTGTTTTTTGATGGTTCTACAGATGTGAGCACTACACAAGCATATGACACCTACTGGAAGGCCCATGCTCCCATCATATTGGCATTACCGATAGTGCCAACAGTAGGCATGGGATGGGTTAGAGGACCCTGGATTGGACAAGTTCCATAGTAGCCACCTAATTAGCCACAAGATGGTAAGGACAGAGGTGACAGGAATGGCAGACATGATGGGAATGATGGATAGGTGCCACCCCTAGTGTCACTGATGAGACAGAGGGCACCCCAACAGCCACCCTAATAGCCACAATTAGGTCTTGATCCTAGGGATGCATAGATAGCAATGTTCCATGCACAGATTTAGGCTTTGACAGGGCAGTTGCAACAAGCAAAGGCTCAAATTCAATCCCTAATCTAAGAGAGGGATCAGGCGAGACAGGAAGTGTCACAAGAGTGCCAGCAAAGGTAAGATGCAAACCTCGGTTTGGCTCAAGAGATAGGTCACTGCTAGTAGTTAAAGGTAGCAGTGAAGGAGGCGCAAGGACAAGCAACCATCATACAGACAGGAAATGCAAGAGGCATCATATTACTAGTCACTTCATTATAGCTCGCCTACCCATAAGAGTTTCGAAAGCCATATTTGTTCCATATTAGCCAAGTTGTGCTGAGCAGGTCTCACCTGGGGCCATCAAATAGACCATTAGGGTCTCACCATCAGTGTCGGGGAATCCACCACAATGGTCGACAAAGCGAGGGGATCTTAGGGCACAGATAGTGCTTATTTTTACGTACAGTCTGATTTGTGATGTATATACATTCATTGGTTGTGTTTTGATTAGCCTCTTGAATATTCCCTATGATGACATTACATATTTGATTCCAATTGTATCATGACATTCAACTTTTTTGGTTTATTATATATGAGATGGCTCTAATGTGATGCTATTATTTTATCTTGTGTTATGGATGTATGAATGCATTATGGATGGATGCAATTATTGATTATGCTATGATGCTTCATGTTTTATGATGTGATGTATGTGATGTTATCGATATATGTATGATGAACATGTAATGTATGATATATTTGTATGGATGTACCTTTATGTGATGGATGATAAAGATGTTATGAGATTCTTGTTGATGATAATGCATGTGATATGGATGCGATTAATGATTATGCTTGTAGAAACTTAAAAATATCTCAACGGATCACATTAGCTAACTAACATTTCATCTTCAAACCCATCCTCTTTTCGCTTGCTTAATTAAAAAATCCTAATTATTTAATTAAATGCCTCATTTTCACCTACTAATTTATAATTAACCTAATTAGGTTAATTCACCCCCTCTCACACTAGAATTTCATCCGATTTAATTAAATAATGCAAATTATTTAATTTCAACCCTAAGTCCTATTATTTAATTAAATAACCTAAACTGTTTAATTAAAATCATATGTGCACCTCCTTTTCATTAAATAAATCAATAATTTAATGAATATCCTCACATTCCTCATCTTGCACATTCAAATTTAGTTTTAATTAACTAAATTGTTAACTTCTCTCTCATCCACTTGCATAGGGAATCTCATAGTTTCCTCCAAAAAAAGGTAATGATTACTCCAAACATACTTTGAAACAACTTTTTATTCTCCAAAAAAGGGTAATGATTACTCCAAACAAACTTTGAAACAACTTTTTAAAGTTGTTGCAAAGTGTGTTTGTTTGCATGATTGTGAGCCCTTGATCTTTTTTTGATCCATGTGATCTTTTATTCTCATCCATTGATGATAATCCTTGATCCATGTTTCATCCTCCTTTCATTTTTGACCATTGATAGATCAAATCAATCTCATCCATTTCTTTTTCATTTGATCTCCATTAAATCAATTATTTAATGAATTTCATATAAATCCCCTAATTTGCATATCAAATTACTAATTCTTCCACTTGCAAGGGAATATTCCTTATTTGCACATTCCTCCAAAAGGGGAATATTCCCATGGAATATTCCTCCCCCTTTTGCACAATTAAAATTTGTTTTAATTTGTGAAATATCTATTTCCTCACTCATGTGAATTTTCCAAAGAATATTCTCTCTCCTCCAATTATTTGAGAAATATCTATTTCCTCACTCATGTGAATTTTCCAAAGAATATTCTCTCTCCTCCAATTATTTGAAAAAGGGATATTCTCACTTGGCTTCTTGAGAAAGCTACACTTGTGACTTCTTGAGCAAGTTACCTTGTGACCTATGTGTGTAGGTCAAAAGTGTGTTTGTTTGGAACAAATGAGAACCTTTGATTAAATATCATCTTGCATTCTCACCCATTGATGAGAATCCATGATCCATGCCTCTTCTTTCTTTCATCCTTGACTGGTGATTGATTTTTTTGATCTCAACCCTTCATTTCTCATTTACTTTCCTGTAAATAGAACACTATTTGGAGACAAATGGATCCATATTTCAATTTCAAACTTATGTTGTTGAATTCACTTACACTCACACTCATACTTTACTCACATTTATCATATTTTAGTTTATTTTTAGTTGCATATTAGTTTTAAGCTTCCATTAATGGCTTCCATGATAACATAAATGTATACAATTAGCTTATTTGTTAATTAGAATTTTAATCTTTTTTAAGTTTGCATACATTTAGAGTAGATTTGCATACACCCATATCAATCATCTTAGTGTAAATCATGTTAAAATAGCTTGAATCATACTCATTTAGCTTTAAATCATGTTTTCATACACATCTATCAATGGTTTCATTAGTTTTCTTCAATAAAACTAATTGAAACAAGCTCATTATCCAAGGGATTGGGAAAGGTTCACCATTCCACATCAATGTGACACCACTCGGACCCCAATAGGATAAGTTTAAATGTCTTAGAAAAATTAGAGATTTTTCAAGCTTTCATGATTTAGAATGTTAGTTTTAATGGCTTTTTTGTCTTTGTTTACAGTGAATGATCTTATTGGGATTAACACTTAGTGGGTTAAATATGCCTCAAATTCATATAGATCGGGTGTAGTTAACCTTCATTATGTCATTGGTCACAATGCTTATTTCCCTTTTAGTATCTTTCCCATGTGGTATGTAAGGTGTGATGATTTTAAGATGCTCATATTGTTATGTGATGGATGATAATGTGCATGCGTTATAAATTATGAGATGCTTAGAATAACAAATCTATATTATGCTAAACACCCTAAATGATAATGCAATGATGGATGATGTTTCCTATTATGTATGATATGTAATATGATATTGGTTTGTGGATGCAGGATGGATGTAGATAGTTTTTATTTGGATGCCATGATACCATGTTAGTACATAGAGAAGATAGCAGAAAGAGAGGGATCAACTCTTGAGTCTGAGATGATGCAGAAATTCAACAAGTCTATGAGTCATTGAGAGTTTATTAGATATGATGATGAATGATGATGATTTCTTGCTTATCAGCAATTGGGGACATAAAGAGCATTACTTTCCTTATGTTTGATAACACACATAGATACAATGCATAAAGGTATAGATAACAAAGATGACGTTGTACCTAGTTAAATGGACTTTGACTCAGCAAACAAATAGGAGTATCCTTGTTCACACCCGACATATGAAACCTTGTTAGAGTGTAATTTAGAAATTTCAAACATCTTGGACCAAAACATAGAAAGGTCGAAACCTCCCAATGTAATAGTCAACAAGATATCCAAAACATCCTCCCTACACAATGAACAAAATTAGCATGCCCAAGGTTATATTTCAAGAATATTCAAAAAACATAGCAAATGAAAGATAATGATCAATGATCCATTCCATTCTCTCTAAATCATTTTTTTCATTAGATATTATCAAGAGGTCATCAGAATGAGCATAATAAGATAAATCGACAAAAAAGATCAAGTAAACAAACAAGTTAATGTTCTTCATACCTCTAGCCTAGACTAAACTATGGTGATGCCTGATGTTGTTTTCGATTATAGGAAGGATACGTCCTAGGATGTGATGTTATCAGATGATTGTGATACTAACATGATGATTGACTATTGATACCAAGAGATGACTAACTTGTTTACCTATCGACCTAGACTTAAGGCCCTGAAGTTTGTGTTTACACTTTCAATTTGCTATACTTGTTTCTAATTTTTTTGCCAAAGGTTGAAGGTGAAAATTGATAAATGAATGATTTTTGGGTTTTTTGAATTTTTTTGGTATTTGGAAATGTTTTGAGGATTTTTTGGATTTTCAATATGTTTTTCAAATGTTTTTATTTTCAAAATTTCCAATGTTTTTGTGTTTTCCAAGGTTTTGACCAAGAACCTATCCTAGGGGCCTCAGGGGTTGTTCAAAGATTAGCCTTTCCTATGATAGTGAGTTCTCGAAATAGATAGGTGCTTTGACCAATTGATCTATAATTACCTATCCCTTGATGGCTTTCCATTCCACATATTTAATGTTGTATTCTTTCAAGATCATGACCCACTTAGTCATTCATCCTATGAGTGTTGCTTTGGATAGTAGATACTTTAGGGGGTCAATATTGGAGATGAGATTTATTTGATGAGCCAATATGTGGTGCCTAAGTTTTTTTGAGGCAAACAATACTAGTAGGAAAGCCTTCTCAATGAACGTGTAGTTTAGATCGTGTCCCACCAAGGTTCTACTAATATAGTAAGTGGCTCTTTCATTCCCTGTTTCATCATGCTAAGCTAGGAGAGCCCCAAGTGTTTCTATCATAGCTGATATGTAGAGAATCAATGGTTTGTTTTGGATTGGTGTCATGAGGACTGGTGGAGTTAGCAAGTATTCCTTGATTTGATTGAATACCTAATCACATTTTTTGTCCCATTTTTATGCTACCCCCTCATGCAGTAGATGAGAATATGGGATTGTTTTATCTACTAATGATGTTATGAACCTGTGGATTGATTGAAGCCTTTCGTGCAAACCTTTCAACTATTTCAGTGTTTGTGGTGCTTCCATTCCAAGGATTGCTTTGAATTTTGCAAGGTCTATCTCAATTCCCCTCATTGATACAATATACCATAGAGCTTCCTTGGTTGCACACTAATGACACATTTATTGGGATCGAGTCATACCTTATATTCTTCCAATCTATCGAAGATTAGGCCCAATGTTGATATGTGGTCTTGATGCTTTCTTGATTTGGCCAGTATGTTGTCCACATAGTCCTCTATAGATTTTCAGATCATTTGATGAAAAATCAAATTCATAGCCCTTTGGTATGTGGCTCTAGTGTTCTTTAACCCAAATGGCATCATGTTCTAATCGTAGTGCACCATGGACAGGTGAAGTCCATCTTATTTTGGTCATCCTTTGCAATCATGATCTGGTTGTATCCTGAAAACCCATCCATCAATGATAGCATTTTGTTCTCTATCATCAAATCTACAATCATGTCTATATTAGGAGAGGGAATTCATCCTTAGGGAATGCTTTATCCAGGTCCCTGAAGTTGGGGCAGATTTGGATGCCCCTAGTGGGCTTGGAAATAAGTAAAAGGTTGGAAACCCATTCAGGATAATCAATGGGCCGTATGAAACCAACGTTAAGGAGTTTCTGCAACTCAAGTTTGACCAATAAGGTGATCTATGGATGCATCTTTCTGAATTTTTGTCTCACTGGTTTCGCCTCTGGATAGACTGCTAAATGATGGACTACTACCTATGGATCAAGACTTGGCATGTTAGTGTATTTCCATGTGAATTTTACTTTCCTTTCCTTTAGAAATGTTTCTAGGTTCTCTTATTTCTTGGTTAAAAGTGGCTCGACATAGAAAGTGATGTGTGGTGTCTCTTTAGTTCCAAAATTGACTACGTTGCATTTTTTTACTAGTACTACCAATTTTTCTTGATGGATGGAACTAAGGGGTAGATTTAATCCCTCATCCTTTGGCACCTCAAAGAGGTTTTCATCATTGGATATGTCCTTTATTTTTACTATTTTTGGATAAGAAAGTGCCACAGTGTGGTTTTCACTTAGAGATCTAGACGTTACTCTTAGATTTTCTATTTTGTGACTAAGAGATTCAATCGTTTCCCTATAGTACGTATGTGTGTCCAACTCAATGTTGAATCCTTCTTTATGATCTCTATATGGTAGAGTATCCCTTAGTCCCATGAATTTTGAGAGTGCCTCATTTTTTTTGAATGTATCTAAGATCGATGGTCCACATTGGGGGTAAACGAGCTTTAGTTCAGTGACTTGGTTGTTTGACTTGAATGACATGGTGGCTATCATAAAATGGGAGGAATCCTCAAATAGCATGGGTTGGTCAGAGATGGGATCCTCAAAGGGACTACTAAGTGATACTAGTATCAATGGGGAAGCTTTGACCATTTTAACATAAGCACCTTTGCCAAGTATGGTTATCTTTGTAGGGGTACATCCAGGCCAAGATTCTTAGGGTGCTTCTCAGGAATGATGGGTTCAAATAAGTCATTTCCATTTTTCCTAAGCTTCTCATTTTTGTTGTAGCCCTAGCTAAACATTAATCATAGACCTTTGTTGTTTTCTTCCATGGGAAGATCTCGTACATGGCTTTCATCTTGATATAATAGACTTGATACATCTTTCTGGTCTACCACCTCTTTGCTTAGGTTTCCCCACTTTTTGAAGGTGGTGGCTTATGCTTTGAAGTTCTGAGATGTTGTGTTGATTGGTTGTGGTTTTCCATGAGATCTAGGAGATCAAGAGGTAACTCTCCTACCACAAAGGCACTCTTTTTCATTTTATAGTCCCCACACCCATTGTCTTGGATTACAGCCTTAACATCTGGGATGTTCTAAATGGTAGGTTTCTTTGTCTCAGAAGTGGAGGCTAAAGTGGATGGATCAACATATGGGGATGTGGGTTCTTCATCATTTTTCAAAATTTGGGGAATCTTGTAATACTTGCCCTCTAAATTTTTGTGATAATAGAACGGTTTAGGGTTGCCATAGATTAGAAATTCTTGGTTTTGGTAAGGGAAATTAACAAATTGGTGGAAAGTGGATGCAATAGCTTGCATCCCATGGATCCATGGTTGCCCTAATAGAATATTGTATGGGAGTTTGAGGTCGAGGACTTGGAAAGTAGTTTCCATGATTGTTCACCCCGTGTAGATAGGCAATTGGATGGTGCCTTGGGACACTCATTCTTGATGATCATAAGCCTTGATGGTGATACCTTTACCTTTTTCAATGACATCTTTTCAGAATCCAAAAAAAATTATTAGCTATAGGGTACAAATATTCAAACCCACACCCCCATCCACCAAGACTCTTTTGATTTTTTTCTTATGGACTAGGACTTCCAAATGGAGCACATGGTTATGAGATGGTTGGGTTAGGAGATCATGCTCAAAAAATGTGAGGAGATGTGGAGTAGTGATATGTTCGACCATAACTTGAAATTGGTCTATATCAAGGTATGTGGGAAGAGAGGATGTGGCCAATGCCTTCTCTAGGATATCCCTATGTATGGGCGAGATTTTAAGCAACTCCATGATGGAGATTTGGGTGGGGGTTTTTTTTCAGCTGTTCCAAGACGATGTAACCACAAGGGTTTTATTTCAAATTGTTGGTTGGTGCCTTGGGTGGTGGTGAAAGTCCCGAGATAGAAATTCTATCACTACGTGTGGTGACTCCACCCTCAGCTCTAGGTCCCTTTATATTGACAACTATTACCCATTCATCCAATGATGCAAAAACATGGTCATAGATATGGTTCACATTGTTGTAACATTTTCCTTTACCATTGTTATTTCCTTTATTGTGATCAGGCATTAGATTCGTGTATATTTTGAGATCTTGATTCCCTGTTGGTTGTTCAATGGTTATAACTTTATCATCAATGAGATCTTGGATTAGATTTTTGAGTCTCATACAACTAGCTGTCATGTGTCCCTTTATTTTGTGAAAGTCACAAAGGTGCTTCTTGTTATACCATGGTGGTTTAACTTGAGGCTCTTGGTAATTTTTTGTAAATAGGGAGTTTGATCACTAACTCATTTGACTACAAAATACGATGAAACTTTCAAAAAAATATGTATAATTAGATGTATCATTGGGTACCTGTGTATTTAATGTTAAATTTTCAATTTTCTTAAAAATTTATGCCCAATGTTCATTTAAATTGGTACACTCTGTGATTTTTGTCTCTATTTCGACATAGACTTAAAGTCAACCATCACCTTCCATCAATTTTTGGGATGACATATGGTTAGCCGCCTTAATTTGTTGGTCAACAGGTATATGGTTAGCATTCGTTGAGGTTCTGATGAATGTTTTTTAATAAATAAAAGTGAGTTTGACAATTTATCTATACTTGCGATAGTGTTTTGCTATACTTTCAAATTTTCTATATTTGTGACAGTTTGTGGAGGTTATAGGCAAAAAAATTTTGGTGCAAACTATCATAATTATTAGATTTTGTTACCTATCTATGATTAAAAATTATTGGAGTGTGAGTTTGATATTTTTTGAAGATCTAATTATTCAAGCTTGGTAAAAAAAAATTATGTCAGATAATATTAGTGCAGAACAAAATGAAGAGACACTTGCTATATTGTGGGCTAAATTGAAAAGAAAGGGTGATGGAAATGTTATTGTCCTTGCAATAATTGCAAGGGCTTAAAGATGAGAAGACTTTTTATCATAGCAACTGAGAAACATTGTAGGCAACATGGTCACATTGAAGGGGGCATGGTTATCATTCATTGGTAAGTTTTTCATTATGTCTTTATATTGATTGAATTTATAAATGTTTATATTGTTTTAACATTTTTTATATATATATATATATATATATATATATATAAAATCACTTGATCATGATCATGGTTTATTTGTGTCGATCATTATTATAAAGTTGGGATGCCCTAGGGCACATGATATGGATTAGCACGGCCCAGAGAATGTGGTTTTGCAAGAAGAGGAACATGGAGCTATGAATATTGAAGATGAAGTTAATGATCGTATGGAAGAAGATTATCATGTGCCAGAAAACACAGTTGAAGATGATGGTACAAATAAATTGATCCATGACACATTTAGTGGCATAGCTGATTATGATGATTGAGATGACTTTTATGATGTTCATGATTTAACTGCACTTGAGAAGGAATATGAGCCCCTTTATGAAGGCTCCCAAACAATTCTTCTCTATGTTGTATTGTTGTTGGTGAACTTGAAGGTTATGAGTGGTTTATCTAACATAGCAATCTCACGGATGTTAAGGTATATCATATATGTCATATTTTTTCATGTATTTTTGTTGTTGGTTCATCACTAGTAAATAAAGGATGGAATATGTACCATTACTATTCTTTATATTAACAAATTATTTTTTGTTGTAGATTGATAGGTGAATCTTTGTTACCACCATTAAATATTTTACTTTTCTCATACTAAGATTTATCAACTAAAAAAAAGGTGCATCACAAGGTTCTTCGTTATATTCCCATTATTCCACGTATGTAATGATTATTTAGGTGCAAAAGCTTAGCGCAAATTATGGATTACCATGCACAGAATAGAAGTAGAGATGAAATTCTTTGAATTCTTGTAGATGGTTCTGCATTTAGGGACATGGAGGAAAAATGGCCACAATTGAAAGAAGAACCTCGTAATCTCAGGCTTTCATTGGAGTAGATGGTGTTAATCCATTTGGAGAGTTGAGATCTATTTACTCAGTGTGGCCTTTTTTTGTTATCAAAAATAACATTCCTCCATGGATGTCAACAAAGAAGGAGCACATAATTTTGGCAATGATTGTTCCATGTATTTTTTTACATCAATTTTCTTTAACATAGTAGCATCTCATTTGTCTTATTTGTTGCATAATGACTTATATTTTTTTCATTTAATATCCATGTACATTAATTTATATATATTGCAATATAATGGTTATAATAATTATGTAATGTTTATGTTCATTCAAATAGGTAAGTACCAAGTTAAAGATATGAATGTATATATTGCTCGCCTCTTATCGATGAGTTACTATAGTTATGAAATGGCGTCACTATGTATGATGTCTCTAGACCAATACGACAAAGACAATTTCAATTCCATGCAATGCTTGTATGGACAATTCATGATGCCCCAGGGCTAACACATTTTTTTGGTATGTTATAATGTTCGATTACACTTTAACGATATTTAATTTTATGAAGTAGATATCATGCATGTTTTTTAAATAATCTATTCATTATATATAATTACAAAAATTGACATATTTAATCCAATTATATATGATCTTGCAGGTCTTCAAACAAAGGGAAAATTTGCATGTCCAGTTTGTGGTCCAAAGATGAAATCTTGTCATTCAACAAGTTTAGGAAAGTAGGTGTTTAATGAGTATAGGCACTTCCTCCACATAAATCATAAGTATTGAACTACTGAAAAACATCTTTTCAATGGGAGAGAAGAGACTACATGAAAACCACGAAGAATGACACCTCGCCTATGGAAGTTGGAATATAATAGAATTAATCATCAAGGTTATACTTCGAATCAAATTTTTTATCTTTCATATATGAAATGTTTGGAATTTATATATTTATATTTTGTTTTGTTTACTCATGTTG
The DNA here is from genome assembly GCA_007258455.2 of Sequoia sempervirens. Taxonomy (NCBI): domain Eukaryota; kingdom Viridiplantae; phylum Streptophyta; class Pinopsida; order Cupressales; family Cupressaceae; genus Sequoia; species Sequoia sempervirens. Next base: position 165,652,497 of record VDFB02105785.1, on the reverse strand, counting down.
TAATTGACAATGATTGTCATTGTTGATTTGTTTAACATATATGCTTCATGAAGGTCATTAAGGCATTAATGGTTAGATTCCACAGGGAATGAAAAGTTATCCCAGACAATTTAGAAGGTTTCCCTACTATGATCAGCTACAAATTATGCATTTGTTTGATACAATGCATATCGAAAATAATATAACAAAAAAGTTATGGAAAATATTAGATGGAGGGCATGACAAAGAAAAAATTGTCAAAATTTCTAGTGACATTTAGGAAGCCAATCATGCAATGAAAAATTTTATTCAATTAAATAGCGATGGAGACCAAATTAATATAAGCACCGTTCCTTGGTTATTAATAGAGTAGCAAAGCAATGCTATAAAAGAAGTCATCCGAAAAATTTGATTTCCCACAGGATTTGCTACGAACTTGAACAATATCATAACAAAGAAAGGTGAATTTGGGTCAAGGATGAAAATGCATGATTGGCATACCTTCATTGAGGTAATTATTTTGGTATATTTTATATATATTTGTATACTGCATGTACTTTTCACTGTATTATGTTTACTAGTTTTGGAAAAATAATCAAAAAATCATTTTATAATTGTTGCAGTACATTCTACATCTATCTCTCCCAGACAACTTTGACAACAATGTCAAGCAAGTTATATATGATCTTGGAAAATATATTAGGTAAGTAGCAATATTTGTTCAATTCGTTGTATAGATCTTATATTTTCCATTTCTTTTACTTGTTATGTAATATATTGTATATTTTTGTTAAATTTCGTTAATATATTTGTGCCTTTAATCACTTGTAGATGGTTTTCATCTAAAGAAATCCATAAAGAAGATATAAATTATTGGAAGAGAAAAATTCCTCGTCTAATGTGTAAAAGTGTCTACCTTTGACATTTTTCAAAGCACAAGAACACTACCTCATACACCAAGTTGAGGAGATTGAATTGTGTGCACCTATACACACAAGGTCAATGTGGATAGTTGAGAGGTGCTTGAAATTTTTGAAGGATTTGGTTAGAAAAAGAGCACATCCTAAGGGTTCTATGGCTGAGGGATATATGGTATACCAGACCATGGTGTACATTACTAAATATTTTCCTAAGTTTGCAGCAAAGATCCATGTAGATCGCATTTGGGATCCCAACTCCATTAACAAATTCGAAGGGGAGTACCTAATGGGGAAAGGTAGATTGAGGAAAGTGAGAGGAAATTATAAGATGGTCATGGAGATTAATTAGAATACATTTTACATTTCCTTCAATTGCTTGAAAAGAAACAACAAAGAACTAGTCCAAATGAAAGAATCTTCCACACACAAATAGAAAAGTATTGGTATTGTATTACTCTAGAAAATAAGTCTTTCACTGTCGGTGCCTTATTTTATCCACTATGTCATTGCAACGTCTTACTTTGATTATTCCCTTGTCGGCGTAACTTGAGATATGTTCTCCCAACTAAATTTTATCGGTGTAAGATGTGTTGTCGGGCGGTCCATTTTTTGTTGTTCCAATATCAATGTGTTCCTTTGATGAAGTATATCGGTGTACCTCATGTCCAAATCCCGAGTGAGTTTATCTTTTACTTTCTTGAATAACCCATTAGTAGAACAAAAATAATGTGTCCCCGATACGAGCTTTTTATCTTCATCGGAGTAGTATATGAGATCAGAATTGTCACTTGTTAGGCTTTCGATGGCCGGTGATGAGTATTTTGTTGGGGAAACTTTCATGAGTTATGTCGATATGAATTTCTTGTGGTGCTACATTCTCTATTTGTTCCTTTTTAATCAAAATATACAGCCCAATTTCTTTTGTCGATCAGTATGAATGCAATGTTCCTATGTCAATATTGTATAATTTGCTTCCTCGTTCATGTTGTTAGCTCTCAAAAATGCAGGTAAAAATACCTCAAGAGGTTTCCAAACTCTTGGTATGTTTCAGGGTAACATACAAGGCCAAATGGTTTTAGATCTTCTTCTCTTCAAGTCCTGCTAGACCTAGGTGGGTCTACCTATGTGATTCCTCCTACAGTAGTCTATTCACAATGGAAATTTGAAAGTGAACAGATGTACTACTAATCTAGCATAAATTGTATAAGTAGTATAAATAAATATATTTAGTTAACAGATGTAAATCATTTAAAATGAAATGAAACTAAGTGATGAAATGTGAAGACTCACTACTAAATTTGACTCCATTTTCCAATGGATGTTCGTCGGTTGTTTGACAAACATTTGTTAGAAAATTGACGAATTGACGAAAAAAATTTGTCACTATTTTTTCATCAAAATTTTGATGACAAATTAAATGTCAAAATAATGGTGCAAATTCATTAGTCGTCGGCATCACAAAATGACTCGTATGTTCATCGAAATATCAATGAAAACTTTGTGTATCTACCAATGAATTAAAACCAAAATGCAATTGCAATGGCTCTTCTGAAGCGTCGAAACAACAAAAGAAGTTTGTCACCATTTCAATGAAATGGGCAAGGAGTTACGATGAAGTCTTCGTCGCAGCTAAGCAAATTCGTTAGACCTTTTATCTGATTCATCAGTGGCCTTCATCGAAATTGTGACGAAATGGGCAAGGAGTTACAACAAATCCTTCGTCGCAGCTAAGCAACTTTGTCAGACCTTTTATGTAATTCGTTGGTGGCCTTCATCAAAATTGTGATGAAATGGGAAAGAAGTTATGATGAAGCCTTCATTGCAGCTATAGCAACTTTGTCAGACCTTTTTAGTGATTCATCAGTGGGTTTCGTCAAAATTGCAACGAAACAATGCAATTTTTTTTTAAAAAAATATTTGTTGAAATGTACCATCATGAAGACTCTTGGAAATGACCACCAAAGCCAACCCATCGGTGAGAGATCAATCATTAGCATAGGATAGAAAACTCACTCTGATAGTCCATGTCTTGTCGATGAGTTCCATCTGCAACACAGATCCAATGTCACACTGATCTGACTTCTTCAGGAGTTTTGAAGACTGTTGGTTATGAACAAGACATTCTAAGGGTCTCGTCGATTAAACAAGTTTCTAAGTGCAAGTAAACAAATAGAACCTATTAATTTTCTTATTTTGGGGTTCTTTAAATCATAGAATAGGTACCATCTTCTTGTGTATAATGTACTTATATTCATATTTGAATTCGAGACCAATTTTCATTGCACATTCCATTTTACTTGCACAGAGTATTCTATAAGAAATATATTGATAATGCCAAATGATTTATGGTGTTGTAAAACTCTACCTATCATCACAATTCTGATGTTCCCCCCAAGAGAATCCTGTAAAGACAATTTTACAATACCAAGTCAAATAATATGAAAAAGACTTACTTCCATACAAATTAAATGATTATTCTCACAATGGCAATTGTCTAATTACAACAAAAATTCCATGAAAGGTTATCCATGCTTCATAAGAGATGACTGATCATACATATAGACTACAAGATGCATAGAAAAAGCATTACACTTGAGAACAACCAAGGGATAACAAGGGAAGGAGTTAAGAAACATCTGGATTGAAGAGAAAATGTGTAGGGAAAATATTGAGCAGTGTCAAGAGAACAGAGCTCTTGGTAGAACATATTCATGACCTAATCAAGCTCTTGAACAACTTAAACAAAATTAAAATGCTAACACCTACATTAGACATGTAATGAACTTCCAATATCTGCTATCTTTTTCATTAATGCAGAGGTAGGTAAAGGAGAAATAATTATAATTGTAACACTATTCATAATCCAGTAAATTATGTTCAAAATTTGTGTTCAATGGACCTCAGTTTTATCATTATAATGCCCATCTAATACCATATTTTAATCCAGGGTTCAACTATCTCAGATCTAAAGAAGCACCTTCAATTAACCATTTAAAGTACTATAAAATAAGGTAAGAATTTTACTTGAGAAATATTGGGTACACTTGTAGGATTAAAGTTCTTGCAATCATCAGGATTTATTGGCACACAGACACAACCGCAACATATGAAGTAATGGATGACTACAAGTTAGTGAAATGGTCCTTAATATGTGACCTGGTTTGCAAATTGATTGGTAGAAAATAAGGTTACAAACAAATCTACATGAAAAATTATGAGGACAATCTACTGTAATCATCAAAATAGATGAAAAGTGCAAAGGAAAGAGTTGAGCTACATCTCTAGAGCCTAAAAAACACATGCAAGAAACATAAAAAAAGAACAAACCAGTTTTTGGATGAATACAAAATGGTGCCTTCAAGCAAGTGATTCATATGCTTTCACACCTGACACAAGACATTAAGAAGATTTTAGTCTTCCTCTGTGAAATTAACTACTTACATAATAAACCCAGAAACCAATATTATATACCTCCATGTCTAGCCGAGGGTAGGTATAAGAGAAAAAAATTTCCTCAATGCAATGCCAAAAAATATCAATGTGTGTGTAGGTTTGTATTACTCAAAATATCATTTCACTGCCTAAGGAAAAATACCAAAGTGATGTTTTAAATTTCAATCTTCACATAGGCTCCCTTATTGCTACACATGCATATACAAGCATTATTCGAGCTCTAAACTATTCAAATATTAAGGATTTAATTAGCTATAAGATGGAAAGTTGTTGTTTAGACATAATCCATCATCTTTTGCATATCTTTATTCACTCCTAGCGCTTCAGATAAATTTGTGTAAATGAGACAAAAATGTGAATCTTTTATGACAAAGAAATTTCTTAAAAGGAGGGGGGAGAGAGCAAAGGGTAGGGGACAAGAGAATTTTTGAGTGCATAGCAAAGTATAACATTTTGATCATTATAACAATGAAATGAATCTTAAGTTTGAAGCATTAATATCATTTACAACATTTATGATCAAGAATGAATGTAAGCAAAGAAACTTTTGCATACCTTCAGATGGTACAAAATTTCATGGTTAAGTGGAAGCCTCCCATCAACAAAAAGATCCAAATATATGTGTATCTATCTCAATCGAACCTCTAAACCCTTCAGAGCTGTCAATTTTTCCACTAACTTGTTATGCACAAAAGTCAAATTTTAGAAGTATGTCACCACTAAAAACAAAAGAAACAAAGATTTGAAACCAAATCCACACACAACACAATGTGGTATTCATACAAAGCCATACAAACAAACAAAACTCAGAACATTGGAATGGAAACAACTTCAAATTATGATGCAAAGCATGGATTTGGGGTATAAAGAATCATTTTTCTGCCACCATAGTGAAAATTTAGCACTTTCTTTCATCTTTGCATATTGGTTTCATGCTTCAAATGATGCATTTATTATATTAAAAATTGCATTACCTTATTAAGCTTCTCTTTGTTTTTAGAATAGTTTAATATTCTCTACTTAATAGGGCCAACCACGTGATGGTGGAAGCTCATTTGGCCCCTCCCCCTCCCTCACATCACTCTCAATTCCCCATACCCAATCATATAACATTAATCATTCATTCATCTATTAATAGCATATAACATTCATTCATTCATCCATTAATAACATATAACATTCATTCATCCATTAATAACATATAACATTCATTCATTAACATATAATATTCATTCTTTCAGTTTTTACATATTATCAAAAATATGGTTGTCATGATATGATTACAATCTCTTTTTTTTGTTTCTTTTTTAAAGCTAAAAAAATATCAAGTGGAGTGTCATTTTCTAAATCATCTGTCCCCACTTTAGTTGTTATGCCCTCTGCTCATGATCTTAATGTACACCTAGTCATTTTCTCATGAAGTGGACATCGCTACAAGGGGGGTTTGCTGCAATAACAAAGAAATGTTAAAATGATATGTTTTATTATTATTGTTACAAGTATTTCATTAATTAAAATAACATTACAGTGGTTCTCTTTACCTGATGGGTCCACATCATGTTCCTGAAATTTTGTTATAGACCCATGCTCAACATGTTGAACACCCTCTAAATCTTGATCTATAGTTGAAACACGAAAGGTTACATTAATTAATACACCGATTGAAATTAAATATGTTTAAGAGAACATGAGAGTGGTCCTTTTTACCTGATGGGGCCACATTATGTTCTTGATCTTCTCTAGCTTGATCATGCTCCACACGTTGATCACGCTCTACATGCTCTAAAGTTGAAACACAAAAGGTTAAATTAATTAATACACAAATTGCAATTGAATATGTTTAAAAGAACTTAGAGTGGTCCTCTTTACCTGATGGGGCCACATCATGTTCCTAATCTTGTCTAGCCTGATCATGCTCAACATGTTGATCATGCTTTACATGCTCTAAAGTATCGGGATGCACACCATGACCTTCATCTGCATGTTGTGCTCCACCCTCACCAAGTTGCATTCCAATGTCATGTACAATATTATCATTGCTTGAATGTTTAAAACAAATAGGCATGTAATTAATTTATGGTGGAAATTAATATTGAATAAATTGCACAAGTATTCAATTTTAAATAAACTTTATTGAGTTTATTTACCTATGTATCAGATACAGTGGAAGATTGTGTTTTCCCAGTCAAGACTCTTAGGCGTTCAGCCACGGCTCCATAGCCTTGCTAGAAGGCAATCTGGAGGTCATCTTCTATGGGAAATCTATTGAATTCAGAGCCCTACATTTTTGCATAAGATCATGAATTTTGCTTCTATGGTGTGATAAAACCAAAATTGTTTTCAATTTATTATTTGGATACGATATTTTATTTATTGATACTTTCAATTCGTGCAACTAATTTCATATAACCACCAAAGCCAAGTTTGTGTTGCCCGTGTTTCTCTATTCTTTCCTTTGTTGCCTTCGATGTGTCAGGCAGCCTATGAAAAGTTTGAAATACATTAGATTATGTAAAAATAAAGAGCAATCATTATATAATTACATTGTTTATAGTATCACATACCTTCCTTGGCCCAGTGGTGTCTTTCCTTTTTTCTTTTTAGCCTTCTCCTTTCCATCCGACACCAGGTCCTTCCACTCCCTCTCTGGAATCATGGGGGGATGCTCATAATTTTTGTTCTTCTCTAAATGTGACCTATATTGGTCCCTCACATACTTTAGATAGGTACCAACTTTCTTAAGGACCTTGGTTTAGTTGAATGTTTTATCACCAAAGAGCACAACTAAATAGTTAATGAGATCATCTTATAAATCTTGATTTTGGGCATTCCATTATGTATGTATGGTGGGACCGAAGAGCTCCAATGTAATATCACTTAGATGTTTATAAAAAATATGATTTCCTACAAAATGATCATGGGATCAATAGTCTAAAAAGAGCGATCAATAAGTAAATTTCAATTGGATTATATATAATAATAATTAAAACATTTTAAAGTACCTGGGACCTTCTCTATCTTTATGGGAATGAAATCCCCGCTCACCACAAATGTGACTGGCAATGTTCCCGTACTAGTAATATGGGAAGATCTAGGAAATGCTGCTAAAATATCACTAGTACTAGTGGCCTCTACATCCCCAGGTACATGTCCTGACGCATGTTCTGGCATGTGTTCACTGCTAGATGTTACAGTAATGAATGCCTGCATGGTATGTGTTGCTAACATTTCAGACGATAATATAGGCATGGATGATGGGGTCAAATGATGTGATGTATGCGCAAGAAGATCAGGATGGACACTTGTACCAACCCCTACTACTTAGGCAACACTTGCAATAACCTGATCATGGCTAGGAGCATCATGAGGATGCAAAAAATCCTATAAAAACAACACATATTTTAGTTCATGACATAAAAGAGTACAAAATATAAAACCATGAATGAACTTATGTTATAATTAAAGACCTCATGATAGCTTACTTGCAAGTTTTGTGATCTCTTAGTCAATATTTTAACCCTCTCTCTTATCTCATCTTTTTGAGGCACTATGAATAACAACTTAAGGATTTCTTCATTGCATTTTTTTTAGGTCTTCCTTATCATATCGAGAGGGTTTGTTGAATAACTAATTTCATTGTCACATAATATTGACTGCACCTCCCTATGGATGCTCTTGTCTACTACTGGTGCCTTTCCCCAATCAGTCAACTACAACAAGAATATTAAAAACATTATCAAAATTAACCCAATAAACTTATCAAAACAATATAATAATAAAACATTTTGCTTATATCTAATTTGTACAATTACAATGAGGTAAACCTATTGGGTAGAAGCGTCTGAAGATAAATCACGATCTCTGCTCTGGGCCGAAGCCTTCTTCATACGATCAATGTCTCGCTGTGACAAAATTTAAATATAAAAAAATATTACCAAAATGAAACCCATAGACTTACGAAAAAAAACATAAGAATAAAATGGTATATTGGAGTCATTAATTGGAGGTTGGGTAAAATGGTACATAGTATGTACCACCCCCATAGTAACTGTGTTTGTAGCTGTGGATGCTAAAATCTACAAATGGCTTATAATCTAATACACACATTAGCATGGTTAGTTGTTAAAACAAAACAAAATTTCAACATACATATGAGATAATCTAACATGTTTTAAAATGCTAACAAATAACAAGATAAATAAAAGCATACAAAGAAAAACATGAAGTATATCTATCCCATATTGGATTGGTGCTACTTTGATGTGAAAATTAGCCCTTTCCCAACCCTGGACAAGCTTGATGTTGCAAATCATGGTGGAAAAAATCAGTTCTCAATGTGACGAGAGTGACGTTGCATGAGATTGTAGATTATTTGATGAAGAATTAGCCCTCTGCTTATAGATTCTCAATTTGAAAGAATGCTCATAAGAGAGCAATGTGGGATAAAGATAGGACCAATGAGATGAGGCCACTTGTCACATTATGATAGGTTGAGGAATGTGCAAGTTTTGGCCAATGTGCCCAAGAGGGGGAGATTCAAATTTGAATTTGTGAATTAAATGTTGAGAGGGGGACATGTAAGAGAGAAGTTCTTGCAATGTTGGAAGGGACAAATCAACTTGTCTTCATATTCAAACTTGAAGGAATATTCCATTTTTTATGCCAAGTTGAAAAAAAATGATGAATTTATAAATGAATTAAAATGATTTATTGGTGCAAGTGGGAAAAGCTAGAGGATGTGATGGGTGATTAGATTAGATTAATCAGGATTAGCTTAGTTAAGATGATGTTAAATGCTTTGACCCATTTGACTTAGATTTAGGGATTTAATTTAAATTAAAGGGAGATGAAAGGTGATTTCAGACTTAATTAAATAAAGGTTTGATTTATTTAATCAAGGAGGCTGATATGAGACTTAAATTAAACAAAGTTTATTTATTTAATTTAAATGGATAACCTTATGAATGAATTAAATAGACCTAATTTACCTAGTGAATGGATTTGATGAGCTTGATTTATTTAATGAGTGAATGAATATGAACTAATTAAGTGCATAATGCTAATTTCACATGTCTACATTTTTCTCCTCTTTGAAGCAATGCACTTGTTGCTTTGGTTCAAAGAATAATCTTACCGCAATCATATTCTAAAAAATTTCTGATTTTTCGGATGCCCCAACGGAAAGATGTACACTAGTACATTGCCCCCTCGAGAGATTGAGTGAAAAGATTCTATTTGAGGGTCGATCTTGCGATAAAGAGGTTCAAAATAGATGTATGGATGGTTGCGATGATGATGAAAATGAGATGATGATGTGATAATGCCTATATGATTATGTAATAGATGTTTTATGCAACTGTATGATTTATGAGATGCTTAGACTAACAGATCTATATTATGATGATGACTATGCATGTGAGATGATATGCCGAAGTTTGATTGTTTGTGGATGCAAGATGGATGCAAGATGGATGCAGGATGGATGCAGGATGGATGCATGATGGATGCATGATTAACTATTCATGATGTGATGTTAGTGCGAAAAAGAAATTAGGAATGATATGATGACAAGAGGATCCAACAAGTCCATGATCTGATGAGACTTTATTAGAGATGATGATGATGATAGATGATGATTTGCTTATCAAGGATTAGGATTTTAAAAGGGCTACTTACCTTATATTTTATAATACACATAGATATGATGCATAAAGGTATAAAGAACCAGGATGGTGTTGTACTTAGTGCGATGGACTTTGACTCAACAAACAGATAGGAGTATTCTTATTCACACTTGACATACGGAAACCTTGCTAGGACATACCTAACAAAGCAAGTATTCACCAAGTTATTTTATAATAACATCCAACAAGCACAACAGACAAAAGGATAATGATCGTTGCCCCATTCCTATCTCTCTAAATCCTTCGTTTAGATATCATTGATAGGTCCTTGGAATGCGTGCAATAAGATAAATCAAAAGAAAAGATCAAGAATGCAAACAAGCCAATGTTCTTCATATCTCTAGCCAAAGGGATTTGTTTTGATAGGATAAGAATCCAAGGTGATATCCAAAATGATGCCCATTGTCGGAATGATATATCCTAGGACATGCATTGTATAAGACAATGATGGTTTGATAAGTTGATTGATAGACTGTTGATATAAGGTTGAATGACATGTTTGAAAATGATCAAGAGTTTGATTTTGCATTTAATGGTTTGTTGTTTGCTTTTGATTTTATGATTCAAGCTTTGCCTTTGCCAATTGTTGTTGTTTCTATTTGTGTTGCCAAAGGATGAAGGTGACGATCAGTTTATTATGGATGATTGATTATTGTGGGTGAAAGTGAAATGAGACAAATAGATTTTTTCAAAAATTTGGATGTTTTTGACATTTTTGGAATGTTTTGAGGCTGTTTTTGATATTTTTTGAGATTTTTACAAATGTTTTGATTTTTGATTTTTTCCAATGTTTCAGGGTTTTCTGAGATTTTATGAATGTTTTTGGATTTTGTGTTTTTTGAATATTTTTGGATTTTGATGTGTTTTGGATGTTTTTGGATTTTTCGCACAATTTTGATGATTTGGATATGATATGTGTGATGATATCAGTGCTCTATTTGGGATTTTGTTGAAAACCAAGTGAAGTTTGATTCATCAAATTAATGGGTTGATGATGATAACATTGTTGAGGATGCACAACAATGCAAGGATAGTGTTAAGCAACACAATGATTGGGAAGGATATCCCAAGATTATGGATTGATTGGATTCGATTGATCAGGATTGTTGAATCTTGGTTTGGAACAAAAGTTGTTCGAATGATTTGACATGATGTTTGAAGTGTAAATTAGATGCGACTGATAGTGATTGTTTTGATTGATGTTTGATGAAAGATGACAATTGATAAGGAACATCTTCTCGTCCAAATATGCCATGGGCTAGTGATTTGGATTTTGGATCACAAATGTTTTGACCAATTTGGTTTCCTATTTTCCAATTTTTGGATTGCCACATAAGTTGGAGGATATAGATCAAGATTTATTCTCGAAGCAAGATGTAAATATTTGCCCCCAGTGTCTAACAATGTATGGAATATCATGGATAGGTGCCTAGATAGGTGTATGGATGGATGGATATGAATTATCTTGTGATAAGATAAGGTGTTCAAATAGAGTATGCTCAATTGGATAATGCTTCATGGCTCAGATAATGTTGCATAGGATAGGATCAATGAAAATGGCCCATGTCAAGAAGTTTACCATAAGCAAGTGTAAAGTGTGCACCAAAATTTTGTTAAGATCAAGATAACTTGGATGATGGATGTAGATGGATGAAAATGGATTGGATAAATGGTTTATGGATTAACGGATTTATTATGGCTAAGATGGATAGAATGTTGGCTTTATTATGGAAGGGATGAGATGCTTTCATCCGAACTAGCACACATAGATGCTCTATTCTACTCATGACGCCTGTTTTCCAGGTTTTCATCATGGTCTTGCCCAAAGCGCCACCGTAGTGGTTTTCACTAGAGGATGATTTTTTTCTTTACTATTTTCAATGCTTTTTCTGATTTTTTTTATTTTCATATTTAAAAAAAAAAAAAATTGGGTATTTTTTAAAAGATTCATGCTGACCCACCTAGTGGTGTTAATGTAGATGCTTCTATCATAATGTTCCATCGGTATCCTACCTGAAGAAGTTGCTTTGCTAAGATATGTGCACTTGAATGCCACTTTTGGGATTCTTGGTCTGCTTCATTAATATCGGGGTTAACTTTGTCTTTGTGCGTACATTGTGATAGATTTCCTTTAGAATCCTTATGATGAAGGGTTGTTGCCAATACATGGTCAATATGAAAACTGGATATCATGCGTGGAGGCATGGATGGAATGTATTTGGGGATAGGAGATGGATTGGTTGATAGTTTGGAACCTTTGACTCTCCAAACTTGGGAAGATGAGCAATGATGGGTGGATATAGAAGTGTGCATGGAATTAGGACCAACTGCTTGATACACTTTCTACGTCACTTGAAAAGCCTACTTTTTCTTTTCTGGATATCTTTGATGGATACTTTTCCCTTTTTTATTTTTCCCCATAGTTTCTTTGACTGAAGGAGTTTGATAGGGATGATCTTTCTTTGTATTCTTTGGTATCCATGTGTATTTGATTTATCCATTATGCTTCTTAGCTTATTTTTCTTTGATAATGTTCTTCATACTTTGATTCAAATCTTTCTTTCGAAGTTGGTCCCAATTCATGGATGGGGTGATGGGTGGCTGAAGATTCATGACATGGCTGGTTGTAGTATTGACATCGGTTTCATCATAAGGATTCTTCATGCTTCCTATGTTGACGTTTGGTTGAGACAAAGTTTCCCCCAGTATGGTGGTAGTAGCACCTTCATTCTTTGATTCTACCTATTCCAAGAGCTCTTGTTTAGAATTCTTTCTCTGATAAATGACCACTACAGATGATGTTATTTCAATTTGATGCTCTATTGACCCCAAAATATCCTGTTCTATCTAACCGGTTTCCTTGAGTGGATAATGTTGGATATCCTCATACATGATGTCCTCAGTCTGAATTTGGGATATATCTGATCCTAATGTTGACAACTCAGTTTGACTATAGGAATCAATAATCTACTCTTTTTGTGTTATAATGTTAGGAGTAAAGGAATCTTGTTCTGAATGAAGATCATCTACGTGTCCATCCACGAAAAGCATCTCATGGGTAGATGGAGGAGTATGTGTTATGGGGATATGATCATTATTTGTGACATCTTGTATAGATAGGAGAGTGTCCATTAGATCATTATAGTATCTTTGAGATACAAATTCTTGATCTTGATTTATTTTGGGATTGCTTTTGACACTCTTTGGATCAATTTCTTGACATGGGTCAGTTTCAAAGAATGGATTAGCTAGAAAGGGTTCTTGGATGTCATCATTAGGCATGGGGAATGGATCAATATCCTCTTGATCTTTGAGTGGACTTGGATCAAGTGTCGAGTTGAGGATTCTTTCAGTATCTGTAACCATAATGTCAAAGGGGGTCAACATGTCTTGGAAGGGACCATTGCTAGACCTTGGTGAAAGATTTTGATCATGCTTTGGAATAAATTCTTGAGATATGTCCTCTAACTCATAAGGCGATGTACAGACATTTTCAACATGATCATAGGTGAACGAATAGTGCATTATGTCAATAGGATCAAATAATCCTAGCACTCCTTGAAATAGATCACTAAAAAGTGGCTCTTGATGTATGGTGAGTGGATCTTTGGATGAGGTAGAAACATCTTTAATGTGCTTATTGATGGATGGGTTTTGAACATTGTTTTCAACAATTGTGGAGGAGGGATTTCCAATGTCCTCAACCATAGGGCCAAATGATGTTGAAATTTATTGAATTGGATCATTGTCGAGTATTGTTGGTGGATTTTGATCATGATTGAAAAGTGACTGTTGACCTATGTTAATTTGATCGTTGGACAAGATAGGAACATCTTCAATGTGCCTTTTGATGGATAGATCTTGATCATTTCTTTTAGCAATTGTGGTGGGGAGATTGTCAATGTTATCACTAGTGGTTGAATGTTCATCATTATCCCCAATAGTGATTATCTTTTGGTCAATGAGGTCTTGGATGATATTTTTGAGTTGAATACAACTTGATGTTATGTGTCCCTTTGTTTTGTGAAAATCATAATGGTGCTCCTCATTATACCCTGGTGGTTTAACTAGGGGTTCTTGATAGTTCCCATAGATGGGGATCTTGATGATATTTTCTTGTACCAATTGTTGCAGGATTAATTTGATTGGTCTCCCTAGTGGTGTGTATTTTCTTTTGTTACCTTGTGAGACTTGTGATTGATCTTCGAGATGTGGGGGTTGTATTTGTTGATGTGGTTGATTTTGATATCTAACTTCTTGAAATTGGAGATATTGTTCTGGATGTGGTTGTGAACACAACTCAATGCTTTGATGACATGGTTCAACCAATGGAAGAGTGTATTGACTTTGGAGTGAAAATATCTCTTGGCTCAATAATTCAATTAGTTTGGCATGTGAAGCAAGTTGTTCTAGTGAAATTTTATCTTGATTTTGAATTTGACTCCCTTGATTTGGCTTTTGTTCAAGCAGACTTGGGATGTACACTTGTGGTGTTTGCATGGGATCATAGAAAAATTGATTTTGGACAATGTTCTAATTTGGGATGATGTTTAGAATTGGCATGATAGGTTGAAATTGACCATTGTGTATGTTGGGAATCATATTGCCTTGATTTGGGTAACTGTGATTTTGCATGGTGTTACCTTGACTTGGAGTCGTTAACATCTTGTTTGGATTTTGAACAATATTTGTATGATTTGCAAACATATTTATCCAAAAAAATTCTGGATTCATGTTTAGAAAACTTGTATTTGGTACATTCTCATTTCACATGTAGGGATTTGGTGGGATGACGTTGTTTGTTTGAAGGCTCATGCATTGATTGTTCGGTTGGTGGATTTGTAGGTTTCAACTTGCATTTAAATCTACCATTGGGAAAGGTGTCCCAAACTTTGATTTGGGCATACTCACATTTGTTATACTATTGACATTTGTCAAAGGTAATGATCCCATGTACGGTTTGCATAGATGTGAGTGTTGATAATCAATCAATGTTGTAAGGCTTTGATAGCTTAGTTGACTTGGATTACTCATGATGTATGGATCAAGTTTATATTCCATGTTCCTCTTGTGTTTTGACCTTGTTGACCTCTAAGGTGTTTAGGTACAATGATGAGATGAATGATGAAAGGGGTGAATGATATGAGTGTTGAACATTTAGGGACTTTGGATCAATGCTAGACTTAGGGTTTGATTTTGATTGGTTTGATTTGGATAATGAACTTGTAAACCTTAAGATGTTAGATGTGATCTTAGGATGAATTTGTTCAAATGACTATTGATTTAATTAAATGTATGAGAAAGGACGCATTCCCACACACCTAACTAAACAAATGACTTTGATTTGATGATTTACCTAAGTCTAGAATGATGTTTTCAAAGCTCTAAAGTTGTTTGGGGGATGAGGATGATAAATTTTTGGGGTGGATGAAGTGTTTGATTTGATCCTAAATGAACCTAGGAAGGACTTGTTTATGAGACCAAGATAGTGAAGAACATGCCTTTCTCTAAGAGTAATTCAAAATCAAAAGACCAATGTTTGCATGAAAACCATATGACCAAAAGATGCCAACCATATGTGTGGGGTCCGATTCATTGAATCTTTGCTTAATGGATTATTTTTATCACAAACACTTCTTGATTAGGTTTTCAAACTAGATGTCCAATGTCTCAACTTCTTCTCATTTCACAAGGTATATTATGCAAAACTTTGATGAAATTAAGGCAAGGGTTACCTATTGTTTAACTTTAGTGGGAAAATTGAGATGTAAATTCAAGTGCTTAGAAACCTCTAAGGATGAAATCCCAAGGGTAAGCAATAACACATGAATTAAGTCAATTGTATTTGCCTCCTAAAGGGTTTGAAATTTTGATGATGATGTTAAATGTTTGTTTTCAAATGTTTTCAAACAAGCAAAGCGTTTTGTAACCACAAGCAATATGATGTCCTAGCTCAATTGGTACATTTTTCTTAGTGGGCTTGCCTCATGCCCTTCATAGAAGAAGAGATTATTTTATATGCAACCAAGGAAAAGTATAAAGGTATGTTAAGAATGAAGTCTTAACCTCTATACTTTAACTAAGATTGGACATGGCAAGTAACTTCTTGGAATCTAAGTTCCAATGAACCACTTTGATAAACTCGGTGAATGAATTTATAGGCCACTACAAACAAGGGTTTTATTTTAGACTTTCTGTTCATGGAGATTGACCCATACAACGAGAGTCACCTTTCAGATCCATCTCATCGGAATCAACCACGTGATATTGGCGTTTACTCTAATACCCAAATTTATATCCCGGTTGGAAATACTCTTGGCTTTAGAGTGTTACCGGTTGAGTCATTCCCTTGGGTGAGTACTTTTTTCCAAAGGTAAGCCCTCTAAGATAGACAAAAGAGAATAAACTTATTCATAGTTCGATCAACCCTTGTTTAGAAACAAAGGGAGAACACATGCAATAGGTTACTCACACTCACAAAGTGTTTTGTTCAATTTTAAACCCAAATTGAAGTGTGTATGGGAAATTATTTACACAACTTAATGTCACCAAAATCCTTTTAACTCTCAAGATCGCCATGAGGTGCGAGAGAAGTACATATGTCTTTTGATGATATGACTTTGAGTAAATAATTACAAAACATTAAAGATACACATTTATTTTATCCTTCAAAGCAATGACTCGATTCGTTTTAAGCACCAAAGAAAAGATGAAGATTGCCTTGTTCAATTTTTTATTCCCAAACAAAATTTAGTGAGTTTGTCCTAAGATTCATTTTAATCCTTTCGCAATGAAAATTGAAATCCTAGGTAATGTTCATTTAAAATCCCAAAACCAAACATGAGTTAGCATAAAACAAAAAATTAAGGTGTGCGACGGAAGCTTAAAGCATTAAAAAATGCTTTTGGGTTTCAAGTTCGATGCTTAATTCTTCAACTCCAATCTCGCTTTTTTTTTCGCTAGATTTCAATGTTTGATTTTGACATCAACCTTTTGATTTTCCTTCTTCATTTTCCTCTTTTACCTTGTTTTCCTATAAACATCACAAATAAAAGTTACGCATGTATTTTCCAAATTGATAAAAACATATACAAGACTTATTAATCATTAAAGAAAGAAATGGAAATATAATAATTTGACAAAAAAAATGTCAAAATTATTTCAATTTGTACCATCCCTTCTTATCTATGACATAATTGATGGTCAACCTAAAAAGATTTTCCTTTTGATCCAAATACGTTATCCAGTGACTAAAACATATAAGATGGTTTTCAAAAGCTCTTATTGAATCGAGCCAATAGACAATAATATAAATCGAGCCAAAAGTCACTTTTAAATGTTAGAATTCCAATGGATAATGAGCAATGACAAGGAGGACCAATGAAAGGCATCAAATAAATGTCTTAAAAAAACTGTTCAAGCAACTGCATTTGGTAGGTGTAAAGCCATATTCTGCAACTTTTCACAGCCTTTAAGGCTTTTTTTAAATACTTTCTACTCAATGCACTAGCGCAAGCATACAACAATACCCTAAACTTTCAACATGTGCAGCCAAAAAAATATATATGCAAGGTGTTAGAAAATTTAGAAAGTAATAAAAAGCCAAGTCAGCATAATATATTTCAGCATCCAAATGCCACAAATTCTAAGTGTTTCAGGCTTGAATTAATGCTCAAAATCAGACAAGTTAATGTGATGCAAGACATTCCTCCCCCAACATGGTGTGTTGCACCCTTTCCTTCAATGCTTCACATTTAACTCCTACCTTCTGTGCAATGCATGCATCACATTTCAACAAATGCGGTTTAAACCTGACATGGCTTTGACTATCAACCATTTCTGTCATAAAATGGAATGATTCCTCATACTGTCCAGTAGTGACGCCTTTATGAAGATGAACTAAAAGGCTTTGAAAAATAAGTAATGAAACTCCACGCTAAATAACAGTTGAAATAAAAATGTGAGAAGATAAATGTTCTATTCAATGTATAACGACAAATAAAGAAATTTCAAGCTAATGCAATTGACAGGTGAAAAAACATGGCGCCCACTGCTATTTAAAAACTTTCAAACTAATGCCAATTGCAAGCGTCAGACCGAATTTCTTAGCCTTTGACCACGGCCTCTCTGTCTGCATTAAAAGGAAATAGCAAGGAGATTTAAACAACCATAAATAAATAGCCTCAAAAAACTTTCAAGCAAATGCAATTGGCAGGAGTAAAAGTTGCGTCCAAACTTCCTATTGTTTTTTTGTTTTTGAAAAAAAATGTCAATGCATTCGCAGATGTAAAGGCTTCAAAAAAGCTTTATTTTCAATGAAACGTGTTTGGTAAGTGTAAATCCGAATTCCCCAAGCTTTAACTAGAATTTATCACTATCTACAGATTATTAGAGGATGTCAGAAGAAAATGCATTTGGCAGGTGAAAAACTAACTTCTATAACCTTTGACCAACATCTTCCCAGGATATGCACAAAATGGATTTATTGAAAAAATATTTAAAAACCTTCAAGAAAATGCCATTAGCGGCTGTAATGTGAAGCGTAGATCAGCCATGTGAACTGTTTGACAGAACACTTCAATCAGATGCTATCTCATGGAACGCAATAATTGCATGATATGCACATAATGGATTTGTTGACAGTCTTCTAGAAATTTTCAAGCAAATGCAATTTGGTAGGCATAAAGCCAAGTTCGATAATAAAGCTTCATCCCATTATTGCGCAACATTCTCCCTCAAAATTTATGCGCAATCGGTAGATATGTTGTGTGATGGTTATCACTGTCGCCCAATAGTCACCATCATACTCAGTCTTATTCGTTATTGGATCAAGTAAA
Organism: Sequoia sempervirens; assembly: GCA_007258455.2. Classification (NCBI taxonomy): domain Eukaryota; kingdom Viridiplantae; phylum Streptophyta; class Pinopsida; order Cupressales; family Cupressaceae; genus Sequoia; species Sequoia sempervirens. The sequence goes on along the minus strand of VDFB02105785.1, from coordinate 165,633,624 downwards.
GATGGTTGATAAGTATTTCGTGCATCCTAAATATGGGCTCACACAAATGATGAGAACAACAAATAAGAATGATCTCAAAAGATATGGAAGTATCCCACCTAAAATCTTATGGCAACAGTAGCAGACTCACTATTCAAATTGGTGAAGTGAGGCTTTCGAAGATAATTGGAAGAAGATACGTGGAATCACACAAATATTGAGATATGATGTTCAAGCTTGTTTTAATGCATGGTTAAACAAATTTTGATCTTATGTGAACTTTGAGAGATTTTCTAAGTGTACCAGACATTTATTGTTGGCCCAAATGTAGATGCCAGAGAGTAAATGCAGACAGGTATGGGTGCCAAATTAAATATCTAATTTATGTTTTTTTCCAAAATTGAATTGAACATTACTTTTACAGAATTTTTTTTACCCTCCCTCCACACTTGACACATTTACCAATGGACAGCTCATGCCTTGACATTAGCTTCTGAAAGTCAAATCTCTAGCAACCAAGCTTGAAATTGATATGAAAAGATCTGCACAAGACTAAATCATAAGTTATATATCATTAAAGGAAAATGACATTACTTGCAGTCACTGGTATTTACTTTCAGGCAGTCTCTAAAACTTTCAGTGAGAAAAATTCTCCCATTTAAAAGTACTAGAAACCAGACAAAATTACACATGTAGAGTCTTTTCAAAAAAACATGAGACCCTTCAATTTAGTAATCAATTCTTAAGAAAGATGTGGTGCCTCAAAAATTAAGATGTTAGATAATGAGTGTCTGCAGTCAACAGCAAAAGCTTTTAACTTATTTAATGATTTCAAACAAGATTTCAATGAACAGAAATTGCGTCCTCCAAATGCATAGTGATGATTGCTATCAATGCATAATGAATTATAAATCACACATGAAGACTTTTAAGACCCTCTAGAAATCACTCCCCCCAAAATCTTTTTGCAAGTATAAATCGTGCCTAAGCTTTTTTTTCAAAACTAAAGTAATTTGTAGGTGTAAAACCAACTACCACCAATATTTGACTAGTATCCCTCTCTTTCCAGCGTCCTCTCTGCCTATGCCATTAAATGATATACAAATGGTAATAACTGACGATAAGTTCTTATACCTCCTATATCGTCAGCTTTAATATGCTATGCAAAACAAGTCTAATTTAGCATCTAGTTTGTTGATAAATATTGGATAGACCTGCGAAGCCATCCACTTTAGAACAACTGTCAGAAAATTTACACCCAAGTTTAGAACAACATTTACATTCATTAAAGGTGCACAAAGACTTATGCATTATAACATGTTGATATTAAAATACGCAAACACAGGGGGGGATCCTTTATTGAATGCTTTCTGACTTTTCATTTCTGCAACTACAGTCAAAGATTAAGTAAAGTAATCTCAAATAAATTGCAAGCGACCTTCATATGCACAATTAGATCTCAAAAAGATGATTTTTAAGAAGCACAAAATATCAAATGATTTTAATCTTCCATTGAATGTACGTTATGGAAATAAGACATACCATGCTGAAACAGATGCAGAACATGCATTACATTAATGTCATTTAACATTTCACACATAATACATAACTGAAACTTATTAAAGCATAAAGCCAATCTGATATAAAATAATAACCCAAATGAGATAACATGAAAACAAGGTTTTACAAAGCCTCAAAGCCCTCCTTCTAGCGCCATAATGTGGATGCTAAAATTTGCAAATGGATTATAATCTAACACACACATTAGCAAGGTTAGTTGTTAAAATAAAGAAAATTTTCAACATCCATATGAGATAATCTAACATGTTTTAAAATGCTAACAAATAACAAGATAAATAAAAGCATACAAAGAAAAACATGAAGTATATCTATCCCATATTGGATTGGTGCTACTTTGATGTGAAAAGTAACTCTTTCCCAACCCTTGACAAGCTTGATGTTACAAATGATGGTGGAAAAAATTAGTTCTCAATGTGAAGAGAGTGACCTTGCATGAGATTGTAGATGATTTGATGAAGAATCAGCCCTCTACTTATAGATTCTCAAGTTGAAATAATGCTCATAAAAGAGAAATGTGGGATAAAGATTGGACCAATGAGATGAGGCCACTTGTCACATTATGATAGGTTGAGGAATGTGCAAGTTTTGGCCAATGTGCCCAAGAGGGGGAGATTCAAATTTGAATTTGTGAATTAAATGTTGAGAGGGGGACATGTAAGAGAGAAGTTCTTGCAATGTTGGAAGGGACAAGTCAACTTGTCTTCATATTCAAACTTGAAGGAATATTCCATTTTTTATGCCAAGTAGAAAAAAATGATGAATTTATAAATGAATTAAAATGATTTATTGGTGCAAGTGGGAAAAGCTAGAGGATGTGATGGGTGATTAGATTAGATTAATCAATATTAGCTTAGTTAAGATGATGTTAAATGCTTTGAACCATTTGACTTAGATTTAGGGATTTAAATTAAATCAAAGGGAGATGAAAGGTGATTTCAGACTTAATCAAATAAAGGTTTGATTTATTTAATCAAGGAGGGTGATGTGAGACTTAAATTAAACAAATTTTATTTATTTAATTTAAATGGATAACCTTAGGAATGAATTAAATAGACCTGATTTACCTGGTGAATGGATTTGATGAGCTTGATTTATTTAATGAGCGGATGAATATGAACTAATTAATTGCATGATGCTAATTTCACGTGTCTACAGTAACTAAGTGATTCAAATTTTAATCGATTAGCAACTCTTCCCCTGCAGTTATTGATTTTATTGCACATACGAATACACGGTTTCCCTCGCGCAATTTGTTGACCCAGGTCATGTACTATTTATAAACCCTACAATATTCCCTAATGCTTTTGGCCTTCCATCAATGTACATAGCCACTCCTTTATTTTTATCCTTATCTTTTAGTTGTATATAATTTGTTGACAGTGCATACCTACACATACTTCGTGTATATTGAACCAGTTGCATCCAATCTTTGTAACTGTAATAGGGTCCGACATATTCCATCAATTCAGTAACTTTTTTATAATAGACCTTTATGCCATCCATGCAAAATAGGCCCAAGCCATGTAATGACGATGGTGCTATGCGATATATCATCTCGTTGACACAAAAATTAGTGTTTATTGGAGGAATTTCCATGGGTACCCATTGTTTTCGTAGATGTTTGTACCTCAAGGGCATCTCATCATCACCTATTCTCTCATCATCATAAGAACATGACCCCCCTTCAACAAGAAAAAAATCCATGTGTTTACATAATTTTCTTCTAATCTTTCGACCTCTAGTTGATCTCCCTCTTTTAGACATACTACATGTCTCACTTTCCTTTTCTCTTCCTGAATATGCCTCGCTCGAGGAAGACAAATCTGAAAAATACCTATTTGGTGGTACCTGCACTCATAAGGATGTTGGATGAAGTTCTTTCATGGTGACGTGATCCTAAGGTGACATTATGATTAATCTATCATTTCATCACTAGAATTTCATAGGTTATAAGGTAATCAAGTCTTGATAGATTGCAAGTTATTGTTACTACCATCTAAATGTGTCCATCACAAATCAAATCTACTTAATGTTTTAACTCCCAAACTTTGTAACAAGTGTTAAATGTGACTATGGTCCACCAGTTACACAACCAAAGCCTCAAATGTATTCTCTAATTGTAATCAAAGGACTTTTTCTCTTCATTCAAGTAAATAAACTTCAAGGGAAACACCACCAAGTGATTTATTGGACACCTACATGACTAAAATTAGCAACAAATTTACGTTTAATTTCCATATGTCTAAGTGGTTAACGGGGAGGGAGTGTGTACTAGGTCTGGTTAAGTCATCATAAGTTTATGCTTTGGCAATAATTTTTTTTTAATAATCATAAATCTTCCTATGTCTAATTTCTAGGAGACTTTTGGTATGTTTTAAGGTAAGATGATTGATGAAAGATCCCAAAGATCCTTTCTCCATGGTATCCAGGTACACATAGCAGCGGTCTTCTCTTATACGGTTGGACATGATTTAAAGAACTTAGCTAGGAATTATTCATTTAACCTAAGGTTTTCTCATAATGCCATCATTGGAAAGTAATTCAAATTTTGGCCCCAGCCTCAGGTCACCAAACACTAGTAATCACTATAAATGTTTGTAAGGATAAAATGACTAATTGCATCAGGTAGGAGAGAACTTGACTTCAAAGATTATATTATCTCTATTCATAATTTTTAAGGGTTGTGTGTGGAAGAGGTTATCACTACCAAGAAGGGAGGAGACCTTTCCTTGTATTCTTTTATAATTTTCATTATTCTTATTTATTATACACTTACATTTACAAATACACATACATATGCATTTATTATTTTCATTTATTTCTCATGTAGTTTAATCGTTTGATCGATTTCATATTATATGTGTTGAAGACTTTAGAATTTCAATTACATTAATTTATGGATATGTTGTATCTATAACACTATAAAACCATATGCTCTTTGCATTTACACTTGCATTTAGAAATACACATTTATATACATAGATATAGATTTCTTTAATTGATATGTTGCATTTATTGTTCTAGGAGAGCATCTAATAATTGCATTTACATTATTTACATTTAAAAATACATATACATACATGTACATACATATATATGTGTGTGTGTGTGTATCATTTATATTCAAGTATTCAAACAAACCATTAGGGTCCAAGACATGGATAAAAATTCATAAAATCAGATTCCTATACATATTTTGTTGAAACCTAGGCTTGAACCTCTCATTTCACATGCTTTTCTTCACAAAACTATTGAGGACAATAGCTATACCTTCTTTATTTCTCATCCTACGCCCTATTCATGCATCCTACATTTACAACAGTATCCATGGGGCCTCTTACACAAGCTATAGTAATCACAAAAAGTGTAAGAGCCCCTTTATATCATGTTTGGACTACAAAATCCTCAAAAATAGGGTAACTCAAATTATGATTTGTTGGTGAGCTGTATGGACAAAATCATTAGCACTAGCTCATTCTTGGATTCTTTTGAAAGAGAAGCGAATCAGGTGGCAGTTAAGTACAAACCTTATAGTGTCAAGGTGAATGAGGTGATCAATTTTGATTGGCCAACTAATGAAGAGTACCAGAAATAGGTAAATGTATATTTAACTGAGGAAGAGTGAAAAGGAGTAGGCTGCTAACAGTTGACAAATCAGCTATTGTATTTACAACAGATTCTAATTTATTTTTTTGTGACAGTCTAGGCACAAAATTCTTGAAGTTTTTTGTTACTACATCTGTGATAGGGTGAATATAATCGTTAAAAGACGAGCAACAAACTAAAGAGAGTGAAAATAACAACTAAAAACACCCCACACTTCAAGATTGGGCAAATGATGAACTCAACAACATAAAAATGGAACCTTTTACCTTGTAGAGTTTTTCTTTGGTTGGCCCTTTGATTGTAGATGAGATGTATGCTCCTTGATGGCAAGTATATGCAAGATGTGAAGTGTGAGATGCAAGATAGTTGGACAAAATGGATGAAAATGGCTAAATGTAGATTAAGAAACAAAATCACAAGAGTTTGGCTAGCAAAAATAATCTCTCCCAAATGAGAGAAAAGAGGGGGTATTTATAGGAATTTTGAGAATTCCTAGAAGAAATGGACAGCCAAGATTGAGCCACCAATGATCAAGATGTAGGGCCAAGGTGAGTTGAGAACTCACAAGCCCTCACATCTTGACATGTGGCATGTGATATAGCCCTAAAAGGTGAAGTGGACATGAGCTAAGGATGGTACATGACATTTGATGAGTACAAAGACGACGGACAAGATCTCCTCATAGCGAGCATTATCCCTATTGCTGAGTGAGAGGGATACGTGAGGAATTAAAATCTCAAATATCCTTATGGGAGAGGGTTAATGTTAATAAAAGAGTAAGACACGGGAAGCAGCGGCGAATTCAAAAATTCGCCATGGGGAAGTGGAGGCCTTGGTCCAAAAGGAGAAAGCTCTCAATGCGTTGACTTAAGGACACATGCCATAAATGGGGAGAGGATTAGGTTGGACTAACCATATGATTAAGGTTGTGCAAGGACTAAATTAGATGGACTAATGACTTATTAGAAGCAAGAGGGAGATTATGGAGGATGTGACCCTAATGCATGATTAGGTGCATGTGTTAATCAGCGAAAGCAATTAGGAGGAAAATGGAGCTAAGATGGATTAGAGACCCACCCTGCAAAAGTTGAGGATGTGACAATGAGAAGAGAAAAAGGAGAACAAAATGAACTCTAATTCCAAGGACAAGGGACTAAATTAAATAAAATGGTGTATTTATTTAATTTAGAGGAGGAAGAGGGTAAAGCATTTATTAAATTAAATACTTTATGAACCTCAGGTAAGATGCAAGGTATTAATTAAACAAATGATTTAATTAATATTAATGTGAGGGGATAAGCAATTGGATGAATAAGGAGTCATCTTTGATCATATGGAAGTGGTCAAATTAGATGTCTATATTTTTCCCCTCTTCGAAATACTATTAGGATAATAGGGTTTCGAAGAAAAACAAAATGCAGATGACTCTATAGAGGAAGAGATCAGAAAAGAGATGCCCCAGCATGGGGGAAAGCGTGCGAGTTGCCCCAAATGGAAGGAATATGGAGAGGATGCCCCAGTCTAGCGAAAGTAGGCTTAGAGCGACGGGTTAGGGGAGAATGGTAGGGTATGCCCCCTCGAGAAGGCGGATGGGGGAGGAAAAAGGGGGCCCGGTCAACTTCTCGAAAGTAAGGAGTGGTATATGTTGTTGGAAAGAGCACGGAAAAATGAGAAGAATGGTGTTTGAACAGAGTCAATCAGGTAAATAGTGTGCGAATGGAGGCCCCAGGAAGAAAGAGGTTGGATGAATTACTTGGAGGAATTTGTAGTAAAAAAAGGAAAAAAAAGGCTTTGATTTGAAAAGGGAAGAAAGAGGGAAAAGGTAATAAAAGGTAATTGGAGAATTACCTTTGCTCATTGTAACAGCTAGCAAGTGTGGAGAAGGAGGAGGCGAAGAGGAGGAGGCGAGAGAGATCAGGCACGATGCCAGAGTACGATAGTGACATCATCCATCGGGCGGACGAGAGGCAGATATTCTTCACCCACCGTGTCGTACCGCGCCAGGTTAGCCCAACACTTAACTTTGTTGATTTTGAATCATTTATGCAAGTGTTTGGGAAAAACAAGAATGTGCGTTTTGTTCGGGAGGGCGAGAAGAAAAATGGGTAAAAGGAAGATTTTTAAGATTTTGTATTTTGTTGGGATCCATGCCGAGGGGGAACAAATAGGGCAGCTGCCCATATGGATGGGTCTGCCACCGCGGGCGGATAGGTCCACCGCCGTAGAGGCGGGTCTGCCACCGCGGGCAGACAGGTCCGACACCACGGGCGGACGGGTCTGCCACCGCGGAGGCGGGTCCACCACGGAAGTGAGGCGTCTACTGCGAGGGTGAGTTTGTCACCATGGGGGCGGGTCCACTATCGTGGCGGGTCCGCCACTGTGGGGGCGGGTCCACCACCGCGGGGGCCAGTCCGCCACCGCGAGGGTGGGCCCGGGTGGGACCACCGAGGTTGAAGGATGGGGGGAGGGGGCAACGAAGGGGGGGAAAACAATGGCGTGGATGGGAAACCAGAGAATGACAAGGGGGAAAAATGAAAATGATAAAAGTTTATTGTATATATGTAGAAAACGGGTATTTTGTGGGTGCGAGAGAGACAATCAGAAGTGCTGAGGAGATGCATAGCGAGAATGATAGGGGAGGATCACTAGAGACTAGCAGAGGTAGGACTACTTCATATGATGACATATCCGACAATCAAGGCCCATGGGGCCATGTTGACACCGTTGATAGAGCGGTGGGATTCGGCGACGTTGACCTTTCACCTACCAATAGGGGAGATGACAGTGACACTAGAGGATGTGTGGCAAATCTTGAGGCTCCTGATTAGCAAGTGTCGGTCAGAGGATGAGGCTCTAGATGAATCTGTGCACATTATTTTTGGTAGTGACGAGCTACCAGTACAGTGGGGTCAGTTGGATGTGGATAGGATGCTATTGTGCAGGGTACCGGTACTATCACTGTACCTATCAGGGTTGATTAGTGGTATACTGCTGCCGGACCGGAGTGGTCAATTTATTCACATGAGGATGGTCGAGGTGATACACCACATCATCGAGGGCCAAGAGGGACAGTTCACGTGGGGGACTTGCATGTTAGCACAGTTGTATCGAGACATGCACGCAATTTGTTACAGGAAGCATTTGAGTGTGACAAACATCACACTACTACAGGTGTGGGCCTGGGAGCATATTCACGTGACCAGGCCGATTATAGTGAGAGTTGGTGAGCATGATGACAGGGAGGCCATAGCGTGGTGGTGGGGAGCAGAGGTAGGGGCCGTACTGCGGTATCGAGAGATGCAGGAGGTAGACATGTGGAGGCGATAGTTTGTTGAGGTGTAGGCAGTGGATATAGTGTGGAGGCCATACATGATGCGGCGATTCAGGGGGTGGTCGAGGGAGGAGGGGTTGCATAGTGGTTACTTCTTTACATGATGTTACATGATTGGGAGCAGGCCATGAGTACTAGAGTTGCATCGACCAGATCGGGTGACGAGGCAGTTCGGAGTGAGAGGATATTCTGGCAGGCTGAGTGACATTTGCATGACTGACACAGGAGCGGCCATGGGGAGCCACGTTAAATCTGTGCAACGTATGGAGTGATATTCAGGGACTAGTGTTTAGGCCCTATCCTGATAGGTGAGAGGGGCCACGAGACGCAGGGAAGACAAGGCAGTATGATGAGTGATTCAGGCGACATCTGCCTAAGAGGATTACACCAGCGGTGCCGATCGAGGAGGCACGAGGATTTGGGTCAGAGGATGAGAGGCGATTGTGAGCATTTAGTCTGCAAAGACCACCGAGAGGATGCAGAGGAGGACAAGGGGCACAGGAGTAGGTGATAGGAGGTCAAAGGAGGAGATGCCAGCAGAGAGGCTGGGGAGGAGACAGAGCAAAGGGTGGGGGGGATGCGGCAGAGGGGGGAGGTGTTGAGGTTGAGGAGGTGGTGGAGGATGAGGAGGTGGTGGAGGAGGCTAGGAGCCCGAGGAGGAGAGCCACAGGGTACATAGGGCGAGGCTAGCAGAGCTGGAGGGGAGGAGGGTGTATAGAAGACAGCCAGGACTACCAGAGGATAGGAGACAGCAGGAGTCGGAGAGGAGATGGATGGAGACCGAGGAGGGTAGGGGGGACAGGAGATAGCCAGGGCCACTGGAGGACAAGAGGTAGACGGAGTTAGAGAGGAGATGGACGGAGACCAAGGAGAGTAGGAGGGACATGAGACAACCAGGGCCACCAGAGGACAGGAGGTAGATGGAGTAGGAGAGGAGACGGACGAAGACCAAGGAGGGCAGGGGGGACAGGAGATAACCAGGGCCACCAGAAGATAGGAGGTAGACAGAGTCAGAGAGAAGATGGATGGAGACCTAGGAGGGCAGGGGGGACAGGAGACAACCGGAGGGGAGGGGGGGACAGGAGATGGATGGAGCCAGAGGAGGATAGCCACAGTAGGGATCCCCCAGGGTGATAGAGGTGGATGAGATGGAGCTATTAGAAGAGAGTGAGGGGTACCATCTGCGAGAGATGAAGGTCGATTTAGATGTGCATGATGTAGCACCGCTAGCAGCAACACCACCCAGAGAGGAGGATCCAAGGGTGTGACTGAGAGAGACAGTGGAGCGATTGCGACAGAGCAAGTAGCGAGTGTAGGAGACAGAGGAAAAGCAGATCGGAGCAAAGGCGGAGAGGGATGAGTGGCAGGCCCGATTTGCTCAGGGTGAAAGAGACTACATGGAGCTGGTCAGGCTAGTATCACAGCAAGAGAGGAGATTGGTGAGAGAGAGATGAGAATTGTGATGAGGTTGTGGATCTGCGGGCTGAGGTGGAGAGATTGCAGGTGGAGGTGCAGAGTCAGATGATGTAGATGGAGGGATTGGGTTTGGTGGGAGAGGGGGTGACACATCAGGTTGTCAGTAGGGGGACAGGGGATGCAATGGATGCAGAGAGTGTGCAGAGGGAGTTAGCTGAGCTTAGGGATAGAGTGCACATAGTGGAGGCAGAGAGAGATGTGGTGCAGGCACAGGTGGAGGTGTTGGAGGTAGAGAGGGATGTGTTACAGGCATAGATCCAAGTAGGCATCTAGCTTACGACAAGAGTAGGATGCGGCTGAGCTAAGATTACAGGCTTTGTAGAGAGACAGAGATGCAGCGGTGGCATGGGAATAGGCTACATAGAGGGAGAGGGATGTCGCAGAGTTGCAGATGCAAACACTACAGGGCGAGAGGGATGCAGCATGGGCTCAATTGCAGAGGGGGCTAGTTGAGGGGGGAGGGCCAGGGATAGATGTTCAAGAGCTACACACGTAGTTATAGGCGTTGTAGGCAGAGAGGGATAGAGGCTCAAAGCAGATATGACAGTTGATACTAGCTCAGGAGGCCTGGGTACAGGAGTGGTGGGCTATCAGTGTAGATCGAGATCAGTATAGGCATGAGCAGAATGCCGTGAGATAGATAGTTGGGTAGAGGGATGAGTCTATGCAGCAGGCGAGCTATTGGAGGGATGTATATGAGCAGGTCGTTCTAGGTCCAGCACAGCGCATAGCGCGCTACGTCAGTCAGGCCCCGCAGCCACCAGGGTCGTCTCAGTCATTAGGGACACACACCAAGGGATTTAGTGACTATCGGCGGACTCCATCTCCATACGGTAGTTACCAAGAGACTCCTACCTGTGAGTACTAGGGGACTCCAGTGCATAGAGGGCCAGTACCTGACTCTCCACAGAGATCAGATGTGGGCAACTCACAGTAGAGTGAGTGGATGCAGGACATTGATTATTTTTGGCAGATACAGGGTGGATGTTTTGTTTAGGTCGCCAGAGGTCAGAGGTGATGGATATCTCTAGATTTTGTATCTTATTTGGCGATATATGATGGAGATGCATTGTATTATGATAGGATATTTATTATTTTGATTATGCGAGGGCCTTTATTGACACTAGGCATGATATTTCTTTTATGTGGCTATATGGGATGATTTATGATGTGGTTTCATATATATACACATGTTTATATGGATGGATGATTTATGCTTTATGATTATGTTGTATGGATGTACATGTTCATGTGGATGGACGATTGATGTATGTTTTATGAGTATGATTTATGGATGCACATGTATGTCATTATGATTATGATGATGGATGTATAGTTGTTTATGAAAATGGATAATTGTGTACGCTTTATGATTTATGATTTATGGATGCACATGTTTATGTGGATGAGTGATTATGTAAATTCTTTTATGATCTATGATTTATGGATGCACATGTTCATATGGATGGACGATTGATGTATGTTTCATGATTATGATTTATGGATGCATATGTTTATGTGGATGGACGATTTATGTAAATGCTTTTATGATTTATGATTTATGGATGCATATGTTCATATGGATGGACAATTTATGTAAATGATTTTATGATTATGATTTATGGATGTACATGTTTATGTGGAATATGAATGAAAGGTAAATGTTTATAATGTACCTAAATGTCAATAAAGACTGTCATGAGAATATGGATAGGTGATAGGCGTATGGACGAGTGCATCTGACAAAAAGACCATTAATATCCTGAGAGGAAGAGGACCCAAGAGGAAAGAGAATGATAGTACTTGCACAAGCAAAATCATAAGTCATGGTGATGGTCATGATGAAAATGAAGGATGCATGCAAAGTGATGAAAATGCAGAGAAAATGAGGTTTTTTTGCCATCTTTGGAGTATTTATTTTTACTGTAGCGTTGGATACTAAGTACCTTGATATGGAAGATCAAAGCGAATGAGTATTCTACACATGAAACAAACACAGCAAACAAGAAGGTTATCCCCAACACCTTGAAGTCACAATGACCTCGGTCGGGCCTGGTGTTGAGATAACCACAAACACACAAAGTTGTCCCAGCGTAACACAAGACCTTAGAGATCTTGGTGGATCTTACGAGGGACAACTGAGAAGATAGCAGTCAAAACAAATGGTCAAGGTATGCCTCCATGTCAGCAAGTCAAGGTATGCCATAGTATGGTGGACCAAGGCGACCCTGACAGGTGATGGTAAGGAACCCAAATGATAAACAAAATTCAAAAGCATCAAGAGATCATAATCAAGACAACAGGTCCTTGCCATAGGATCAAGGTGATGGATGGGATTTGACAAGGTCTGCTAGGAAGGATTCATCCTGTTGAGACCAAAGATGGATGCTAAACTATAATGACCCAATTGACGCGGGATGTTATTCATGGACTAGATCTTGTAACATGAAGGAATTTTGTTTATTAAGAACTAGTTAGATGTGGGAATAATGTGATAACGAAGCACAAAAGACCGACATGACCTACAAACCTAGGGGTTCGAGGGCCGATCATAGATTAGCCCTACCTACGTGAAAGCGCAGAGCCCTCGTAGTTCCAAAAAAGACCATGCATAAAGTGAAAAGAAGACAATGATGACCGATGATGATGGACAAATGCCTCGGGGGTGAATCAAATGATCAACCTTGGCTATGTGACAGCACAGGGGCAACGTAGTTTGACTGACGGACGTGACAAGATGGGATCTAGGTGAAGACCGACGCAATGGATGATCCTACATGATGACACGGACCGATCGAGAAAGGGAATGAATAATGTAAGCTCAAAGTGGGGTATTGAAAAGCTCAGGATGGGGAATAGGCCAGATGGGTCGTCCAATGCTCAATCAATATATACCAAGCGGCCTAAGATGAGATGGGTGAGGACAATAGTGCGGATAAAAGTATAAAATAACTAGGATATCAGGTAAATAATGATTAAGCCCTCTATGGATGACTCCTATTACTAGGTTTTCACCATCCATACCTATCTAAGGTGCCACCAAGAGGTGGTTTTCACCATAGGATGAACTTATTTTTCTTTGCTATTTTTAATTGATTTTTTGATTTTTTTGATTTTTTTGACTTTTTTGGGGTTACCGAGCGAATTTAGGTGTAGAACTTCTTCAGATGCATGATATTGATGGGTTCGTCAACGTGTTCTCCTTCAAGAGTAGTCAACCTGTATGCCCCAGATCCATATTTAGTGGCTATGATATAGGGTCCCAACCAATTTTCCTCAAATTTTCCTTTCTTGTCTCGGTCTTGCTGAGTGCGCTGGTTCTCCTTAAGAACAAGCTCGCCCACCTGGAATTGTCGAGGATGAACCTTTTTATTGTAATTAAGTTTGAGGCGATTTTGGTATGCTTGCAGATGATCATAGGCTTTTATTCTTCGTTCATCTAGTAGTTCCAGCTGTGCAAGCCATGCAACTCGAGCATCTTCTTCGCTGATAAGATTCTTCAGATAAATCCTCAATGATGGAAGCTCAACTTCATTCAGCAAGATGGCTTCAACACCATATACTAAAGAATAGGGGGTGGCACCTGTTGGGGTGCGGATGGATGTGCGATATGCCCAGAGAGCAGGATGAATATGGAGGTGCCAATCTCATCCAGTGTTATTGACAACCTTTTTGAGGATACAGATAAGGGTTTTATTAGTTGCTTCTACCTGACCATTACCCTGGGGGTAATAAGGCATTGACCAATGGTGCTGGATATGGAAGGTGTCGCAGAGGTGTTTCATGGCCTGGTTTTTAAAAGGTTTTCCGTTATCAGAGAGGATGGTGGACGGGATACCATATCTGGAGAGAATATGGTAGAGGATGAATTTGGAAATCTGAGTACCAGTGATCTGTGAAAGGGGCATTGCTTCCACCACTTGGTGTAGTACTTAGTGGCGGTAATGATGAATGTATGGCCATCGGATGATGGTGGGTAAATCTTGCCAATCAAGTCAAAACCCCATTGAGAAAACAGCCATAGTGCCAGGAAGGGCTAAAGATCTTGTGCTGGGGCATGAATCAGATCTGCATGTTGTTGGCATGGAAAGCACTTCTTCACAAACTCACAAGCATCGTGTTCCAATGTAGGTCAATAATATCCAGCTTGTAGGATCCTTTTGGCTAGTGCCATACCATTTGAATGAGCTACACAAACACCACCATGTACTTTCGTTAGTGTAGCATGGGCTTCAGTCTCATTCAGACATCTAAGGAGGATTCCATCATACCCGCGATGATAAAGCGTATCACCGACGATGACGTATCGGGAAGAGTGATGAACGAAGGATTTGTGTTGATTACGTGTAAGATCTAGGGGTATAATATTATCATGGAGGTAGGTGTAGATGTCCTGGTACCATGGGGAGGTGGGACCCACAATGTCACACACCATGTCAGTCTCAAGGATATCATATGCTGGGATTAAAAGTTGTTCCACAAGGAACTCACATTCTATTCAGTCTTTAGGCATGTCAAGCAAGGAACCAATAGTGGCCATTGCATCAGCTGCTTTATTTCGTACCCTAGGAATTTGTTCAAACTGTATAGAGGTGAAATATTTCTTGAAATCATCCACCATGCACTTGTAGGGTAATAGCTTATCATCTTTGGTTAGGAACTCATCATTAACCTGTCTAATGACTAGCAAAGAATCACCAAAGACTTTCAAATGAGTTATGTACCATTCATTTGCAATTCTGAGGCCGGTGAGAAGAGCTTCGTATTCTACTATATTGTTGGTACACAAGAATGCTATCTTGAATGATTTTGGAATGTAGTCACCTTGAGGGGTAACTAATAAAATTCCTTCCCCCGATCCATTGTGTGTATATGATCCATCAAAATACAGTTTCCACATGGTAGGCTCATCAACAGAGAAGACTTCTTCATCAGGGAATTCTGTGATCAATGGATGAATATCAACTAAAGGAGCTTCTGCTAATTGATCTGCGATTATCTATCCTTTAATAGCCTTGCGGTCCACATATTCTATGTCGAATTCACTTAGGAGAATGACCCACTTGGCCATGCGGCCAGTCAGAGTGGTTCTAGATAACAAATACTTCAATGGATCGATTTTGGCAATTAATTTAACTGGATGGCTGAGCATGTAATGTTGGAATTTTTGTGTGCTGAAGACGAGTGCAAGGCAGGCTTTTTCCATGGGGGAGTAGTTTAATTTGTAGCCAACCAATGTCTGACTAATGTAGGAGATTTCCCTCTCTTTCAATGATTCATCATGTTGTGCCAACAATGCCCCCAAGACCGAAGTGGCGGAGATGTAAAGCAGGAGGGGTTTTCCTGGAATAGGTGGCATCAAGATTGGTGGATGAGCTAAATATTCCTTGATTTTATCAAAACCCATCTGACACTGCTGGTTCCATCGGAAGGTGGAACCCTTCTTCAGAAGATGAGTGAATGGCTGACACTTATCTGCTAGCTGGGCTATGAATCAACGGATGGACTGCATCTTCCCTTGGAGGCTTCTTAACTATTTCAGATTGTGCGGAGGTGGCATGTCTAGGATAGCCTTTACCTTGGCAGGATCAACCTCAATCCCCCTGCGAGAGACTATGAAACCTAGCAACTTTCCTGACGTGACCCCAAAGACACACTTTTTTGAATTTAGTCGTAACTTGTAATGCTCTAACCACTCAAATATCTTTTTCAGGATGGCAGGATGTTCTGCTTGTGTTCTAGATTTTCCTAATAGGTCATCGACATAATCCTCCATGATGATATGTATGAGGTCATGGAAGATGACCGTCATTGCCCTCTGATATGTTGCCCCCGCATTTTTGAGACCAAAGGGCATAACATTGTAATAGAAAGTGCCCCAGGGCGTTGTGAAGGTGGTCTTGTGTTGATCTTTAGGTGCGATTCGAATCTGATTATAACCAGAGAAACCATCCATAAGGGATAACATCTCATGTCCTGCTGTCAAGTCGACCAACATGTCAATGTTAGGCAGAGGGAAATTGTCTTTTGGGCAGGCTTTGTTAAGATCCCTGAAGTCTGTGCAGACTCAAATGTCTCCATTCAGTTTGGCAACTGGTACTATATTGGAGATCCACTCAGAGTAGTCAATTGGTCTGATAAAACCCACCTCTAGTAACTTCTCCAATTCCTTCTTGACTAATAATATGACTTGTGGATGCATCTTGTGGAGCTTTTGTTTGACAGGCTTGGCGTCTGGGCGAATGTCTAAGTGATGAACCACTAAGGAAAGGTCTAATCCTGGCATGTCTGAGTATGACCAAGCAAAGTTAATGATTCCCTCTTGGAGTAGCTACACGATGACCGAATACTCCTACTCTAAGAGTGACTTCGCTACATAGGTGACTTTAGGACTTTTAGCAGTTCCCAGATTAACTTCTCGAGTCTCTTCAATTAGAATAGATGATCAGATAGATAACTGAGTTCCCATAAGGGGAAGATGATTATCTCTATCTTCCAGCACCTCTTCGAGGTTTTTGCCATCAGATGCGTCCTTTATTTTTACTTTTTCAAGGTCAGGAAGTGCCTAAGGGAGGTTTTCACTAGATGACCGCCTTTTGCTTTTCTTATTCTTATTTTTGCAACTGGAGTGTTCATCCTCCCCCAATCCCATAAGGTTGACATATGTATCCGCAGACATACTGACAAGTGTGCTATTACAAAGGTCCCAATCAATAAGCTCAGGGTGATAAAGGGATAGGCTAATAGTGCAGACAAATAAGCATTCGAACATGGATGATAGGTTAGTGTGATCGACGTCATTGTATGCACGTAGATGGATTCCTCCTCGGGTATGTCTTCCAATGAGCCATTGTCCACGGTGACACTATTGGAAGTATTAGACGATGTTTCAGGGCCTTTTTGCTTTCTGTCATACCCAATTCCTATGTTTTTTGGTAGCTGTGACATATCAATGGGTTGCAACCGCCCTTGCTCTTCTTTACCTAGGCCCCTGCCTTGATAGTTATGTTTTTCCATGAACTTTGTTGGCCAGGGGTACTTTTCCTGAAAATATTCCTTTAGAGGAGTTTCCGCCTGGGGTTCTTCTCGGTAGACCCATTGGCTTATGTCCTCTTCTAGTGCATCTATCTTGACACTTGGGGATTTGAAAGTAGTGGTAGGGATGTTCTTACCACTGAAGGTGATAGTCTTGTCTTCCTTTGGAGTAGCATGCGAAGGTTGACCATACTCATGTGGTGACGGTGGCATGGTTGCTACATTAAGAGCAGTATGCATTTCGTATTCGCCACACCCTTTGTCAATGATCTGGACTTTGGTGATCATAGGATCAGTGGCAGAAGATGGAGGGGTTATCACGATGGAGGGTGGATTAGCGGATGATGACTGGGATTCCCCCATTTCAACCCCAAGACAATAATGTAAATGGGGAAATGACGCTTCTAAAGCACGACAATATTCAAATGGTTGGGGGTCAGCATAAATGGTGACTTCCTGTCCGTTGACTGGGAATTTTAGGCACTGATGGTATGTGGAGGGGATGGCTTGCATAGCATGGAGCCACGGATAGCCGAGGAGGAGATTATATGGCAAGTCCAGATCAAGGACATGACAGGTAAGGTACTGAACCACAGGTCCCACTTGGATAGGAAGATTGATAATCCCTTCTGAATTCCTTTCTGCATTATCATAGGCTTTGATTGTGATGATCTGATTACTTAAATTTGCTTGAGTATACCCCACCTATTTTATGAATTTCAAAGCACACAAATTGAGGGCAGAGCCATTATCTACCAAGACCCTTTTTATTTTATGGTGAGCAACCATGACTTCGATATGTAAGGGGCGATTATGATTGACATCGATGTTTGGCATATCATTTTGGCTGAAGTGTAGTTGATGAGATAAAGCCAAGTGTCCCACCAAAGCTTGGAATTGCATGGGGTCGATGTCATTTGGCACACAGGTTTCCTGCAGGGCTCTGTTGAGGATTTCTTGATGTACAAGGGAAGACTTAAGTAAATCCAAAATGGAGATATGTGCAGGGGCCTTTCCTAAGTGATCAAGGATGTTGTACTGAGAGCTTACAGTAGTTGATTGGGTGAGTGCAAAGGCTACAGGGACAGTGATGCGGGCTCGTCGTGTAGTAACAACACATTGAGGGTCTTTGGCTTTGACATGTATCATGGATACACGAGGTTCTACCTGCTCAATGTAATAAAAAATACCCTCGTAATTGAGGGGTACATTCTTATAGCTCATGTTATTTGTGCTGTTGTTTTGAGGATTACTGTTGGAGGTGCTCAGGCCTTGATTATGGTTTGGAAAGGTGTTTTGATATATTTGTAATTAAGCATTGGACGACAAAGCTTAACTGGGGTCAACCTTGATATCACCTCGATCTATGAGATCTTGGACATAGTTTTTTAGACCCTAACACTTATTCAAAGAGTGTCCTTTGATCTTATGTAACTCACAATATTCATTTTCCCTAAACCATGTGGGCTTAGGTTTGGATTCATCGAGTGGCTTGGTGACAGGATACACGATCGGATAGTTGATCTGTAATAGTTTATTGAAGATGACGCTCAAAGGTTCTCCTAATTGAGGATACTGGTGTTTGGTGTTCCCTTGGTTATTTTGATTGGACTGTTGGGGAGGACGGGGTGCCCCCTGTAGTACAAATATGGAATTCGGTATGGGTTGTTGTTGTCTCTGGGATGCGTTAGCCACATGGACATGTTTAGTATCAGTAACGCCATCATTTACTGCATTTTTGTTCTTGTTCCAAAAATGTGGCTTGTCATTGAATGACCTTTCCTTTTCTTGATTATATATTTTGATGTGCCCCTTGGCAACAAGGGCACGCTCAAGGATGGGTCCCTTCTCTACTACCTCTGCGAAGGTGGTGACACAATGTAATCTAAAGTTATGAGCCATGTCAGGGTGAGAGTTCTCCACGAAGAGGGTGACCATGTCCTTTTCTTTCAAAGGGGTTTTCATTTGGCTTGCTAGCGCATGCCACCTTTGGAGGTAGTTAGTAAAGGTTTCCCCTTCATGTTGTTTTTCTTTGAGGAGGTCCAACGTATCGGTGTCTTTCTCCAAATTAAAGGAGAAGTAGGAGACAAACTTTTCTGACAGGTCTGCAAAATATTTTATGGATCCTTTTTCGAGGGTCATGAACCAACCTAGGGCATTGCTTGCCAGACTTCACGGGAACAGGTGCAAGAGATAGTTGTCATTGTGGATAAATTCTTGACACTGGGAGTAAAACTCCTACAAGTGGGCCTTAGGATATTTTTTCCCCTTATATTTGTCAAACTTTGGCATCCCAAAATGTTTGGGGAAGGGAATCAATGAGATAGAGGGATCTAATGGATATGGGCATATATCTTCAAACTTGAATGATTGTTTGCCTGTCCCTTCCTGAAGATCTTTCAGAGCAGCTTTGATTTCTAGTATGTCTGCACTAGCCGGTGTGTTGGATGGGTATTGATGGTAGGACGATTGTGGATTTTGAGATGACGCTTGTAGATGGGCGTATGGATAATGAGGAGATAGTATCCCCTGCTGATGCGCCAAGGGACCTTGTTGATAAAGAGGTTGTTGTTGTGAGGTGGGATATGGATTGGTTGGGTAGTTATGCATGGCATACTATTGGGAAGTATGGAGAAGGTGTTGTTGATTGGTTTGTGGATATTGGGGGTGCTGGTGTGACTGTTGCAAGGCCACATAAGATGGTTGTTGTTGATATTGTTGCTAGTTATAATAATTGTAATGATGGGGTGGTTGTTGGTGCATTGTTGGCGGCTGTGTTGGATGAGATGGGATGTTATATGGTGGTTGCGCTTGCGGGCATAAGATGGATGCAAGGAATGGAGATATAGTTGGGGCTGACGGCCGAGGTTGATTTCCTTGCAGTTGATGCAGTGGTGGTTGTGTTGAAAATAAAGGATTGACCAATGGTTGTTGAGGTCAAGGTGCAGCTAAGATGTTTTGTGAGGGGGGTTGCTGAGCACTAGTGGGAGCATAGGATTGGGATACATTTTGTGGAGGGATGTTGGATTGGGGAGGTTGTTGGGGTATGAATGATGATGGTGGAGGATTCGTAGCCCTAGGAGGTGGAGGAAAGGTAGCGAAAGGGCTGCCCCCAGTGTTGACAGGAGGCGGATTCGAGGGGGGTAGTGTTGATAGCATTAGTGGTTGCAGTTGTGAGATGTTTTGGGGCATGCCATAAGCGAAAGGGTCATTGGGGTCAGTGGTTTGGGGTGCCCCTGTGACCGAGATGACAGGATGCGTGGGATTGCCAATAGGATACAGAACAGTGTTGCCGAATTCAGGTTGATGCCAACCTTCTACGGAAGGAACATTAGGGATGTATGAGCTGCTTGGGATGTTATGTGAACCTTGGGGTACATTAGGTGTGGAGGTTCCATACTTGGATAAGTCAACACCTGACGGTAGTTTGACACCTTTGTCAATCAAGTGAGCCAAGATTTCCTAGCCATGTTTTTCAAGAAGGTGGTCTGTCATTTGCACATTGACTGGGTTACTAAAATGCTCCTTGAATGTGATTTCAGGTTGAATGACCATGTTTTCATCGCCGGGAGGTGATGTGTTTTGACCATCTATATTAGATTGTGATGAGGTGCCATTGTGGGGATCGTGAGGGATGCTAGCACCATTGTTAGGATCTGATGAGATGTTCATTGTGTTGTTGGGATCTTGAGGGTTGTTTGATGGGGCATTCTGGGCTTGTTGGTCGGCCATTTTATTTTCCTTTGATCGAGTCTGAATGGGCATGCAAGATGATGAGATGGATCAAGATATTAGGAAGACCTGGATGATGAAAGATTGATTCAATTTGATGGGAGATTAGCTGATGACAATCGGTCAGACCGACGTGGATTGATTGGTAGACACTGGATTAATCTAGATTTTGGATTTTGATCTGGATAGATTTGATGATGTGGGGGTTGAATCGATTTGATGATTAGGATTGATTTGATGATAAATATGATGAAGACAGAAATCCGCAACCGAGTTTAAGAAGGATCCTTTGTAACACTAGGTGTTGATTGATGGGTAGATGTATGATAACGACACCGAATCCAACTTGAGATAGAAGCGGATTGATTGGGTCAGAAAGGATGACTAACTTAAGATGGATAGCAATCCTAAGTCAGTTATGATGATTATGATTAGGGATGAACACCTAGGTCAACTCAGATGACTACTCCAGCGAGGCTTATATGGAATAGCGGAGATCAGAGATGAAAGCGGATTCAGGACGGATGGGGAGCGTCTCAGGATAGATGAATGATTCTTGGAATGAAGGAACAATAACTTGGAACAAGCAAAAGAGTGCTCAGAATGAATGACTCTCAGAACAAGGGGATGAAGACTTAGAATGGACGTTCAGATGTTCGTTTAGGATGGTGAATGGTTGTATCATTGTTCAAAACGGAGAGACAAGGGATGCCAAGTGGTAATACAGGCTGGCCAAAGGTCAGGTTCGCCACAGCATAAGGTTAGGTCTGCCACAGCATAAGGTCAAGTCCGCCACAGCATTAGGTCAGGTCTACCATAGCATGAGGTCAGGTCTGCCACCAGAGAAAAAGTTGCTCAAAAGTATGAAGTGTTATATGTCGTTGGAAAGAGCACAAAAAATTGACAAGATTGGTGCTTGAACAGAGGAAAACAGACTTACAGTGTGTAAATGGCGGGGCATATATGGCTGTCTATCAGGGCAAATCTACCATAGCAAGGTCAGGTCTGCCATAGCATGTGGTCAGGTCCGCCACAGCATGAGGTCAGGTCTGCCAAGGGATAAGTTTAAGCTTGATTTCTTGATGGATGAGTAAGGCAAAGGACACAAAATATGGCAAACACTGATAAAAAGATTTGGCTAAACTGAAAATGACTGGTTTTGCACAAGAAAGACAATTTCGACAGCACAACCCTAAGATTAGTAGAAACAGGTATGGCCAACAAAGTCTTCTACTCTAGGATGAACATGGTTGCTAAGGAGTCCTCGATATACACCCTGTACGTGAGGCCCAAACTGTGAACACCAACCCATTACAAGCGTGAGTTGGGAACCTTAGCGAGATATTAAAGGCTCGAACCAACTCTTCATGTCATCCCTACGCTTTGCCAATTACAATGTGGTTGGATTGAGGTACAACTTTTGCTCTCCCCCCTTTATATACCTCGCTGGTACGCGTGGTTGGAATCATCCCTTGGGGTGATGAAATCCCCAAGCAGGTCCCACTAAGAAAATGAAAATAAGGTGACTCAAAGGACTTGGAAAGCTACGATTTCTCATCACCCAGGATCACCAAATGGTGCAAGGGGATTGGATACATCAAATAGCCTTCCACAAGCAAGCCAAACAAGGTTTGTTGACCCCTCTAATTAAACTATGTGCCTAATTTACCAAAGGACAATTGGTAAAAACTTGAAATTTCACTTTCAAGAGGTTAGGTCCACCAAGGCAGGTCAGGTCAACCACTGGAAGGTCAGGTCCACCACCGGAAGGTCAAGTCCACCACCGGAAGGTCAGGTCTGCCACCAGAAGGTCAGTTCTGTCAACAGAGAGGTCAGGTCTGCCTCTGGATGATCAAGTCTGCCATCAGAAGGTCAAGTCCGCCACCGAATGGTCAGGTCCATCGCTAGAGGGTCAGGTCAGCTACTGGAAGGTCAGGTCTACCACCGGAGAGTCAAGTCCGCCACCAGAGAGGTTAGGTCAACCACTTTGTAACCTGAACCTGCAAAAATACCAAAAATAGCAAACATGAAAGGAAAAAGACCCGTTTATGGGTCCCACCGGGCATGCCAGAAATGTGATAGGTCGAATATATGCATTAGAAAATGAGCAACAAACTAAAGAGTGCAAATAAACACCAAAACAACCTACACCTCAAGATTAGCCTAAGTTGGAATCAACACAAGATAAAAACAACAAATAGAACTTTATACTTTGTGTTGAATCGATCCTTTGGTTGGCCTTTCGATCTTTGATGTGTATGCTCCTTGGATGGCCAGATATGCAAACTAGATGATGATGTGAGGATGGATGGAAATGGATGAAAGCATGAAAATGGCTAAGTGTAGATTGAGAAACAAAATTGCAAGAGTTTGGCTAGCAAAAATGATCTCTCCCAAATAAGAGAAAATAGGGGGTATTTATAAGAATTTTGAGAATTCCTAGAAGAAATGGACAGCCAAGATTGAGCCACCAATAATCAATATGTAGGGCTAAGGTGAGTTGAGAACTCACAAGCCCTCACATCTTGACATGTGGCATGTGATATAGCCCTAAAAGGTGAAGTGGACATGAGGTGGAAGGATGGTACATGACATGGAGGGAGGTACAAAGTACCTTGGGATTGGACAAGATCTCCTCATCAAGGAGGTGCTTGTCCCTATGTGAGTGAGAGGACATGTGAGGAATTAAATATTCCTCAAATATCCTTATGGGGAGAGGGGAAAGAATAAAGAATAAAGAGAGGACATGTGGGAAGAAGTGAAGGAATTAAAAATTCCTTTTGAGTGCATTGGGGGATTAAAAGGTGAATTAAAAATTCACATGGGGAAGTGGAGTGCCTTGCCCAAAAGGAGAAAGCCTTTAATAAGGTTGACTTAAGGACACATGTCATAAATGGGGAGAGGATTAGGTTGGTCTAATCATATGATTAAGGTTGTGCAAGTACTTAATTAGATAGATTAAGGACTTATTAGAAGCAAGTGGAAGATTATGGAGGATGTGACCCTAATGATGATTAGGGGTGTGCATGTGTTAATCATAGTTAATTAGAGGAAGATGAAGGAGTTAAGATGGATTAGAGACCAACTTGCAAAAGTTGGAGGATGTGACAATGAGAGAGAAAAGAGGAATTAAAAAATAAATTTTAATTCCAAAAGGGGAATATGACTAAATTAAATAAAATGGTGTATTTATTTAATCTAGAGGAGGAAGAGGGGTAAAGTATTTATTAAATTAAATACTTTATGAACCTTCTATAAGATGCAAGGTATTAATTAAACAAATGATTTAATTAATATTAACAAAGGGGATAAGCAATTGGATGAATAAGGAGACATATTTGATCATATGGAATTGATCAAATTAGATGTCTACAACATCAACCATTCTAAGCTGGCACGATGAACAAGAAGATTCTCTGGGGAGATTGTTGTAAAAAAAATTTGGAATATCACAAGGCGGTCCAATTAGTTGGTGACATGTGTGCTTTTTGGCCTGATGCTTTTTTTCTCCTTTTTTTTCTATAAGAAGGATTTAAAGGCCAAAAGTACGGGTTAGCAAGTTAGATATTTTTGGTCGAGTCTAGATGAAGTTGCAGAGCAAATTGTAAAGTCTGATGGTTTTAGGGAAAATGCAATTTAGGTTTTAAGTCATTCTATAATAGGTTTTGAATTCATGGGGATTTGATGTTTTATGACAGTACTGGGATTTGAATTGATATGATTAATTTGAACTCATGTCTCTCCATTGTACAAGCATATTTGAATTTTGAATAAAATGATCAAGGGTTGTTTTTTCATCTCACTGTTGTGGTGTGGATGATTCTTGTTTTAGCTTTAATTCAAGGAATTAATTTTAAAATGCTTCATGGGATTGTAGGTGGATAGGTTATGTATAAGGATTTGATAAGTAGTATTGGGTTAGAATACATATTGATGAGATTGTAAAGCAATGTTATCAAAGATCTTATATGTTGTGTTAAATCTTTCATAAACCCTTAGATGCTTATAAATTTGACTCCTCCAATGGATATATGGAAATGATCTAAGTTGTACTTATTCGTATGGTTCAGTATTTGTTTTCCTTTATGTAGAGATTTCTACAAATTGAAAATCAATGACTATCTTATACTGTGAAATGTTGTAGTTATCTCATGCTCCAAATAGTTGATATTATTGATAAATAGCCAATTCTATTCGGTATTATCCTATTATGTTGAGTTATTAAATGAGATTATCTATTGTTGTTAATGTTGTTTATGATGATGGTACAGAGGTTGTAAATGCATTAAGGGATCACCCTCCCGAGTCTTGTAGAGCCCAAAGTGTAGGTCTTTCAAATCCTTCTTAGTTGGTCCAGGTCCTTCGAGCTGCCCTTTATTGGAATTGGCAATCCCATAGGTAGATTAGAAGATCAACCTGCTTACCATAAAAACAACCAACACCTTGCATATGTTTGTGGTGGAGGTATTAAAGAAGAATTGTATGCCTCTATTTCCATTCATTAGATCTACCTTAGCCTAGAATATACTTGGGCTAAGTGTACAATTGCTTCAGACTCATGCAATGAAGGCTATGTGTGATGAAATCCTAGACCTCAACCAAGATGTGGGTAGATTATGGGAGTTTTTCCAAGACCTGAGGCTGGTCGATAAAAATGTGAAAGACTAAGCTATTTTATTTTCCGCCTTATCTTATACCATTTTACAAGAATGGGGGTGCCAATGCACGAGAAGACCTTTGAAACTAGGCATGAAAATTGAAGGGCTAAAGAGAATCTGGTGCC